>JAYJMF010000091.1:4962415-4972561 GCA_036873715.1 Salvia sclarea
GTTGAAATTAATGAAATATCAAAGTAGAGGGGTAGTTTGGGTATCTTGGGCATAGGTTGCATGTTTCTTATATTCATAGGCAAATATAATTGTTTCTTATAAAATTGGGCATTTTTCTATATTTCCTCTTGTAGATACTGTATCATTTTTTTATCTATGCCACCTTCTTTCTTCTTTATTTTCAACTCGCATTTTAGCACCGCGATATATATACATGCGGTTCTACCACTTTTCTCATTCTCTAGATCTTTAATTTAATATACACCAAACTCAATTTTAAATACACTAAAACCCTCTATAAATTAATAACATCTCTAAACTAATAAAATATTCCGAATCCAACTTAGGCCTTTGTAAAAAATTATCAAATTCGATAAGATAATAAGACAATAATTTTTTGGAAAATTCCTTTATAAATATTAGGTCCCATCAAAACTCTAAATTAATGATTCATAAATATTACAATTATAAATATATTGGTAATTTTCTCAAATATGAATCTATTGTTACTTGTTCTTTTAAAACCTTAAATCTAACTGAATATTTTTCCTCAACCCACTCTTGTAAATCTTTTTGAGTGCACGTGGGATGATCTCTCTTATACTCACATAATGTTTTACGCATTTGATCGTTCATGGATGATCGATTTTGCGATGCCTTCTAGATGAGAAGACATGGTTGGGTGTTATGGATTATTTTATTTCCATATTGAGGTTTATATAATACTATATGTTTCATTTATCATACATGAATATATTTAATTGGTTATAATAGTTATTTAAGTGCAACAAATTAATGTAAATATGTATATTTAAGTAATTCCAATGAATTGACACATGCGTCTATGAATATACTCCGTCCGTCCCACTTAAATTGGCACACTTTCCTTTTTGGGTTGTCCCACTTGAATTGGCACATTCCTTAAAAGGCAACAAAGTAACACCCAAAGTGGTGGGTCCATACTACTTTTTCACTAAAAACAAGTCATTCCTTAATCTGTATGCCTAAGAAGGGGTGTCAATTCAAGCGGGACGGAAGGAGTAATACTTAATTGTACACAATGAATTGATATTATACATGAATATATTTAATTAGTTACAAAGATTTGGTAGATGTATGAATATAATCAATGAAGCATATATGAATTCATTGCATATATTCAATATTTTCAATATATATGTACTAAATTTGCATAATTTAAAAAATCTATTTTTTAATTAATAAAATATTAATTTATCGATATATTAATATCTTTTTAAATTAATAAAATTTTATGGTCCCAATAGAAGTTTTTCTATAAAAATTAGGGTCAAGTAGCAAATAGGCCCTTAAGATTTTAAGCAAAAAAACTAGTAATTAATCTTCATCGTTATATTTTTTCAAACTTTGTCCCTAACGCTCCTCATCTCCGCCGCCACCGCCACCGCCACCGCCATGCTACTTCAGCTTCTCTCTCATCAAAAACTCCAACTTTTTCGACTCTAGTCTCTCACACAATCTCGATCACGCTATGCCAAACATCGACGATTTGATTTGGTCGAGGGGGTTGAGATCCGATAATCACACCTTCTCCAACTTCAGAAACTTGTCGCAATCATCATGGCCTTAGCAAATTCCTGTGTCGATTTGTTAGACAACACCCCAAAATAAGATATGAAAAAGAGTATACAGTGTGGAGTTGACCTATTTAACTTTGGAAACACTAAGGACGAAGAGAATTAAAACATAACGATGAGAATCTTGTAGTTTGTCGCTTTAAATCCGAAGGACCTAATTGGCTTAAAAATTAATATGATAAAATAGGATTGAATTATTTCATTATTTAATTTTATGTTTGGTGGCGTAGGATAAATTGAAAAATCATGACTAAAATGTCAATATATAATACAAAAATTGTCATTGTGTTGTAGCATAAATCCAAATAATTCAAGGGTTAAGAGAGACAGTGTGAGTATTTCTGGTTTTTACGAATTAAAAGATGATTAAATAATGAATACAAATTTGTGGTGGTACACTATGAATTAAATGGATGATTTGGGAAAGAAGCGAATCATTCATATCAACATGCATGTGATTAAATGGGATAATTGTATTTGGAATTCTTTTTGGTTTTGTCATTGTACGTATAATTTCTTTAATTTTCTTTTTGTAAGATCGGAATGATGGAGTCCAGTCCAGTCCAGTGCACCATGCCATGCAAGCCGGTATAATAATTAAATAAACTCCAATAAGCCCACAAGAAAGAAGCCTAGTTGAAGAAGGTGCACCATCTCTCACACAAAAATAGCATTATTAAAATGGAAGACAAACAGGCACCTCACATTATCTTCCCATCCAAAAAAAAGGTCGAAACCAGCACATATAAAATCGTGTAAAGAAAAACAAAATTCCCATTGTTGTTGAAAATCTTCCGAGAGAAATTAATTAGGCTAGTAAATGAGATATTATCTCCTCCGAGGCTAATTTGATGGCTTCCCTTGTAGTATTAGTATTAGTATTAGTATTGATGGCACGAAAGGGTGTAGATGGCACAATAGGCGTAAATTGGGGGAGAGAAAATGCTCAAAGATTGATACCATCACAAGTTGTGGATTTGTTGTTGCAAAATGGGGTTCGAGAGGCTCGAGTTTTCTCGTCTAGGGAGGATATGTTGCGGGCTTTCGCGGGCAGCGGCATCGGCCTCACCATGTCCCTCAACGACGTCCACGTCCTGAGAGACTACGAGGGATGCATGAAATGGGTCCAGCTGCGAATGCCCTATTTCAACACCTCCTCTGTTAGGTAAATAACCAATCTCCAATGAATTGATTATTATTATTATTATTGATTGATTCTCCGCAGGCGCATCTACATCGGAAACCATCCCTTTCTGACGGGATTGAAAGACAGAGTCACCCTGAGGCAAGACCTGGACACTTTGTACAACATGCAGAAGGCGTTGAACGATGCCGAGTGGGGCCACCAAATCAAGACCACCTTCATGCACTCTAACGCAGAGTTGAAGCCCAACATCACCAAGCCCTCCGAGGCCGAGTTCCGCGACGAGATCAAGCCCGAGATGGCCGAGTTTCTCCGCTTCCTCGAGGCCAACCAAGCCCCCTTCGTCATCAACCTGATCCCCTCCTTCCTCGTCATGGAATACAAGTTGCACCCGCTCTTCGCCTTCGTGGGCGAGTCCCCCCAAGTCATCAAGGACGTCAACGGAGCCGTCTACACCCACGTCTTCGAGTTCATTCACGATGCCTTCGTCTGGGCCCTCATCAAGCTCAAGGCGCCCGACGTCAAGATCGTCGTCGGCCAAGTTGGCTGGCCCACCGATGGATATACCCTCGGTAATGCCTCCACCGCCGAGCGCTTCTTCAAAGGCCTGCTCCCCTACGTGTCCAGCAACAAGGGAACCCCGCTCCGCCCTGGGGCCCCCATCGACACCTATGTCCACACACTCACTGACGAAAACAAACTGCCCAACTTCTTCATGCGCCACTGGGGGATCTACCGCTCCAACGGGAAGCCTAAATTCAAGATCGACCTCACCGGTCAGGGCCGGGATATGTACCCGCCATCAGCCAAGGGGATCTTTAGGATGCCAGAGCGCTGGTGCGTTTTCAACGGGAACCGCACGGACTACCCTAAGGTGCTGCAGCAACTCGAATACGCCTGCAAAAACACTGATTGCAGCAGCCTCAAACCAGGCGGCTCCTGCGACAAAATTGGCTTGAACAAGCACGTGTCATATGCCTTCAACATGTTTTTCCAGTTCAGATTTCAAGACGAGGAAGCTTGCCGCTTCGACGGCCTGAGCTATATCTCCGTCAAGAATCCGTCCACGCCCAAGTGCATCTTCCCGATCGAAGTGGTCCAAGGCGAGCAGGAAAATTATTTAGCAGCAGCATACAGAACCCCCTCCATGTCCAAAGTATACCATCACACCCCTAATTGTGTCGTCTCTCTATTTTTGCTTTTACTATTGGGGGCATTCTTTTCGAACTGATGTACATTATACATAGCATGGAAGTTTTGCATGTCCCGTCTCTTATTTCAACACATGACAACGTGTGAAGAATGACATCATCATTCCACACGTTTGCAATATTATTCGGAACAAAGCAAAAAAACGAAACTTCAAATTTAAGTAAGAACTAATGCAGATTGTGTAACAAGACTATTGCTATAAGAATAAAAATCTTCACATAAATGAAGATAAAAAAAAAATGTCGTACAAGAAATTACCCTTGATATTAGGATTTAAAGAACGAGATCCTCGGTTTCAGATCGCATCCCTTCCCCTGCATCTGCGCGCCATACACGCTGCCAATGTAGCATTGTGGAGTCATGATCCTTAATTTTGCTCGAGGGCTTCGTCCTAAATTATCTCTGGAGTAGCTTCAACACGCCATACACGCTGCCAATGTAGCATTGAGGAGCCATGATCCTTAATTTTGCTCGAGAGCTCTTCCTAAATTATCTCCGGAGTAGCTTCAACACGTCTCCGACGAGGTGTAACGAACCCGTCACAAGAACCTGATAAAAAATCAAAAACTAATTAACAGTTCGAAAACGAAGATGACTTGCTTCCATAGTTTGAAACAAGCAGTCACTAACCAAGAAACTAACGGGTCTCTTTCTCTCAGTTCTGCCCAAGAATGTTTACCTGAATTCTCAACGACGGGTTTTTCTTCACGTAGTCTCTTAACCAATTGATTGTCATCGGAAGAGAAGACACCACAGCGCTGCTACCGGCTGAATCATTGTCAAGAAATCTGCTAGGTGGAACACTATCTGGCATTCGGGTCTCAAGATTCTTGTTGACGGCATCTGCATAGGCCAAGGAACTGAGATATTTAACAAAACGTTCCTTCGAATAATCAGAAAGCAAAAGATGAAGATCAATGACCTTTTCCACAAATGATGTTCTCCCATACTCTCTGAAGGTTGAACTGCCAAGATAAATCCTTAGGAGGTATCTCCAAAGGAATGGCTGAGGAGGCAGAAGTCACCTTAGTGTAAGTAGAGATGCCAGGAACGAAAATGGCTTTCGTGAAATGAGTACCTGAATGTAAGCCATGAATAGTCTTACTTCAAAAAGTGTAAGTAACCAAATGGAAGATGAAATCATGATGTGGAAAATTTGTGCCTAATACCAGACAATGCACAAGTGTCAACAAGTATCGGGAGAAGGCTTTTGGGATCTCGAACATCCATACAGTTGAACAGAAGAATCTGCAATTTGAAGTATTGCCAATGAGAGATGCTACTAATAGAAGTGGAAAATCTTTCATGAACAGAACCAGAAAATCTGACCTTCTTAGACATTTTCTCTGACTCAATCTTAACATTACCACTACCCCGAACTTCTTTTGAGGTTTTCTCTCTGACAGCGCTTGAAAACCACCTGGCACAAGCCTCGATGCTTTCGGGACTGTGAGCACCATCCAAGTAGAAAACGAGATCCCCTGAAGACGGTAGAGCAGAGTCATGAACAATCTCAGCCCTTCCAGAGAGACGTGCTGTTTGAAGACCCCTCAAAAATGCATCAGGTAAGTTGTCTTCCTGGTCGGACTGATCAATGCAAAAATGGTACTAGTTTAATCAATGAAGGTAATTAGACTTAATTTAATTGTGAGAGAAAATCCTAACATGTTGGAATAGTTTCTCCCAATTCCCTGTGCGCTGGAGCCAGCTTTTGCAAAGTGCAACGGCAAGACCAGCATTGGTAAATTGGTGATCGCCAGACAAGCTTAGTTTTGCCCCGTTTAAGTTTCTACGATCAAGAGGAGCAACGACTTCCAAGGGGATCTGTAGCAAGGAGGAGAGCCTTAGGAAAGATTCGAGCATACAATATTTTGCATTTGGTTGTTATGCAGTCGTGCTTTGTGCTTGACAAGTATTGAGGAAAGGTTGAAAATACCGTCAAATCTCTGGCCCTTTCATGAAGAACATCCATGGCTTCAGATAGTTGTGGCACCGTGAATGCAGGAACATGAGGCTTAAGGAGCAGAGAAGCCATCAACCCATTTCAGAAAAACTTGAAAATGGAAGTACTTAGATAATCCCTCAAAGAGTAGAAACCCCAATCATTTTGGTTTCAAAATTGAAAAATTGATACCTTTAAGATTCCAGCTTTGTGAGAAGCAATCTGCTCCAGCGTATCTCCTGCATGTTATCATGAACACGTCTAAGTTAAACAGCTGCGTGTGAACAAAGAGACTGAAGTAGCAAAAAAGAACTAGAGGCATCTCATTTCTGATCCTGATCGATCAGATCTGGGTTAAGAATAACTAAAGCAATTATATGAATTGAATCAAGACGAACCCAGCGTTTCCATATGGTCCATGCCCAGTGGACTTACACCACAGACAACAGGATTCTTGATCTGCACAGTTCATCAGCGAAGGATATATGTCATGACACGAAGTAATTAAACATAAAACAAATTTACTAAATATATACAAGATTGTACAGTTAAGTTTATGGAGTTGACTACGACTAAAACCAGTAAAAATAGAATGCTTACCACATTTGTTGAGTCCCTAGTGCCTCCAAGACCAACTTCAATGATAGCAACATCTACCTAAAAGCACAAATACCTATTATAAAATTAATCCAAAAACCTAAAGTATATATGTATATCAATGTCTTCAGAATTAAAGACTATAGTCAAGTTGATTATGTGATCTCTCATATGAGTGGGTGGATGGGTGTGTGTGAGTGAGAAGAGACTTGAAATATTATATTGATTTGGTACCTTTTCAGAAGCAAAAATTTTGAAGGCCAATACACTAAGAAACTGAAAAAGTGGAGGCATAGGCAAGTCATCTGTGACATTCTCCTGTTAATGAAAATTTCCATAGTCAGTCAGTCCAAATTCAAAGTTCATAGACGCCAATAAGCAACCAAAATATAATTTAAGAAAGTCTGATACTATTTCATTCACAGTAAATGGGTTTGAAGAGCAGAGCACCTGCCCAAAAAGTTACTTCCACCCAATATAAGGTTAAAATCGCAACGACACATGAATCGGCATCTTTCCTAGATTATAGCTGGGGAGCTCAAACCACGAGATCAAAATCAAGGAAATCGAGAAAGAATACCTTCAGCTTATTCCAACATTCCCAAAAGTAGTGGAGAAACTTCTCTTCAGATATATCCAGCCTATTAGCCAGAGAAAAGAGAATATGAGGAAACAGAACAGTAATTATTTCTAACAGATGCAAACTTCTACAATCACGAGGTCATAACTATCCTACTTCATTTCCAGGTCTCTGACTAACTTGTTAGATGATATCTTTTGTGTCATGTCAAATTCAATACGTCAGAAGGAGTTGAAGAGCTTATGGATAATTTGAAGTATCCCACCCCCTACCTTAAATTTATCCCCAATTGCTGGTGTGTGGGTCTAAAGAAATATGTACTTGTTAATGAAGAAATAAATGATGTATAAACTATAAAAAACAAAAAGAATGCTAACCCATCTAGACGAAATCTTTCTCTCACATCAATTAAGTGTGGGGAGGTAAATAGTCCAGTTCTGAATCCACTTTCTCTTAGAATTGCCTCACAAAATGAGCATGTTGAGCCCTGAATATGTAAGGTGAGCAGAAGAGACGAGAGGATGAGAAACTAGGAAATAACTTAAAACGGTATATGCATTCTTTAATTCAAACATAAAATTTCGTGTGATGACTGTGGATAGAAACATACACAAAACTTAACAATTATATAGCTGATATGAGAGTCCAGTAGAACAAAAAACAGACAAAAGGATGATAAAATGATATACTTTGATATACTTTTTGTTACTGTCTATGCTGGGTATAGAAGCACAAAGCTGAATATTATAGCACATAAAAATTGCTCCCTAGAATTTCCCAGCCCTCTTTCTGTTAATACTATTCCTCAGAATACAGAAACAAACACATAGATAAAAGGGAAGTATCATAAAATTGCAATACCTTTCCTTTAGTCCCAGCAACATGGATAATTTTAAGTTGGTCTATAGGTTCTTCCAAGCCTAAAATCTGCCAGGAAAAAATGCATATAGTAACTTTTAGTTTAGTCATTTTGTAAAAGCAAATATAATCATCATACATAAGGCTATCCTACAAATACTAAACTAGGTGTACTGTAAGTTTCTGTCTAAGTGTTACCTTAACATACATTTCCATCCTCTCTAATTTGGTATATTTATTACTTATTGTTGGCACATCTCCTCGCCTTTTGGTAGTTATAAGAGAGGAAAGAGCCTCCATAGTCGTATCATATGTAGGATTTAAGTGGTCTCTATTTTCTACAATCACCGTATTCATCTCCATCTGCTGCAGAACTTGTGATGAAACCTCACTAACTCCAAAACCTGCAATGTCAGAATAAACAGCATAAAATCTTCTTAGCTAAAAATAGACAAGCACAAACCAAGACATGTAACTTTATGATAACATCTTAGGGAAAGTAAGCATTGTATACCTTTGAAACCTATTTGTTGAGAATGGAACTTTTTGCTTCCCGATAGATCAACTGCAGCCAGGCAAGCAGGGAAGCATGAAGCTGCCCATGTCAATTTAGAGGGAACGAAGAGCTCTCTTTTATGGAAGCTTGAATTGCCAATTAACCCCGGCCTCAGAATAAGATTCTTATACTTGAGCATAGATCAACCAAATCCTGATCAGGTAGCTGGGCACATGAGCATTTTACTTTAGTTCTGGACTAAATGAGAAAAGGACTTGTCGATGAAGCATTTGTATCATAATTTGGCTGACGTCTGAGGAAAGTTACATTTTCTAGTCATTAAGGGAAATGTGCTTATACTGAGGCTGGGTAGAAGAACCTACCACAGCAGCTCAAGCAGCAAGTGCCAACTGAAACAATGAATAGTATTATGAGTTCAGGAAAATGTCAATTTACAATAAAAATGCCTATGAAGGAGACGCTAATTAAATATCTTTGAATAAAGCCAGCGAGATTACGTACAAGCTCTTTCAACATTAAGGAATATGCAGAGATCCATAAAAAAATCAGATTAATTAAACCACCATTTTTATCTTATTCAGGAGTGATTCAGTTTCCCAATTTTATTAAATGATTCTCAACATTATCTCTCTCTCACTCTACCTCTGGCGCATCAAAGAAAAGAACAGTCTTGAGTTGTAATTTTTTGAATAATACTACCAGATTCAAAACTCCTTAAGCAAACAACATCTGGGAGCTGGTTGTCTCAAAAAAATCCATCCTACTTCCAAGGCCGATATCCAATCTAAGAAAGTGTCCCTCAATTCATTAACAAGTTAAAAAGGCAGAAAACAAACGCTAATATATAAAGCTGAAAACAAATTCAGTTTCTGGTGTCGCATCAACCCAAAATAAAGAAAGCATAAAAAACGCCATCTTCTTCATATTCTCATAAACAAAACATGAAGGAATTCAAGTCTCATCCCAATAAATCAGATAATCGAGTAAAGAAGGGAACTCACGGAAATGAAGATAGTGTGCGTGTGGTTTTTTTAGCTATGCAGTAAAACTTACTTCAGTTGACTCTACTGTGTCTCTACATCTACATATATTATCTTTGTTACAAATAAATAAGCGGTTCGGTTTTATGATGATTGTGTCGTGTTTATGGTAAATCCATCAGTGGCTGTCTGTCAACGGCGAGTTTTAAACTCTTGTTGTGATATGACGCTTTTGCCCCTTGTTATTTCACGCTTCACACAATTCCGTTTAGGGTTATGCAGATTGACCCACTTTCCGTTTCTCTTTCTTCCATTTTTCAACTATCCAGCTGCTTTCTATTTTGAGTTGGCTGAGAATTTGAAATTTGGGAGATTTCTATGAATATTGACGCCACTGAAAGTTTAAGTTTTTCCACGTGTTTCAGAATATCTAGATAAGAAACAACCAAATATAACAAGAAATTACAAAAACACAGTGTAACATTAGCAATAACTTTGAAACAGTCTAGTTGGTGAAGCTCAGGATTGTGTGAATTTTTGCTTTTTCAAATGATTACTAGTTATGCTCCCGTGCACCATCCACGGTAAATATAGTTAATAAAAATATTTAATTTGTAAATTTTAAAGTTGTAGGTATTTTGCATAAATTTTTAAAATAATGATAAAAATATATATATAATGATAATAATTATCTTACACT
>JAYJMF010000091.1:4985164-4995872 GCA_036873715.1 Salvia sclarea
TTGAAAAAGTAGTGTAAGTTGTATAAAGTAGTAATAAGAATATATTATATTTAAAGTTGTGTGTGTGGTAAAAATGTTCAAAAAAGAAAATGCACCAAGTTGGTGAGACATCCCTAAAAGAAAAGTTCACCAACAATTAAGGGACGGATGAAGTACTTTTTAATTCTCCTAAAATTGTGTATCCAAAAGAAACAAGACAACAACTATAAGATGGATAAAATATAAAATATATCCTAAAATTATAAATATTCTCTCAATACAGTTGACTAGCAGATGTTGCTGCCCGGTAGATGTAAATTGAAATACTAGTAATATAAATCAAGTTATATCTGTTATGCAGGAATAATTTTCTATATTATAGTATTATACTGAGTAACAGGCGACGTCCAAAAATTCTTAGAATATAATAAATGACCACTACTACTTTGACTTTCTACAGTAGAATCTACTATAAAAACCTTAATTTCTATACCGAAAAAAAAGAATAGAAAAAACAAGTAGCTAAAAATGATTTTCCTTGCGGTGTTGATTTTCCCGCTTCACATTTAATACTGATCCGGAGAATAGTTCCAACTCAACTTTTCATAAATTAATAATGAAAAATAAAAGTGAAGTAATCGACGCTATATATGATTC
Organism: Salvia sclarea; assembly: GCA_036873715.1. Taxonomy (NCBI): domain Eukaryota; kingdom Viridiplantae; phylum Streptophyta; class Magnoliopsida; order Lamiales; family Lamiaceae; genus Salvia; species Salvia sclarea. Next base: position 4,985,801 of record JAYJMF010000091.1, read on the forward strand.
ACTATTCACTAAGTAGTATATAGAAATTGCTAAATAATGGAGTATAATATGACAGGCACAGGCTACTGATGGAGTAGTGGAAAATCAGAATACTGAAATGCATAAAAGGAAAGTTAGTGATATCTGATATAACTACATTTTCCAAGAAAAATCATTAATTCACGGGAGCACTAACTAAAAACATGGTTAGACCTAATTTATGTTTCTACTGCTACACAATACCATCTTTTGTGCCATTTATTTTCCGGCCTTAATTATAAAATTACATTTTGTGAAAAATGAAGAGAAAAAGAATACTCCTAATTACTACTAATAATCTGAGCCGCCCAGACTAGCCATTTATATTACTCGCATCCCTCTCTCTCTCTCTAGAAATATCTCACCACACTTTCTCTCACAAGAAATAACCACAGTGGATGATCATTAATCGAAGCCCCAAAGCTTAAGTCCTCCCTTTTCTCTTCTCCAGCACTTAAAGAAAAACAGAGAGAGAAAGGAAGAGCTTAATTAGATTGGTGGAAGCAATGAGCCCAGAGGAGTCCTTAAGATCTCTGTCGCTGGACTACTTGAACCTTCTGATAAACGGGCAGGCGTTCAGCGACGTGACCTTCAGCGTGGAGGGGCGTCTGGTCCACGCGCACCGGTGCATCCTGGCAGCCCGCAGCCTCTTCTTCCGCAAATTCTTCTGCGGTCCCGACGCGCAGCCCCCGCAGATGGGGTCCCCACGCGCCCCCGGCGTCATCCCCGTCAACTCCGTCGGCTACGAGGTCTTCCTCCTCATGCTTCAGTTCCTCTACAGTGGCCAGGTCTCCATTGTGCCCCAGAAACACGAGCCCCGCCCCAATTGCTCTGAGCGCGCCTGCTGGCACACGCATTGCACCTCCGCCGTCGATCTCGCCCTAGACACCCTCGCCGCCGCTAGATCTTTCGGCGTCGAGCAGCTAGCCTTGCTTACCCAGGTTTGATTCCTTTTTTTCCTTTTTACTGTTTATTATGAGCAGTAGTTTCTGAATGTTGGAAATTGGATCCTATGTGCGAGTGTGGAGAATTTATGTTGTTTAATTTCTTGTCATCATCCTGAAATCACAGAAATCTCTCCTAGTACTTTTTCGAAGCAACAACGTTTGATGAATTCGTTTCTTGCACTGATGAAGCCGCCCAGCTCGTGCACACTTCCACTTTCTAGCTGCATTCATTTCTTTCTTGCAAAAGTTTTTTCGCAGTTTTGGCAAATGTCATCTTGATTTCATGTAACATTATTTGTGTTTTTCTTGAATGGATTTTCCCCAACTTTTTCATCCACACTGCAAACTTTCTACATTTGGCTCTCTCTATCTCTAGTCTTGTCTTTCCACAGTGATATCACACATTCATTAATTATTTCTCCCAAACAACCTAGCTTTTCCCCATTTGGTTTTTTTAGTTGGAAATCAAATCAAACTCTTTAATGAGCGGGTGGAATGGAACTACACCTCCTAGCTCACACACATCATCCCATATATATGATCTCCTCTTTTTTATTTTAAGTTTCTCCTTGTCACAATTAATTAATATTAATATTATTAATTATATGATTTGCAGAAGCAACTTGCTAGCATGGTGGAGAAGGCCTCAATTGAAGATGTGATGAAGGTTCTAATAGCTTCTAGAAAGCAAGAGATGCACCAATTATGGAGCACCTGCTCCCACCTGGTGGGCAAATCGGGGCTCCCACCGGAGGTGCTGGCGAAGCACCTCCCGATCGATGTGGTGGCGAAGATCGAGGAGCTCCGGCTGAAGTCCTCCCTGGCGCGGCGGTCCCTAATGCCGCACCAGCACCACCACCACCAGGAGCTGGGCGGGGGAGACCTCGACGAGCAGAAGATCCGGCGAATGCGGCGCGCCCTGGACTCGTCTGACGTGGAGCTGGTGAAGCTGATGGTGATGGGCGAAGGGCTGAATCTGGACGAGGCATTAGCGCTGCATTACGCGGTGGAGAATTGCAGTAGGGAGGTGGTGAAGGCGCTGCTGGAGCTGGGGGCGGCCGACGTCAACTATCCGGCGGGCCCCGCGGGGAAGACGCCGCTGCACGTGGCGGCGGAGATGGTGTCGCCGGACATGGTGGCGGTGCTGCTGGACCACCACGCCGACCCCAATGTGAGGACGGTGGATGGGATCACTCCCCTCGACGTGCTCCGAACCCTAACCTCGGATTTCCTGTTCAAAGGGGCGGTGCCGGGGCTCACACACATTGAGCCAAACAAGCTGCGCCTCTGCCTGGAGCTGGTGCAGTCGGCGGCGATGGTCATCTCAAGGGAGGAGGGGAATAATGCGGGGGCGGGGGCCATATATCCTCCCATGGGTGGTAGTGATCAGGAGGAGCAAGGGGTGAATCTGGATTCCAGAATGGTGTATCTGAATTTGGGGGCGCAGATGGGAGGGAAGATGAGTGTGAGTGAGGGAGAGGAGAGCAGCAGCCACAGAGATCAACCTATGACTCGACATGATGCTTCTTCCATGTATCAGTATTGACTCCTCCACCCTCTCTTTTCAAATATAAAAGAAAATCATAATTATTTCCATGAATCCAAAGTGTTTCTTCAAAATTCATGGAGATATATATATGACTAGTTAATTAGTAATCAAATTCGTCTCTCTCTCTCGGTTGGATCACTTTATAATATCTTCTGTTTCTTGCAGTTGGTTCTTCTTTTTTTGTTGGATTTATTTTGTTCTAGAATTTAGCATGATATGATAACAAGTGCAGCGGCCAAAACTAGAGAGAGAGGGAATTTTTTGTATGTGAATGAGATGGGACAAGAGAAGTATCCAACTTCTTGCTGTGATGGAGAGGACACAGGTCAATCTTTTCAACCTGTCAAACCCATTTTGTTTCATGGCTACATTTAAATATAAAACTAAATTAATTAATTAGTATATATACATATAAATATGATCTCCCCTATCTATACTATTATAAAAAGGTAATAGATGTATGCTATCACCAACCTCTCATCATCCGACTGTATCATGACTATCTCATTATATTTATTTGGAAATTTATATATACGGTGTTGATCATATGCATGGAATCGGTGATTTCAATGATTGTTTATAACCTGATATATTATTGTATTGTATCTTACCTTACCATCAGCCTCTAGTTTTATATGAATTAGTTGTCTGTTTTTATTGGAATTCATATTATAATCATAATTATTTTTATTTTTTTCAAGAATGGATGTTTTGGTTGCTTGTGGTGATGGTGGGGTAATGGTCTTTTGGGACTTTGTTGGGACATTAGACTTTGTTTAAAATAAATTAATAATTAAAAAGACGAAAAACGAAAGAGTAGAATTTTAATAATGATGGACGTGAGCTGTCTCCTCCTTTTCTCACTTCTTCTATATGTTTCTTGATATGGTTTAATAATTATGTATGTATGTATATTTATTCTACAATGTGTGCGTCTTTGTGTGTATATTAATAATTATATGATTAATGTATTTTATATTGGAGGAGGAGTTTGATTGGAAATTTTGTGGATTTTAAGAGGGGCATCATTTAGCTTTAGACAAATTGATTGGTTGTCTAGCATGAATGCAACATTGAGTGTGACATCACAAAGTAGTTTATTTTATTTGGTAATATCTAATTTTGGATTCCTTCCATATTTAATCCTCTTTTTGCCTCCACTTTGACCTGTTGTGGCTCCAGTTTTCTGCTGCCAAAATAAAATAAAAATTATAGCATGAAAAGTTATTTTATGAAACCCTAGCTAGATTTTTCCACATTTTTCTGCCTTAGGTTATTTATTGATTCTGATTCTAAGTCATCACTAAGCTTCCTAGAGGCTTGTTTCACGCGAATTTTATTGCATTATTATACATTGAATTTGGAGAAAAAAAATCGAGGTAATACTGAGCGGAATAATTTATAAACATACACAAAATACCATTTCAGGTTTTTATTTTCCTTCACTGTTAGGTGGAGATCAAGAAATTCAAATATAATATTAATTCTTGTTAAACCTAAATCAATTTGCTTGAGATGTAGTTTATTTATTCTTAGCATTGATGTTGACTTGGGGCAAAGAATTATAGCTGTTGACAGGTTCATGCATTCTGGCAAAAATATAACATTATCTATAATATAATCATATTGTACACATTTGAACGCCTCATAAATATACTGAATTGGTGCCTCGAAGTTATTTTATCATTATTATTTCTTATTTTTTTTTTTGAATTGGAAGATGGAGGATTGAGATTCAAATGGGAGAACTAAAAAACATGCTCTGCATATATTTTTATTACTAATTGATAAATGTAAAACAATAACAACCAGCTCTTTCTGTATATATCAAATGTATCTGTTTGGGAAGTTTGGATTTGATGCCAAATGACAGTACCATAACTAAATTAATGGGATGTTTCAGCAATATAAACGAAAAATAATTTAGTTTCACTTAATTTGTCTTATTTTCTTTCTCATGCAATTTTCTGTGTGTTTCTATATAATACATCATGCATGTATAGGTCTTCAAATGAAAATTCACACCAAAAGAAAAGAAAAGGTTTTCACATGAAAATATGTTGTTTTTTCTAAAAGTTTATAAGCATCTAGTTGGCTTTCCCCATAGATTAACCTCTATGTTTTATTTCATCATACAGATAAAATAATACACGAGATTGAAATATCAAATATATATGACGTATACACTCATGATAAAAGTATTTATTCCTTGATAATTTTATAATTTCTGTAATGAATTATGGTATTGAATTTGATCATTATTGCTTTTCCTATTTTCAGAAACTGCATGTATAAGCAAAAAGTTTTTAATATATCTTGATCTTAATTTGCAGGCACGATTACTGATTTGTGACATGATTTTGAGTTTGTTGTATTCAACATCATCATATTATTGATTTGTTGAGTCACTATCTATTCTAATTACCATAAATATTTTAAATTTCTAAAAGAACTTCTGTATACAAAACCTAATCGCGATCTCCATAATTTTACTCCATTATGCTTACTTTTATTTTAATTATTATTGTTACATTTTGTAAAAACACGTATATATGCTGGATGGAAGAACTGTTTCTTTCTGTTCGTGCATGAATCTATATTTATTTTTATAAAAATGACATTCTAAATCTTGCCGTATTAGTGTATTTAAAGAGGGATGGAAAGTCATTTTTCAGCTAATACAAGTTTTGTGGTGATACTCCACAGGGAGGAATTCAATATTTATTTAATGTGAACAAAAAGTTGTAACTTTCTCAGAATACATTTTGCATGAAACTAGATTGAACTCTTGTGCATTATACGAAATTATATCATGTAAAATGAATTCTGGGGTATTAATTAGAAAATTTATAAGAAGATTATTATATTAATTTGTCCATCCGAGTAACCATGCAAGTATGCAGGTTCTACAGCATGCAATAGGATACTGGATAGTGGATACAACAGTTTTCCCCATATCATATGTTACACTGACACATATATATAATCTCAACGACAAATATTTTACAAATAAATGCATGGAGTATATGAAGCATGAGGGGAGTCATCAAAAGAAATTAATTTAAATAATTTACAAATGTATCTGAAGCATGCACTGCAAAAATCTAGTTAAAAGTTAAGATACAGTTATATATATCTAAAATATACGTTCTTTTTTTGTAAGCTATACATCTAAGTAATTAATTATGTGCAAATACGTGCAAAGTATCTGTTTAGTCCCTTTGATTATCTAAATATAGATAGGAGATCTGGTAGTTAAGTTCTTGGTCCTAGGTTATTGCTTTTTCTGATAACATATATACATAATAATGAGTGAATAAAATAACCAGAGAGAATTACTTTTTGATCAAGATTTTGGCTTCCATTTACTTGGTTTATTTATTTATATAGTTGAATATTTAGATGAAAAGCTTATCGACAAGCCCAGATTACGCTAAATAGACTAGTCTTTATTATTTCTTAAATAATGCTTTTGTGATTTTATATAAATCGTGTAGGCCACATAGAAGCAATTTTGGAGGACTGGCTAGCACAATCACAAGGAAGGGGGCCATCCAAATTGTTTCTGTTGTAAAAAAAAAAAAAATCAATAGTGGAGATTATGGCTACTTTGTAGATAAAAAAAATATGTGTCCAGTAACCGACTTGATAGATGAAGGTGACCACCTCATTTTAAGTCCAGATATTCTGTATATAGTCTTTTATAGTTGCACAAATTTAACAGTTGCACTGCATGTGTATAATTAGGGAAATAAGTACTTATTGAAGAACCAAAAATTAGATTTGGTTGTTGAGAAATAAAATATTATACTGTAATTATTAAAACGTGAAGCGAAAAGAAAATGAGTAATTGTAAATGTAATAGTGTGTAATTTATTTTCTAGCTTATGTGGAAAAGGTCAAGCCCAATATAATATTGGGCTAAATAGCTCAGATAGGGACTAACTATAGCAGGCCCTACTCACAATTTTAATTAATTCCTAAGGGAAATAAGAGAATATTGTCATGTAAATAAACCATCAATGTACGTAGTCATACTCATATAATTTATAATATGGAAATGCCACATCAATATATATCGAATAATCGGTTTGTATTCGAAAATTAGTTTAGATGAGGCAAATGATTTGCGTAGAAATATTCTCATATTTTGTATTTCAAGTATCAACACGCGTCATTGTACACATATTACTCATCAATAACATAAATCTCATATCTTCTTTTATTGCAAGTATTAACATACATCATGTGTACATATATAACTCATCCGAAATGACTTGAACCCCGATATATTAATTGGAGAAAACGTCTTACCAATCAAGCCGTGCCCTCTGATCATGACTCCCATACCTTAATCCCTAAGCAAATCCTTGCAACATTTGATCCATCGTGACTTGAACCCCGATATATTAATTGGAGGAAAATATCTTACCAATCAAGCCGTGCTCTCTGATCATGACTCCCATACCTTAATCCCTAAGCAAATCCTTGTAACATTTGATCGATTGCTTTTTATTGGTATATCTCTTTTTATCTTTTATTGTGTGAATACGCGTTGATGATTGGTGGCGGTTCATTGGGTGGGGAATATATACTGCGACCTCAAATGTTCTTTTTCTTGTTCTTGTGTGTGAACAGAACACCAACTTTCTCTTTATTCCCTTCTTTATTTAGTAAGGAATAACAAAATATATTACTACCAGTATCACGTACGACCTTATTATCAACTCAATATACAAGTTTTCATTCCCTTAATCTTATCCCTAACCAGCCATAATAATAATAAAATAAAATAAAATAAACATTTTTTTGTTTCAGTTTCATTTTTTAAATTCAAGTAGGGTTGAATGGTTAATTTTGATTGTACCCAATCAGGGTATATTCTTATTTTTGACAAATAATTTCAACTTTTTTTAGTTAAATTTTCCTATTAGGGTTGATTATTTCGTAAATAGGTTTCTTTGTTCTCCTTAACCTTCAATAATTAGCGATAAATGCTAATTACAGTTCATTATATTGTAAGCAGTTTAATCTTTATAATTTTTTATGTTTTTTTAGAAGTACTTGATTTAAAGTGAAACATAGAAATGTTGGGACAGAAAAACCGAACCAACCCTGGAGATGGAATTCATAGTTGGAAAGTGTTTCTAAGAAAGTGAAATGGGAAAGTGTAGACTTTGTGATAAAGTAAAGCATATACTGTAACTCAATCAAAATTCGACATTCTTCTATTCTATGCAACCTTTTCAATCACACAATGTGTTGCCTATATATATATATATAGAGTGGTGAAGCTTTGGTTTTGAAAAAAACCTTAATCTATTCATCCAAGACCAAGATGCAAAACCAAGCAAACCAACCTCCTCCAGGCTATCCATCTGAGAATTCTCCTCCTCCTCTAGCTGGGAAGAAGAAGTCGAAGCGCTTGTCACGAACGAAAGCCAAGGGAGACAGGGGCTTCATAGAGGGATGGTAATAAAACACTCTTCTATATGTTTTCAAACACACAGTAAGAGTATTATTAACTCTTGTGTTTTCTTTTGTGTCTGCAGCCTCTGGGGATTATGCTGCTGCTGGCTTTGTGAAGTATGTTTCGACTAACTTCAGACAGCAGCAACCTAGACATATAATATGCTAAATTACTCTAATCTCCTACCAATTCTAGTTGCTTTTGCACTTTCCTATATATACACAACACTGTTGTAATGAGAATATATGTGGTTCCAATAGAGATATATAAATTAATGTTCGTACACGTTTTTTCCTCCGGATCTGCAAAGCTATACACAAGAGACAAACTGCACGGTAACGGGGAAGCACACAGCCTTTATTCATATACGGGGAAACAATGTCTCAGTCTACAACAGTTCTGAAGCACTAAAATTTCATTCCCAGTCATGAAAAACAGCAACAAAGAAGATGGGAATGATCAAGCCGTGCTTGCTTCATGTGTTGAGCGCTCATGGTTCAAGAAAGATGTGATGACTATGAACTTTGAATCATTTTGAGATTGGATGTGCAATCAATTCAAACTTAAGTTTAGATCACCATAGGTATTGAGCCAAGAAAACGTTACCAAAAACATGACCTGATGCAGGGAATTTTATACAGTCTCGGTTACGGGAAACAGTTTCTCCAGCATATAGTTTGAAAAGATGTGGTTGGGGTCGAGCTCTTTTCTCGCCTGGTTGTATGCATCCACAGGAAATCTCTTCCTCAGTCTTCTCTGCAAAGCAGCAAGCTCGTCTTTGTCCTTTGGGACCTACAACACAGTCGAATCAACATGATTTAATATCAATGAGCTTACCGTTACAATACCTATGCGATACATGATAGTAACACAACAAGCTAAGATTAAGATGAATTTATCTGTACCTCAATCTTAGCCCAGTGTTCATAAGCTGAATAATCATCCCATAACTTCGCTTGCGTCAACCGCCTGTAGTGGAAGAATTCTTCAGTAATTTGTTTCCTTTCACGAGCATCGGTTGTAGGAAGATACATAATTATGCCAACCTGTTTTATAAATAATGAAAGATAAAATGTTAACAAATTACAAGACTAGCAATAAATCAACAATGACCACATTTTTATAAGTTTTCACAAGTTTTATAAGTATGGTGGTGTTAAGTATAGAGAGCAAACCCATGAGAATATGTCATCCGGTGATGAGCTATAAGCTGGACTCATACGGCTTGTGCTGCAAGCCGTCCATCTCTGCTCAATGGGTGCCGGGGCAGGTATATCTTCTTGTTCGATCATCTGCAGTAACCTCTCTATGTATTCCAAATCTTTCATGCTAGGTTTGGATAGGGTTCCAGCAGGGAAACATGTTTCTGAGACCCATTGTTGCCCACCACAGTCAAAGCCCAGAATTTCATCGCTCCAGCCTACTCTATACCCCTCCGACTTCTTCCAGAACTCGGCCTCTGCTTGATTGATCTTCATGATGTGTTCTTTATTAAGAGGGTCCAAAGCAAGTAGCTTATCTCTAAGCTCCGTAAATGAAAGCTCAGCGACATTTGGCTCATTTTTGCTAGTGTCTGATGCAACAACGGATTTCCTGTAAAAGTTGAAATAACTCTAAGGGTATATCCAAGACCAAAATAACATGCTTTTTGTCTGATTTCTACCGCCAGGAACGTAATCCATGTTTAGATTTTTACCGGTACTTTCTCAATGATTCCTTGTAAAGGTCTCTCATATGCTGAATAGCTTCTTCAACAGTGTACTTTGATTTATGCTTTGGTGGACCTTTCCACTTTGAAAGAGGATTACATGTCACAACCACAACTGTGTCCGTATAAGGAACATATAGGTATTTGACATGCTTGTTATCAGACAGAAGCTTTCTGCAAAATATAATTTAGAGAAACTTAACATTTAAAGAAACAAGAAACTACAACATCATGCATTTTCAAGCAATTGAGTCAAATCTATCACAAGCAGTTAACAAGAAACACATGATCCAAGACCGTGAAAGATTATTAGAATTGGGCCCTCACCCCCTTAAAAGGCCTCATAAGGGGGGAGGGTACTCCACTTTATATATAGAGTC
>JAYJMF010000091.1:5077418-5097591 GCA_036873715.1 Salvia sclarea
TATATATAGAGAGAGAGAGAGAGAGAGTAGGGCCTTAAACGTTTCAACTCCGTTGGGACGGTTCGAAAAGGAAAACGTTTCAACTTTAGCGAGACAGATGAAGTATATAATTAGTTAACATAAATTTAATAATAATTTCGTTATCTATAAGTTTATGACATCAATATTATATACAAAGAGTTTAGATATCAGATATCTATAAATTATAGCTAATTTCTCAACCCCGACCCACCACCACCACACCACCACAATTTGGCAATTGCGAGTATCATAAAAAAATTCGACCTGCTGCCGTGCAATGTACACGCCAAAGTACTAGCCCAAGTAAATAGGGCCAACTCCAAATAGCCCAAATTGATGGCCCATTTATTGAGCCCACTTAAGAAAAAGAGAGGAGAAGAAAACAACACAACACGTCGCTGTTTGACATCGAGGCAACGTTTAAAACCCAACGGCTAGTTCCACCTTACCGTTTTATCAGGGAACCCATAATAATTCAAAACCTCTTACAGCAAACCCGCACTTTATCATCAAACTGTGTAAGAACTCAGCTATAAATTTCTATACATTAAAAAAAGCCACAGAAGAATCGAAATTCTGCAAACCACAGCTGAATCAGAGCCAAAATATTCAAACAAATTTATTCCCTTTTTTTTCCTTGCTGTTTTGATAATAGAAATGGCGTACACGTACAAGCCCACATACTACACATCACTGCACGACTCCATGACCTCCATCTGCAAGACGATCCTCCCGTTTTCCTTCAAGAAGAAGCGGATGCCGGCGATAGCTGCGGCGGAGCAGCAGCGGGCCAAGGATCAGTCGGATCAGCTGAAATGGCAGCAGGAGTCGTTCCACCAGATGCATAATTTGATGGGCCTTTGTAAAGAGGGGATTCTTCATGAAGATGAGGTCTCTGCTTTCAGAGCTCATCTTCTCGAAACCCTCATCGCTTCGCCCGTCGATTACGAACCGCCGATGATTCTCAGGGATAAGCTGATCTTCTTGCAGGTAACTCAAATTATAATTGCTTTCATAAATTCAAAGATTTCCTTTTTGGGGGCGTATTAGGGTTTCATTGTGTGAGAATTTTGGTAGGGTATCTCTAGGAAATTGTTTGATTGTTAGGATAAATGAGTTTTTATCACTTGATTTAAATGAATATTTGCGTTTTCTATTCTAAGAAACTTCCATGAGCAGATGATGTGATGATTTCTTGCTTTTTGTGTTTGATTTCTTTTGCTTATTTCTTAACTTGGACTCTTGGAGAAACCAATTATGCTATATGTATCTATTGGAGCTCAGGACTACTTGTTCCATTGCAAACCCTATCAAATAATGCAGTTTCTCTAACATGCTATAAATTTTGCTTAAGCTAGCTTGTGAATTACAGTTTGATTTATTACAGGGAAAGATCACTTGTGTTTTAACAGATCCTTTCCTTTTTAGGAGTTACTCTATGCGAATTGCATATCCGAGGATGAGTACCATGCATCAAAGAGGCCTTTGTTGCAGAGACTAGCAGTTCAGGGAGCTGAGATCAAAGAAACAGACGTGACCGTTCGTGGGGCGCAGAAAAAGATCTCAAATGAAGAGTGGTCGGTAATAGATTTGAAGGAAGAGAAATGCTTGGTTAAATCAGCATCGAAGAAAACAAAAGGGGCTTCTTCTGTCTTGTCTTTCGTATCTCCCAATAAATATGGAAAGTTGAAGGAGGATAAGGATGCAAGTGAGTCGGATCGAAAGAATACGAGGCCAAATACTCAGAATGTAAGGACTGCTAGCTTTGCAGGGAATGAGCTGCTGAGATCAACTGAAAATCCTTTTTGGAATGCTGGTTTGAATGAGAAAGAAAATGATTCCAAGTCCATATTCGTGATGGAAAGTGTACCTGAATGTGAGAAGCAAATTGGTAGTGAGAAAGGAAAAAGGAAGCCATTTGGTGACAGCAAAGAAAATGGGAAGTTAGTGAAGAAAACATGGGGTTTTGATGGATTTATGAAATGGAAGAAGGGCAATGTCGAGGATGAAAAGACTCCGTTGTCCCTAACTGAAAAATCAGATGAAACAAAAGAACCAGAAACCAAGAAATTGAAGAACAAAATGCATCCAAATGTTTCACCAGCAGCTGTCATTTTAGATGAGGTATACTACAACTCTACTCTTTTTTCTTCATGCTACTATAATACCTCAGACATATTCTATTGTTGTGTATGTGGTGATGTTTGAGCTTGAATAGGTGATTTAACTTTCTGCCTCTTTTTAGGCTTTTGGAGAGAACGTAAAGAAGGAACTGTCTCGAATCCAAACAGAGCTCAGTGCAAGAAGCACACACGCCCCTTTGTCGTAAGCACTTTACTTTGGCACCAACCATAGGGGTTCTAATTACAAACATATGTATCTGTCGCGACAATTCTGACAAAAATCCTGCTTAATTTGATATGCCAGAGATTATCAAGTTGAAGTCGTCTCCAAGAATAGTCATTTAGTCGAAAACGCTGAGCTGAAGAAGGCTTTTCCAAAGTAAGTGAATATGATCGAACTTGAATAATTATTTTCGTGTTATGTAATTGAAAACTAGCGGATGTACAGTTCAATTTAAGCATCATTTGTGATTCTGATAGTTTCTCTTATCTTTTGTGGACAATCCAGATCAAGTTTTGACCGCAATGGCCAAGCTGCAGTAGATGTTGCGAGAGAGAAACACAACTCGAAAAGATGGACCACATTTGATGATTTTGATGATGAAGAAAACTCACATCCAAATCTGTTTGCCCCTCGTCAAGATCAGTCTTACTCTGTGAAGCAAACCAGGCTATCTTCGTCGAGGACTGCTTCACGCACATCTTTCAATAATAGCAGCATCGATAAGGGCTTCAGATATAACCCCTTCTTCGACATGTAAGATTTTGCCCAAGACCAGAAGCAATGTTCTATATATATATACAAGTTGTGTGTTATTTTTGTAAAGAGAAATATATGTAAGTTGTATGTAGATTTGATGATAAGTTTGGTGTACCTGTTGTATTCAAAATCAAATCATTTAGTTTCTCACAGCTTCTACTGTTTAATACCCTAAACCCGATCAGCTACTACTAATTAAGTGCAAAACAAAACAAGGAATGAATTATGAAAATCTGCAAGTGGTTGAGATTTTCAGGTGCACATGTCAATTTATCACCAGCTGCGCTGAATGCAACGGAGAGAGATGGATGCCGACAATTCACATGAAAAGAAGCCGCAAAACAATATGGTTGGAAAATAATTAATGATGCATGAAGTCGTCCCTACCTAAATGAAACGAATGGCATCCATTGCCCAACCTGTGACAAGCCATGCATACCCTCAAATTGTCTTGTCACGCATTTCCCCTTGGGAACATACCTAGAAGTAGCGATCTATATATAGACAGTCTACCACCATAGGCATCGAGAGATGTTCGAAAACAAACACACAATGTTGCCAAATAGAAACACGAGGCGGCTGTCATTGGACATGGTCCAGAGATCAGGGGAGAGAATATCGGAGAAGGGCATATTCAAGTACATGGATTTAAGGTTTCCGACGGCGAGCTACCACGCGGCGGGGAACGACATCAACCAGGTGGCGTGCGAGTGCTGCGGGCTGTCGGAGGAGTGCACGGCCGCCTACATCCACCACACGCGGGCCCGCTTCTACGGGAAGTGGGTTTGCGGGCTGTGCTCGGAGGCGGTGAGCGAGGAGTCCACCAAAATGGGAGGGCTCAGAAATATTGTGAGGGAAGATGCTCTGCATGCGCACATGAAGGTCTGTCGAGCATTCAACACCACCGTTAGAGTCAACCCTGCCATGGCTCTTGCATATTCCATGACTCAAATTCTTCGGACAACGTCCCAGAAGACGCCCTCATCATTCAAACATGATTAATTATAAATCAGCTAAAATTTCTGGAATTCAGTTCATCCAAGTTTCATCTCTACGTACAAAATTAATTTAAGTCTTCTAATTTTGTTAAAGGGGCATGCGCATTTTAAAGCAATGAAGAAACTGAATCATTGTCTACTTTTATACTAGTATTTTGGAATTAGAAATTGAATTACTGTATTCAACTCCTCATAAATTGTGTAGTCAAATTTGTACAAGCTCATACTCATCCACAACCTAATATCCCCTGTTTTTATCTTCTATGAAGAAAAAACTGCACATGCTGGTTTTATATTGTATAGCAATATCAATATCTCTTTCGGAAGCATGCAGGGCCATGGGCGGATGGGACATTAAGGGATAGTGGGGGAAGGAGAGATGAAGGAAGAGAAGTGCACAGATTAGCTAGAGAGGCAGTTGATGCAGGGAGAGCTGCACCCTTTCCTTCTTGGGAAATAGCTGAAATGTGTATATTTCAGTACTAAATATATATTGATGGGTGCTAAATTTTTAAAATATTCGAGTACAATATGCCAAGGTCCTTGAAAGGAGGCTCAAAGTAATCTGAAGAAAATTTGAAATCGATCTATTCGAGATTAGTCAAGTCAAGCTTGAGCTAAATACTAATACTAACTTGCTATATCAAGCCTGAGGGCACTTATAGTTTGACGTAAATAAATAGTGATATTTGTAACTTGTAAGGAAATAAAATGAGGATTGTAATTTTTTATTTCATGCTAATAAGTAATCGAGTCGAGTTCGAACTTATTTTTGAGTTTGCGATGCCTCTACTTGATTGTCAAATTGGTTTGTTGATTTTAAAATAATAGATTGGCACATTCCATTGAAAAAAATGATTCCAAGAATCAAGTTCTCCTGAAGCCTGAGCGATCTCTATATATTATAGTCAAATTTGTACCACTAGGATTGCTTACTAACTGAAGAGTTTGCTCAATAGTTTAATATAGCAGTTCAACAAATCTCATACTAATCCACAACTTAATCCTATATCAAATTTAAATATCCATTGTTTTAACTTCTACTAAGAAATGTACATATTTTAGCCTTACATTCAACAATGTAACCAATATTCTAATACTTTATACTATTTGCTGAATATACATATATACAAATTATTAGAAAGAATGCAAAGAAGAAAGATAGATATATATAGTTGTTGAAATAAATAGTTAGGAACATTAAGCAGAAATGGAGAAAAGCAGAGGCCATTGCTTGATCAACTCCAAGGCCACATAAACCCTATGCTCCAATTCTCCAAACGCTTAGCTCAAAAGGGAGTGAAAATAACACTTGCCGCCACACGCTACACTTTCAAGAGCATGCAACATTTCCATTTCTGTGGAGACGATCTCCGACGGATACGACGATGTCAACGACCAACTGCAGCTGCAAGAGTTCATTGATCGCACACGAGGACAACGGAAGAGGTGGTGGCCTTGGTTGGTTCACTACCATTTGCGGAGAATGAACTCATTCGCCTTCCGGGTTTGCCTCCTCTCGAACCCTCGGATATGCCGTCGTTCAGGTCGTATCCAGCAGCTCTGAAGCTGATGTTGGACCAGTTCCAGAATATCGAGGCGGCGGATTGGATCTTAGTCAACACTTTCTACGAGCTCCAAAAAGAGGTATTGCTAAATTTGATTAAGTTTGAGTGTAACTTAGAGGGTCTCCTCAAAAAGTAAGTTGCTCAACCCCAACTTATTATTTCATAAGCTTATAAGCACCAACCAATTTACCGAAATAACCTTGTTATGATTTAATATTTTCACTATATATTTTTTTAATTTCATTTTTTTCTTTTTAATTAATTTTTTTTCCCTCTAAATTCACAATTCTCTTTTTAACTTATAAGCTCATCATCCAAACAGTTTGATAACTTATAAGCACTTGACGAATTGTATCTTATAAGCTCTTTAAGATAAGATTAGTCAAACACCCCCTTAGTAGTTGGTACTCACTCAGGGCCGGCCTAGCGGAGCTGGGGCGAGCTCAAGCACCCTCTAAATTTTTTATTTTATGGGTTTTTTAACCTTACAAATTTATTTATCTTTTGAAAATTTTCGACTTTAGCTCCCTGCAAGCTACATTTATGGTTCTTTCTTTGTAATAATCCTGACTACGACTGGATCATGTTAGGCGGCTGATTGGATGGCAGGAATGGGGAAGGTGAGGACGATTGGGCCCAGCATACCGTCTGCGTACTTGGACAAGCGGATCGCTGACGATAGAGAATATGGTTTGAGCATGCTGAAGCCGAGCAGAGACGCTTGTGCGGAGTGGCTCGGGCAACGTGCTCTGGGATCCGTTGTTTGCGTGTCGTTCGGTAGTATGGCGGAATTGGGAGCAGAACAGATGGAGGAATTGGCGGAAGGGTTGAGATTGAGTGGTTACTACTTCATGTGGGTGGTTAGACCCACGCAAGAATCCAAGCTTCCCAAGGGTTCTTGTCGGAGAAAGGGTTGGTGGTGCAGTGGTGTCCGCAGTTGGAGGTGTTGGCAGACGAGGCGGTGGGGTGCTTCATCACACACTGCGGATGGAACTCAATGCTCGAGGCGTTGAGTCTGGGAGTGCCGATGGTGGGAATGCCGCAGTGGAGTGATCAAACCACCAATTCTAAGTTCGTGGTGGATGTGTGGAAGATGGGGATCCGGGCTCGGGCCGATCAGAAAGGAATAGTGAGGGAAGAAGAGATAGTTCGTTGTGTGAAGCATGTGATGGGAGATGAGGGAGGGGAAGAAATTAGAAGAACTGCAGAAACATGGAAAAGATTAGCTAGAGAGGCAGTTGATGCAGGAGGCACATCAGATGTAAATATTGAAGAGTTTATTGCTTCAATAGTGGCTCCTGCACATTGATTGTATCAACCTTTTTCTATTTTCTAAAATAAGATTGACATCACAATATATGGCCACTGTAAACAGAGCTACACCCTTTTAATTCTTGGGAAATAACTGTAATGTGTTTATTTAATATGCAAACACATCATTGGTAGATACAATCAATTTTCCTTCACATTCAACAAACGCATCATACCCAGAAATCTTCACCTCAGAAAGACTGCACCATTTCTCTAAACCATATACAAGATGAGCTAATGAGGAAGGATTTCTAGGTTTGGACGAGATGCTTCGGCTACGCCCTTACAAACCTCTCCTCGGCAGAGTGGGCAGATGCTGCAAGGCACCGGCACAAAGTCTGTTATAATCGAGACATACACACAAATGGGCAAAAATGGTAGGTAGCACGAGTACTTACCCATGAATCTCTTTGAGCCATTTATCCACACATGACATGTGATACTCATGTTGGCATGGCAATACTCGTACCTTGTCGCCCTCCTCGTAGGCACCCAGGCAAATGAGACACCTGCACGACATTGTTACAGGATGAACGCGAAGTGATATTTCAAAGTAGGAATCATTTTTGCATGTGTGTCTAAGTTCCCCATTATTTGTAATTTCTTATTCATTAATTTTGTTCTCCAAAGGTAATAGTAGAAACATACTGTAAAATATCTTCTTCACATTCCAATCTCTTTTCCTTTGTGTGAATCTTCACTGGCAACGACTCAATGACTGATTCTGAAGCTGGATGTGAGACAATAGACAAGGAAACAGACATAGGCTGCTGGTGTATTTGGTCAAGCACCTGAATAGTGCACATAATAAACCATAACATTATGCATATATGTTGCATAGTAGCAGATAAATATTACAGGTTCAACGGTCTCATCCAGGAGATTACCTCAAACAATGTTTGAGCAATCAGAACCATTTGAGAAATTGCTCGTGAGCCAGACTCCTCTGCTGATAAACCAGATTGGCATAAGCATGAGCTACCAGCATGTATCCTTCTAGGGCAGATATCACTTGGAGTATCAGCTGCTCCACGGAGTGTTTCCCAGAACTGTACACAACAAGAAATTCTTAACTACCATTAGAGGTCCAAATGAACAAGACTTTGATCATAACCCCTATAGAAGATAGGAAATAAAGGAAGTTGACACATTACGAGCAGACTGTTGATATATTATGAGCATTCAGATGAACAGAATAAGAAACTATTAATGCATTGCATCGTATTCCTAATTCTTAAAGAATGAAGTTTTTCAGTAAAGCAGAACTGAAGCATAAATTGGAGCATAATTTCTGTAAAGAAGTATATAACTGAAAATCACAAGCAAGAGTAGTACCTCAGATCTCGAGCCACTTCCAAGTGACCCGAAACTTCCTTGAAGGTTGTCGCCAAAGAACTCTGTACTTAAATCATGGTGCGAACCATCTGGAGATCTCGAGTATTCAGATCCATCCGTTGAAAAGACGGTATTTCTTGAAAATGTAAATGATGTAAAATTCCTTATATCATGACTATTTGGGGATACACTCGTTAAACTGCTTGAGGATACACTCATTAAGTCTCCCTGACGTAGAGTGCGCTCTTGCCTGTTTTGTTCTCTTCCTAATACTATAAATCCTGCAGTTGAAGGCATTATCCCTTGTGGATTATCATCTTGCATTAAGTGGAAAGACATGGGTGAATTGTGAAAAAGAGAAGAACTAGCTTCAGAATAACAATCAATAGATTCAGGAGTGATGTTTTCCACTGAAACTTCATCCGGAGAAGACTCTCCATAACAATGAGAATGAAGATTATTTGAGTTGCTCAATGCATCAAAAATCTCAGAGGAATCTCTTCTTGTGATGTTGTTGATGTCCTTCGCAGCATCAAACTCGGCTATTTCAACGGCCGAGATGCGGTTTGGAGATGGCTGAACCGTGGAGGAATCACTTGCAGTGTCATCATTGCTAGAATTGGCAGTGGATTCACAAGAAACCATACTCCCACTTTCAGACAAGCATTTCCCTTTATCTCCAGGCCCTACATTGCATGGGACTGTCTCAAGGGCTGTGATCTCATTTCCAGTCATGCATCTTCCTGATGGGACCCTGATGTCAACCAGAGCAGCTCTGCTACCCAGGGAAGCATCAGAACCTTTTATTTTGTTCTTCAACCTCTCTCCATCACCAATTTCTTTTGAATTCATCAATAATTCAGCAGGACAATCCTCCATCTACATAAAAGAAAAAAGTGCAAAACACAGAGAATTAACTTTTGCACCTGAAATTATACATCCTGTCCAATCAGAAGCCGAATTCACCAACAACCATCTGATGTGAATGAGCAGATTTTCAATATTTATGAATCTTCGTGTATGTTGTATAGAAGATGAAGTCTATTAGCAACCCAAGACAGTTTAAAGACAAGTTACACTCCTCATTAGGTGAAGAAAACATGGTTTGCAATTCCAAATTTCATAATGCAGGACCTATATGCATTTTAACACATTATTATCTTCTCATCAATTAAGTCAAGTAATGCAGAGTGCTGGCAATGTCATCCCATAATGGAGAATCCCTAATTCCATTTTATCCCATTCGCAGCCACCAACGCTCCAATATAGTAATATATTAGGAGAGCCTATTCATCCAAAATTGAGAGGTGGATTAATCAAAACCTTCAAAATGGCAAATTAACAGCATAAATCTCATCAAAGCAATACGCTCCTGAGATGAGATCAACTTCATAGACTCGAGAGTTTATAAAAAAGCCAAAAATCATGAATAGATCGTTCAAGTAAATGAAAAGAAAAGATGGTGAAAGCATAAGATGAACAATATATATATATATATATATATACGTACCACGCAGGAGCAAGAGGATGAGGGGGCTCCGCATAAGAGGAAAGAGGAGATGGTGCGTCTAATCGAGGAGCGACGGCGTCGCAACGGCTCCGCCCGATTAGAAGGGGCGGAGCCTCCACGATGGCTGGCGCCTAAGCCCATCTTCGGATTATTCTTCTCGGTATCTCTCTCTCTCCCGGAGAGGAGATACAAAGAGAAGAATTTCAATTATGGCGGATTGTCATATATAGATGTTTCCATTGTTCTTCAAATATACATACAAAATATATATATATATATATTTTGTATGTATATTTAGGAGATGGAAATGTCGAACTGGAAAGGTGGTCTGTGCTAGCGATAAAGGGGCTCCATTTCTTTTTTGTCTCTTTTGTTTATAAAGAGAAAACTCCTTCAAAATGTATCGGAGTCATTATATTTTTGGAAAACCCCAAATGTTAACCAATAACTACCAACCACCAATACTAATCCACAAAATAAAGTACCCCAACAATATGCTGTTGTGGAATTTTTATTATTATTAAACTCTACAAATTCATTCGATTCCAAATAATTATTTATTTATTTATTAAACACTACAATACTTACGAATTCGGAATTCATTCGAGTCCAAATAATTTTTTACAATTCATATTTATAATTAAATATATAAAAATAAAAATAAAATAAAATTATTTTATTCAAATAATATGATATATTTATAATTTTCTTATTATAACATAGTATTCCACGGCATTAGTTAGATATTTACAACAGTTTTATCAACTATGGTATAGAAAAAATAAATTTTAGATAAATAATAATTTTATATTTTCAAGTCAAATATTTAGTAAGTTTGCGAGCGAGCTAGTGAGCTGCTGAATGAAAATAAATTCCAGCTTAATTTGTTCAGCTAATTACTGATTATACGATAAAGATCCAAATTAATATAAGTATAAATCATACTGTATTTGGTGAGCATAATAATGCAGCCACGCTTATGAAAGCATCTCTCAAACACTCAAAACTTTCTTGACTATTCAAGGGCCAAATCTTAATCTCTAAGACAGCACCCAATTGAAACAATCTAATTTCAAACTCCATGAATTTTCATGGAAGTTTCGATTGAGAAAACAGATTGAAAGAAACCAAATAAAATGTAGATCAACCGAGCAACCCATTTTCCCTAAATCTGTGTTCCCAAAACGTGATTTATCCTGCTAAACTCGCATTCCATTAATAGACGACGCTTTCATTCATCACAGTATGATGCAGCTGAAGACCATAACCCCTTCTCCACCGCCACACCCGCCGCCAGGCCTCAGATTCTTCACCGCCGCAGAAAGAACCCGTAGGTTCCATCAATTAGTCGTCCTCCTCCTCACATTCGCCGCCTACGCAGCTTTCCACGCTTCCCGTAAACCCCCCAGCATAGTTAAAGCGGTTTTCACAGCCCCAGTCAATCAAACCCTAGCCGCAAATGCCGCCCCCTCTCCGGTTTCAGATCAAGGCTCTCGATCCGCCGCCAATGGAACCGGGTGGGCCCCATTCGACGGCCCGGACGGTCCGCACCGTCTCGGTGAGCTGGATCTCTCCTTCCTATTGGCTTACGCAATTGGCATGTATTTCGCTGGTCATTTGGGGGATACGGTTGATTTGAGAATTCTGTTAACTTTTGGGATGGTGGGGAGCGGCATCTTCGTGATGCTATTCGGATTTGGGTATTTTCTCGATTTGCATTCGTTTAGGGCATTCGTGATGATTCAACTGCTGTGTGGGTTTTTTCAATCGATAGGGTGGCCGTGCGTGGTGGCAGTGGTGGGGAATTGGTTCGGGAAGGCGAAGAGGGGGTTGATCATGGGGGTGTGGAATTCACACACCTCAGTGGGTAACATTATAGGGTCAGTTATAGCTTCGTCTGTGCTAGGGTTCGGGTGGGGCTGGTCATTTCTCCTGCCGGGGTTTCTGATCATGGTTGTGGCGGTTTTCGTCTACTTGTTTCTTGTCGTGCATCCTGAAAACATTGGGTTTGAGGTGCCCGGAGAGGATGCAGAGTCGAATGTTGAGGGCGTGGCTTTGGTTGAGTCGGGGAAAGTTGATAACGGGGATGTGGAGGCGATGGAGAGTGAGGGTGATGAGGGTTCGGTTGCTATAGGTTTCTTGGATGCATGGAGGTTGCCAAATGTGGCATCTTTTGCGTTTTGCTTGTTCTTCTCTAAGCTTGTGGCTTACACGTTCTTGTATTGGTTGCCCTTTTACATTAGGAACACAGGTAATTTATCTTTTTTTCTCCCCCTTAGAGAGCACAGTGTGCATTGCGTATTTAGTGGTTGATTAGAAGTACATTTTACTTGTCATTACATGCCATGGAATAGTTATTGAACATGCTGAAATTATGTGAATGGCATTTTGAGTGTGCATTGCATATTTACATGTCTTAGGAGTTAGCTTCAAATTTCCTTTAGTTCTGAATTCTGTCTTCTGAGAAGCTAATGGAATGTTTTGAGATCATTTTTGTGATATAAATTTCTTGTTGAAAAGCTATTGCATGGCCTTTATATTTTCTAAAGAATAAAGATTGATTTCAAACATGCATTATGTGTTTGAGGTCTGTTAATGCTTAGTTACAAATCGAATTCCATTAGTGTAAATACATGAGTTCTCAAGAAGTATATAATCTTTTATCATTTCTCATGAAATGAAATGTTCTGATATTCTCAAGGTTCTGTAAAATCCCCATTTGTTTAATATTCTAGTAGTATTTTCTTACTAAGCTGCTAACCTGTGTTTACATTGATTTTTTGTTCTTAAGCTTATTATCTGCAAAGAATTCCCACTGATGTTCCTCCTAGGTGAAAAGAAGTGTAAACTTATCATGTTTTATTCTTGTTATTGCAGCTGTTGCTGGAGTGCATCTGTCACATAAAACAGCTGGGATTCTCTCGACAATCTTTGATATTGGAGGAGTTTTTGGCGGGATTTCAGCAGGTTACATATCTGATAAGATTGAGGCCCGTGGTGCTACTTCAGTCATATTCTTACTACTATCCATCCCAACCCTTATTTCTTACCGCCTTTATGGAAGTATATCGATGTTCACAAACATTGCACTAATGTTTGCATCTGGCTTACTCGTAAACGGACCCTACTCACTAATAACAACAGCAGTCGCTGCTGATCTTGGCACCCAGAGCATGATAAGAGGGAGCTCCCGTGCATTAGCTACTGTGACAGCAATTATAGATGGCACTGGTTCTGTAGGAGCTGCTCTTGGTCCTCTTTTGGCTGGATATATTTCTACTAGAGGATGGAACAGCGTTTTCTTCATGCTCATTGTTTCGATTTCTTGTGCTGCGTGTTTGCTGGTTCGTGTTGTCAAGAATGAAATTAAAGGAAAGCTGAATGAGGGAAGATGGCTATGGCTCAGCATAGTTGATAGGTGATCATGGCCTTATTCCACAGTTGTATTCTTTTTCCGTTGTATTGATAGCTGAATGTAGCTTCATTCTTTGTGTCCATTTATAGGTATACTTAGGAAATGTATTTTGTAGAAACATGCACATATAGTTATCTGATTTTGGAGATTTGAATACAGAAACATTGGCTTATATTATTACTTTCTTCTTGTATGTTGTTCATCCCATCCCATAGTTTAGAAGAATTGGATTAGGCCATTGAGAGATCTCTATTTTTACATATTTTGTCGAGACACATACAACCATTCCATTTCTGCAACTAAAACACAAATGCACGAATAGAACTGATCGTAGAATATATATCAAAGAAAAAGAAAAAGAGAACTTATCGTAGAATGGTTTGATAACTCAGAAAAAATGGCCAGAGTTTATACACTTGCGTTTATGGACAATATGGTCCTGTTGCTTCCAACAACATACAACAATAATCTCATGATTTATAACCCGATTTCGCATCCAAATCGACAACGAAATGGAAGCTTACAAAGGAAGAATGGGGTATCAATAAGGCATATTTACAAGTTGCTCACAACATCAATTATTTTCATAATTCATAACTTGTTACCTGTAAGAGAAATGGATCAATTGGCAAATTTATTGCAGCTGTGCTCTAGCCTTGAAGCAGGAATTTGAGGCTCTGAAGCCCTTCCGCAGAAATGCACCTTCGAACTCGAGGCCTTTGAACAACAACCGGAGGTGGTGGTTCTGAATGAAAACACACCATCACTACTGTCAAATTATCAGTAGCCCCTCGCTTCTTGGCTTCATTTACTATATCCTTGCAGCAGAGCTTCACGTTGTTGTGCTCTTGGAGCCGCCTCCTAGCGAAGTCTACTGCGTTCTGGCTCATGAAGACGTCCCATATTCCATCACTTCCAATTATCAAGAATTCGTCTTCCTTTGTGAGTGTCGTTAGCCTCAGTTCTGGTTCTGCACTCAGAGGTCCGCCTCTTTCCCCCTCCTTCAGCCCTTTGATGTGCCAGTTGCCTAAAGCTCTGGTCACTCCTAACTGCCCGTTCAAATAGCCATCATCTACGTACCCGCCTACTGATTCAATCCTCCTCCTTTCGCTTGCACGGCAAGGCCTGTGATCTTCTGACATCTCGACAGCAAGTCCACATCGGGATAAAACGGCTCTACAATCTCCAGCATTTGCTACTAGCAATGACCTGCTCAAAACATTTCAGCAAACATTTTTAGAATCTCTCGAAATTTTTATCACATTGATTATTGTGTAGTCGACTAACTGCCTATTCGGAAATCAGATATTCCAGAGGCAGTTACTAATACAAAGAGCGACACTCAACAGCTCTTTTACCTGCCATGTATCATTGCAGTTAGTGCAGTCGTGCCAGATGACAGCGTGGACTCAACAGAGCAAGACTTTGCAAATGCAGCATCGGCCTCCATGAAAGATCTCGTGACCACTTTCTCGAGTTCCAATGGGAAATCAGCATCCTCAACGATGATTCTTGGCAAGTGGTCACGTGCAAACTGAGCTGCACCCTTACCACCATGTCCATCAAACACCTGCCACAAATTAAAAGACACATGTAAGACAAAAAAATATATATATGAACTCATTTTATATTGTTACACTGGTGCTCTGATTTATGTCATATCTTGAATGATGGATTATATTCTCTCTTTAATATTGATTTCTGGCTAGCATTTGTTCTCCAGGAATCACATAAGTACTGCAGGAGAAATTTTTCCAGTGCAGTTAAATATTGAACATACATTCAGTACTTCGTTCGATGTTTCTTTGCATGTGATCATGGAATCCTGGATTTCAGTAGCATAAAACATACACAAAACCACCAAATCATTTTGAACGAGTATCACAAAGTATTCACATGTCTATATCATGTCCAGATGCAATTCTACTTAAAGACAAAAGATAGCAAATTAAAGAACTTACACCATAAAAGGACATAGCTTCCTCACCACGAGCAGCATAACCAAAATTCATAGCTAAGTCTGGAATACAAACATGAGTGTCCTCCATATGTGGCCTGCCTCCAATGTCTGACCACTCCCCAGAACGAAGGGCAGGTAGAAAATTGTTTGACATCTGTGTTCTGTCTGAGATAGCTGATTCTTCCGAAATGCTTTCGAGCTGTGAAGGAAAAGATGAGGGAGGATATGAGGAACTACTGAAGAAAGGGATGCTTAATAGTAAGAAAAACCAAAGTGATCTTTAACACATCAGTCAGCATGGCCAGAACCAAAGTAATCTTAAAGGTACAAATCCACTGAGAGCACAACCACCATCATAGTCCAGGAAAAAACTTATTATCACTAAACTTCCACGCTTTAGCTTCTAAATATATCCATTACTATTAATACATGTGATTTCGTACAAACTTTATATGCCTATAATACCCTTAAGGATTTTAGTTTCTAAGGATAGATTAGTAATGAAATATATAAGATTCAGAGATCATATAAGATATTCTTAAAATCTGTCAAACCAATCCCTGGCCCGCCACCACTTAGCTGGTGTAATAAAAGGAAACATTACCGCCTAACTCTTTTGGAATACATAGATGTGCGTGTGTGAGTGTGTCCAGATCTCAAACAGGCAAGGACTTTGGTCTGCTTGCAATTACAGATTGTCCATGTTCAGATATTGGAACAATATGCTGGAAAGCTGTACCATAGCCTTGTCTGTGGACCATAGATTCCAAATAGACAAAATATTGAAAGTTCAGTCTTCAACACAAAATCAATGCCAGAGCACCTTTGGCTTCAGCGGAACATGAATTAGATGAATATATAAACTATTTTACGGTTTTACCAGATATACAAGAATTGCTCAAAAAGAAAGTATCCATCATAATATGTGGCAGCATCGGGAGATATGACAGCTTCGAAGCCGAGCTCAATGGAGAAAGGAACAGAGAAGATTGAAGTCCAAGCTTAGTCACTGGGATTTTCGGATGCTCGAAAAACACCCCGATGCTTCATATAGCATGAAAGAAGCTGAAGTTTCACTCTTTCTATTGCAGACACTTAAAATTTCCTTTCACGGAAGGGGGCTGGATAAGGAAAAATACATCTAATATTCACCATTAACGCTTTAAGTCAAGAATAATCACTATACAGAAGAAGGCTCCAACAATTCAAGTAAGAGGAGGAGATTGGGCAAGAGAGGCAATAAGAGCATTTAAATTATTTTATGTGGTAAAGTTTAATTGTATCTAGATTAGCAATAGCAATAATTATGAAAAGCAAAAAGTCACGATGAGCTCAAATTTTAGATGTGATATTTCCTAGTTGATTCAACACCCCATCCATCCCCATCCCCATCCCCATCCCCGTCCCCCAAACAAAACCGACCTAATTATTTTATCAATACCCAAAAATCGCAATCTTCTCTACAGGAATTGAAACAGCAATTCACTCAATTCGAATAGCTGTACCGCTAAACAGAACTTCACTGAAGAATTTCAGGATATCAAAAGAGGAAAGCAAATCAAACCAAATTGAAACCTCAAAAGACCACATCCGAGAGAGAGAGAGAGAGAGAGCCATGCGCATAACAAAGCAATCAGATAAAAGTAAAAGGAATAATAAGCAACACCAATTGTACCTACCGGGAAGGAGATTGTGGCAGCTGCAACAGGATCAACGGCGGCGGATATATTCTTGTTATCCTTGGCATCAGCTCCAGAATTCGATGGCTGCATAGACTTGACGCTTCCCTCAGTTGCATCATCATCATCATCATTTGGAAGACCCATATCTTCCATTCCCTCGCTTACTTGCTCTGCATCTTGGACACACATTTTGTATGATATTTTTATGGTCAACCAGAGAAAGGGTCTCTGCCTCTTCTTTTCGGCGCACTTTCGTGGGAGGTAGCTTCAGCTGAGAATATTTGAGGGGAAACTATGGCTACTAGTAGTGATGAAGCACTGGATTGGATTGGGGGGCAGAAGATTCCCAGAATATGTTGTTTATGCTGTGAAGAGAGCCTCTGGAGAGAGAGGGAGAGAGGGAGAGATGCTCTATTGTATGTTGGGATTTCTGTTGTATAATTTTTTTTTTTTTATGTGGAAGGAAAGAGAGTATGTGTATGTATGTAGATGGGGTGGAGTGGGGTGGGGTGGTTGAAGGGGTGGTTAAAGATTTTTTTAGTGCTTATGGAAAGCATGGTTGTGATCAATTTGGGGTGTCTTTTTATTTGATTTTGGAGTTTGGGGGTGCTTCTATTTGGATTTCTTCTTTTCAAGGTAATCCATAATAAGTCATACCAAGTCAGTTCTTCCAACTTTTCAAAAAAAAAAATTGATTGGATTGATCTCTCTAGATTGCTTTTCAAAGAGCTCAAATAATTTGACAAT
Source organism: Salvia sclarea (assembly GCA_036873715.1). Taxonomy (NCBI): domain Eukaryota; kingdom Viridiplantae; phylum Streptophyta; class Magnoliopsida; order Lamiales; family Lamiaceae; genus Salvia; species Salvia sclarea. The sequence goes on from JAYJMF010000091.1 coordinate 5,094,849, forward strand.
AAGAAATACTGAAATAAAATCAACTGACAATATTATGTGCATAAACAAATTTATAAAATTTATCAGGTAATAAGATAGTAGAGTATATAATCTAGTAAGAACAACTCAAATAAGGGGAGTTTTCGGTCAATGGGAGTTTTCTCTCAATCTTTTTTGTTGGTTTGTATTCTTGTTGGGGTAATTCTCTTTTAATAAATTTTCTTTTCCCCGTTTCTACAAAAAAATAAGGGCGGTTGGGGCAAACCTATCCCGACCATAAAGAAGAAACACTCTATGGTTTCCTTTAACATCTTGTGAGGAAGATCATCGAAACCTCAACAAAAAAACCAATATTATATGGGTTGCTGTTATTTACAATTTCATGATTAGTATTCTCTTTGACCCCTTTAATATGTTCCATTTTTGGAGCACGAAAAATTAAGACATAAAAGTTAACAAATGTTAGGTGATGTGATTACGTATTTTATAGAGTTTATTGTGGTTTGTACACAAATTTATAAGAAACATCGCAATTTACACATCAATATAACAAACATCTTCCACATATCCGGTGGGCCCAAAAATATAAGGATTGTGATGTTTTTTGCATTGTTTTCCGTGTAAATTCTTACACATTTCTGATTGTTGTAAGACTATTTTACAAAATTTACTGACTTACTTGAAAATTTACAAAAGAAATCCGCCGATTGAGGCTTCTCAAACTCGGCCTGGAGAAATAAAGAAGGCGGCCCACACCAAAGAAATCGGCATAATGTTTTCGGCCTACCCTTGGAAGAACTCGGCTGGAGAAATGAAGAAGGCGGCCCACACATTAGAACTTGGCCTCAAGATGTCGGCCAACCTTGGAAGACTCGGCCGAGTCCTTATAAGAAATCGGCTGGAGTTTATAGTTGCCAGCCGATTTTTTAATTTTGGCCGAGTAAAGGAAGACTCGGCCGAGTAAAGGAAGAAATCGGCCGAGTAAAGGAAGAACTTGGTCCCAATTTTTTTTTTTTTAATTTTAGTTCCATACTCAAATGAATTCAAGTGTGTAGTTGAAATAGTGTGAAGCAGGCATGCATCTTGTACATGCACAAATTCACTTTTTTCAAATTCAATGGCTTGTAATTTACAGATGGTCATGTCTTTCAACTTTATCAGTGTGGAGTGTGTAGTTATTGTAGCGTGTAGCAGGCGTGAGTGTACAGTCAAATTATTGTACTACCTCAATGTACATCGATTTGAAGGCGTGAGTGTACAGTCAAATTATTGTACTACCTCAATGTACATCTATTTGATTTCAATAAATCACCTACGATGCGTCTTCGGCAAATCACTTCATCATTCTTACAAAAAAAATATCAAACATAAGCACACCAACAAACACACAATCGTGCGCAGCGAAGTTGAAGAATAAGAACTCCATCATTCTATAAAAAGGTATAGTTTGTATATTATTTATTTTTATTTGAGGATTAGGTATGTTTAAATACACAATATTAATGAATTTTTACTTTTTTTTTCCTTTAGATGGTTAAATTCCCTTTGAAGGTGGAGGTTAAATGCATGGGCGAATTCCATGACACTCGCTACGTCAGCGGGGAAACAAGATTTGTGACTATTCTCTCCGACAGCGTTTCAAATTTGCGATACCTCATCAATCATGAGCTGCCCGGAGATTGGATGTCATCCTACTACGAGATGTTTTATCTATCAAAATCTCTCTTATCGAGAACCAAAAAAACATCTATTAGAGTCGGATGAGGATGTGTTGCGGTTATGTTCGAGCCAAAAACATCCCCTGGTGTATATTGATCATGATGCCACGACTGTCATGTCGGTGCCATGTGGCCCAGCAAACGAGGGTACCAGCGCCAGTGGGCCACAATCGCAGGTCTACGTCCCCTTGTTCGAGCATCCCCAATTTGGAGGACATGGATATGATTCTCAATCTTCTGTGCTTGATGAGGGGATTGGAATCATTTCAGAGATACGGTTCTCTGGACTGGTTTGCGGAATCTCAACCCCATGATCAATACGGGCATTCTCAACCACCTGTTTACTCGTTCGAGCAACCCCAAGAGCAGTATGGGTATTCTCAACCACCGGTATACTCGTACGATCAACCCGAGGAGCAATACGGGCATTCTCAACCAACTGGTTACTCGTTCCAGCAACCACAAGAGCAGTATGGGTATGATAGTGCTCCCGTAGCATGGGGGACATGGGAAGACCCTGGAGCAACCTCGGGTGGGCAAGATTGGAGTAATGTTACCTCCCTCACGTGGGAGGAAAGATACAGTCAACCCACTTATGAGCAGGAAAGGCATACCAATGAGCCGGAGAGCTTGCAGAATGAGGATCATACGGAATATACGTCCGAGGAAGATGCGGCAGATCCCGACTTTGAGGTGCAAACCGATGATGATGACTCCGAAGATTTGTCGGAGGGTGAACAAATTACATTTTCAGCATGTGATTTTGCAGCTTGGGTCCATCGAGAAGGTGGGATGGGCAACGTACTTTCGGCTATAAACGCGAGAGAACGAGAAGTCGAGGAGATCGTGCCCAACCCTGAAGAGCTAACTAATTGGCTTGTTCCAATCATTCCTTTGGATCCTGCATCGTCTTTTGCTGATGTTGAGTATGATCCATCTCGAATGCCCGATCTTGCCGTGACGGCTGAGTTTCAAAGCAAAGATGATTTCATGATTGTTGTTGGTCTGTGGAATATGAAGCGTGGTTTTGAAGTCTACTCCAAAAG
>JAYJMF010000091.1:5115442-5130315 GCA_036873715.1 Salvia sclarea
TCCCTCATCAATTTCTTGAATGATGCTTCACGCTCAGAGTCGGCGGCGAGGCAATATTCCATAGGGGGCGATGGAGGGGAGTTGCAGATGGAGATGGAGGGGAGTTGCAGTCCATGAGATGGAGGGGAGTTGCAGATGGAGATGGAGGGGATGAGAGAGATAATCGTAGATAAAGAGAGAGAAAGAGAGGGTTGAATCTGGAGGGGAAAGTAGAATGCCTAGAAAATCCTAGGGAGTAGGGAGATTAACATGTGCCAATTGGGCTAAGAGTTTAATTAACCACCTATTTTTTGTCATTTTTGGCATGTGCCAATTGGGTTGGGACAGCCCAATATGGCAAGTGTGCCAATTGAGTTGGGACGGAGGAAGTACTTTTTATTAAAACTTGTGCCACTTCTCAATCTGCATACTTATTAGGGACGGAGGAAGTATATGTTATCAAGATTATTAGTCTCTTGTATATTAAGGGTGAGGTCAAATGTTCAATTTTAATTTGATAAAAATAAATGATATTTTTTTCTGATAAATAATATTTTAGGGTGTTGGTAATTACGTATAGTTTTTGAAATCCAACAGTATAAATATGCAAAAACATTTTTAATCGAGGGATTTGATTTACACGTGGCGGTCGAAACGCACATAAAATTGCGAACGTATGCGGGAAATAATTCCGTTTGATTTAATGAATTAATTAATGCTAATCTGTATTTAGAGTTAGTTTCGAGCTGCGTCGCCATCTTCGCACTCATACCATTTTCGTGACCCTCCCACTTACCACTCTCTCTCTCTCGCTCTCATGTTTTCCATTAGTTTTTGCTATTCCATTCTATGACAACAATCTTAACTTTAATTCCAGCCACCCCTCCATAACCCGCCAATTACACCAGCAAAAAAGACTTCACTTTTTTCTTCTTTTGGGGACCTCCTCAGCCACAAATTCCCTATATTTACTGCACCCATTTCTTCGCTAAAATCTTCTCAGGTTAGCATTTTTTTGTCACTGTTCTCCTATTTCTATTGTGGTTGCAATTGGATTAGATAGATGCACCTTTAAGCAACAGGTGCTCACATGCGGCACTCTCAGGAGTTGCGCTGGATTTGTTGAGGTGCATAATTAAGCAACGTTGCACATTTAATTTATTGAGTTTGCCCAACTTCCGTAACGATTCGGAATAAGGTAACCCTTTTTCCAAAAAAAGGAAAATATGAAATTCATCGGTGCGTGATCTGTTTTGAATAAATAGCTGAGTTGGTGATTATCTGAAGCTCGTAAATTAGTAGCAGGCTGCTGTTATTGGAAATTTTGTTGATTCCGTGTTCTTGGCCCACTTGCATTTATTGTTTTTGTCCCTAGTTTAGGCTCGACCTTTTTTTCCAGTCACAATTTGGCAGCTCGAATAACTTAAGAAGTTGTGTGTCGTGTTGTTTTACTTTGTAATTTCGATCTAAATGGTATAGTCCGCTGCTCATGGGTTGATTGTATGCTGTTTTTAATTGGAATTTCCATGAGAGAAGGTTATTTCTGATGTCCTGGTAATTGATGTGATTTTTTTGATTTCGGCTTTTGGTTTCTATTTTTATTTTTTTCCCTTTTATGGCATTTTAGGAATTCTATAGGTAGCCTGGCAGTGGCTGATGATTGATTCATAACCATGAGCTTTGATGTTTATATGCGTTCATGGACAGCACGGAGAATAACAAATTATCTGAGATTGTTGACATATTGAGATCATGGATTCCGATGAAGGGGGAACCTGGAAACATGTCGAGAGATTTCTGGATGCCCGATGAGAGCTGTAGGGTGTGCTACGAGTGTGATTCCATATTTACTATTTTCAACCGCAAGCATCATTGTCGGTTGTGCGGACGGGTTTTCTGTGGCAGGTGCACCATAAACACTGTCCCTGCTCTTCCTGATGAGCCCAAGAGCGGGCGGGAAGATAGGGATAGGCTTAAAGTTTGTAATTACTGCTTCAAGCTATGGAAGCAGCAGATTGCTACTGGCAGTAACGTGGTGCAGTCGAGTCCTGGACTGACTCCATCTCCATCCTCATCGAGTTTGGTGAGCACTCACTCTAGTTGCTGCACCTGTAACAGTGGCAGCAGTGCTGGTTCTACTGAATTCTCAACGGGCCCTTTCCAGCATGTTTCTTGTAGTGTTGGTCGGAGTCCTCATTTGGTTGGAGAGATGGATTCAAAGTCACTGAAGCAAGACCCCTCGAGGACCCCTGAGAAACTAGATTATCTTGATCCTATGGATCCATTCCACGACCAGTTAGGATCTTGCAGCAGGTAATATCAGAAAATCATCCTCCTTATTTACATGACATAATGAGAAAATGGAATTACTTTTTTCTGTTAGATTATTTACTGCATCTGATAGGGAGCAAGATTAAGATGCACTAACCTCATGGTTTATTGATGTTCATGGTGGTATGTTATAGATGTTTGCCAGCATATATGGTTATTTTTTTGTGAAGTATCTATATGGTTGCATGTGAAGCTGCAATTGTTACCTGATTTGTTCCCAAAAATTTCGTAAATGATATTAGTGAATTTATGAAGTCCCTTAATATATTACATTTGCAGTATCTGAAAGGTCAAAGGATAACTATAGTGAAATTTTAAAAAGGTGGAGAAATGACAATCTAGTTGCTGATCCATGCACCATACACAAGTAATACGTTGGAAAGCTTTTTTTTTTAATGGATACAACATTCTTAAAATCTTGATTGTTGTTGATATTCGGAGATGACCGTCTAAAATAAGTAGATCCTTGGAGATCCATTTGGAATATAACCATACTAGTGCTTTTGAGATTCCTTTCTTGGATGTTCCATCGAGTGATTGGAAATATAGGCTTCTCCAGTATACATTGGGAGTCTCTTCCCCATATCTTTGAATTTGACAGTCCCTGTCAAGCTCGCATAGAAGGAGTTGTTGTTCTTGGAATTGGTGCTAAATGTAGCTTTGTGGTGTGTCTTCATTTTAAAATTTGTCTGGTCATGATATGTGTTGTTGTTCAGCTCTTTCCATAGAGTTTTCTAACATTCTGTCATTAAGCGCCTCTCTTTCTTTGATTTGTAAATTGTTTCTGAGAATGGAACTTTATTCATTGACAAAAGTTTTATTTAGTTTGTTTATTGGAATTCATGTCTTGTTCATTATACCATTGGTGATCCCAGGAGTGACGATGAGGATGATGACTACCCTATCCACGGGCCACAGTCCGAAATACCTACAGTAAGCCCTGACATGGGATATAGCTCCAACAACTACTGTCCGATTGATCACATGTATGGGAATCGTGAAGCAGAACCTAATGAGGAAAGCACTCACCCAGCTTATAATTCAGCTCTGGTGCCTGAGAATTTTGAGACGCAAGGCTCATTGGACTATAATACAAAGAAAGAAGAAGATATACAAAATAATGATGTCCAATACGAATCAGCTCCTCTACATGTGATGGATGATGCAGATGTTGAAGCTGTAGATTATGAGCAAAATGGTCTTATCTGGCTTCCTCCAGAGCCTGAAGATGAAGAGGACGAGAGGGAAATCTTTGTATCTGATGATGATGATGATGATCCTGGTGAGGATGCCACAGGAGAGTGGGGTTACCTACGGTCAAGCAGCTTTGTAGTTGGTGAACTTCGAAATAGGGATAGATCAAATGAGGAACACCGCAGAGCGATGAAAAGAGTTGTTGATGGGCATTTCACAGCTCTTATATCCCAACTTTTGCAGGCTGAGAACTTTGCCGCCTCAGATCATGAGAGTTGGTTGGATATTATTACACAATTGTCCTGGGAAGCTGCTACTCTTCTAAAGCCAGACACAAGTCGGGGTGGAGGAATGGATCCTGGTGGATATGTCAAAGTCAAGTGCATAGCTTGTGGGAATCGCAGTGAGAGGTATTTTATTTTATTTTCAATTTCAGTTCATTGAGGAATGACTCCCTTGGTCAACTTTTTTATTTAAGACACGATGTAGTAATGAAAATATATCAGATTGCTTTATGAACCCAGAGATACCTTTACAGTTCCCATATGATTTTTATTATCCTGTTATATAAATGGTTGCTAGATATTGTCATGGTTGAACCCTTCCTCTCATATTCAAAGTGGTGATGTTGTTAGAGTTCACCATCATATGATTTTTCTCTGAGAGATAATTTTCACTATATTGTTAATGTTTTGTCCGACATGATTTTAGTGAATACTATATTTTAATGAATAAGTGAACTAAGAAAATTACTAGCTCTTCAAATTAAGAAAATGGAAACTCACACTTTGTTTTTACTAGTTACTTAGTATCATTTTGCCCTCCATATTTCCTGAGAAGATAAACCTCATAAGTTAACTAGAAAGGAAATATCTAACTCTTTAGATCAAGAAAAATTGGATCCTTCATTCCTTATGTAATTTGTGCACAGTGTTCCAATTTTTTTCTGACAATGCTGATGAAGTTGTTACTGCTTTCCTCACAAGTATGGTGATTAAAGGGATCGTTTGCAAGAAAAATGTGGCTCATAGGCGAATGAGTTCGAAAATTGAAAAAGCAAGACTTCTACTGCTTGGGGGTGCGCTGGAGTACCAGCGGGTTGCTAATCACTTATCAAGTTTTGATACTTTATTGCAGCAGGTTGTGACAATGACTAAACTCTATAGCCTTGCATTAAATATTGCCATTACACTGTTCAAGTATATGAAATGATCCCTTGACTACTAGGGAACCGTGCTATATACTTCTTTACCATTTGTCTACTGGTCTTAATTGGCCTTCTTCCTGCCTTTTGCTGCTGCAGGAAATGGACCATTTGAAAATGGCTGTAGCCAAAATTGATGCGCACCACCCAAACATTCTTTTGGTAGAAAAATCAGTATCTAGATATGCACAAGAATATCTTCTTGCAAAGAACATATCTCTGGTTCTTAACATCAAGAGACCACTTTTAGAGCGCATAGCTCGCTGCAGTGGAGCACAAATAGTTCCTTCAGTTGACAGTCTTTCTACACCAAAACTTGGATATTGTGACTCATTTCATGTAGATAAGTTTCTTGAAGATCTTGGTTCTGCTGGGCAAGCTGGAAAAAAGTTAACAAAAACACTTATGTTTTTTGAAGGTTGCCCGCGCCCACTGGGATGCACTGTAAGTAAAATAATTTTAGTGGATTGCAATCCCATGTTATTGTGAAATAACTTTTTTTAATACTGTTGACGGAGAACAAGGGCAAGGGGTGTTCACATGTAGCTCGAATATGGATATTTTGAGTTTTGGAGGGCCAACTTAGGCCACATATAGCTTTAAATATCTAGATTATGACAGATGGTAGTCACGCAATATTTGGACTAAATTTGACCTGTGTCTTTGTTTAGCATATAAATTTGATTACACCTGTTTATGTGAATTCAAATAGTATATTACACCTAGTGATTGTTTTTTGAAACTAGAAATAGTGATAGCTTTTTATAAAATATGTTAACCAAATTTTGGACGCCATAGCAATAGTTATGCACTAACTTCTTTATATTTCATTTGGTGACTTACAAGAAAGCATTATTATATTAGTAAGAAAGCACATATAATTGGGAAAATCAATCTTTACCATCCATTGATCATCAAATTGGTTTCTAGTTTCTAGAATGGGCAGGGTTTCTATTTCATCCTTTATATATATAGGAAGGGTTCAAATAAAAAAATCTTTTAAAGATGAGAACGTGAGAACCATTTTCAGCTATTGGATCATGGACACTACGGCGGGTGCATCTCCCTTGGTGAATGAATGTAGTCATGGGTTCAAATCCTAGAGGGGGCGATATTTTTTTTTTTTTTCAGTGCAGTTCATTTTCACACTGCAAATGCAGTTGCTTTGTTCGTTAAATGCAAGTGTTCTCATAATAACAAGGTTTTCATTGTAACCACACCCTATATATATTGTGGTTGAGGATGAAGGATGTTAAGGAGAGAGTTTAGTCATTATTGGTATTCATTCTTATCCTTTTCCTTTTAATATATATTTACTATTAGGAAATCTGGTGTTTAGATAGTATATATGTCATCTACAACCAAATGGTTGGTTTAAAATCTGAGCTTTTGAGTTCTTGTTTTACCTTTTTGTTAACCCGCCCTTAAGGCACTTTTCAGTTGAGTATTAATTTTATTTCATTTTGGGAGTCAGATTCTGCTCAAGGGTGCTAGTGGGGACGAGCTGAAGAAAGTCAAACATGTAGTTCATTATGGTGTATTTGCTGCTTATCATTTAGCACTCGAGACCTCATTTCTTGCTGATGAAGGTGCTTCTCTGCCGGAACTCCCTCTGAAATCTCCAATAAAAGTGGCCCTTCCAGATAAGCTTTCTAGTGCTGATAGGTCCATCTCTATGATACCTGGCTATAATTCTCCTTCCACTGAAAAACCTCAAGCACATCAGCGGGCCATTAATACATTTCACTCTAGAAATGATCTGTCTCTGGATAGCAGACGGTCATCAGTAGTTTCAGTGTCTGAGGCAGAGTCTATTTTTTCTAAAGGTTCTACTGCTCAAGCTCCAAATTCTGAATCTAGAATTGGAAATATGGATCCTATCTTGTCTGTTGCTGACTTACCAGGTTCTCAGTGGGAGCAGCTTTCTGATAGTCCTTATTCTATGGACAAAAGTAGGCTGCATGCTAATGGATGCTCTGATGCTTTGGGTTATCTGGAGAAAAATGATACTTTAAACTCTAACCATTTATTTGAGACTGAGTCAGTTCTCTCTCAGCATGACAATGACCCCTCTGAGGAGTTGGAAACACTGAGAGATGAGTTTCCACCCTCACCATCCGATCATCAGAGCATTTTGGTGTCTCTTTCTACGAGATGTGTGCTGAAGGGAAGTGTATGTGAGCGTGCTCATCTCTTTCGAATTAAATACTATGGAAACTTTGATAAGCCTTTGGGTCGATTTCTCCGAGACCATTTGTTTGATCAGGTATATTCTTATTCATGTGTGTGTACACACTTATATTACTGCTTCTCTTTCAAGATGATTTTAGATCCTGGTCTATAAATTTTCTGGCAGGGCTCGCGATGTAACTCATGTGAAATGCCTTCAGAAGCCCATGTTCATTGTTATACCCATCAACAAGGCAGCCTTACCATCTCTGTGAAAAAGCTTCAAGAATCCCTTTTGCCAGGTGAGAGGGAAGGAAAAATATGGATGTGGCATCGTTGCTTGCGATGTCCACGAACCAATGGTTTTCCTCCCGCCACAAAAAGAGTTGTCATGTCAGATGCTGCATGGGGTTTATCTTTTGGAAAATTCTTGGAGCTCAGCTTTTCAAACCATGCAGCTGCAAGCAGAGTTGCTAGCTGTGGCCATTCCCTTCATAGAGATTGCCTTCGGTTTTATGGGTATGTTTTTTCTGCTGATGAGCATGTGGTCTAGGGGAATTAAAAAAAAAAATCTCTTTAGATGATAGGTTTATTAAAGTCATGTCAATTTGCAAGCCATTTGTGCTCTCATGTCAACACATTAGTCTGACTTGACGTTTTGTTTTGTGTTGGGGTGGTGGCATTTTGGGACGAGTGTATTTGGAATGTCCGGTGTGTTCTATCATTTATAAGGAGTTAGACTTCTTTTATTATTATGTGAGGATCATATTTCTAAACTGGATATAGCACACCTTACTTTTCGGTATTGCTCTGACAGCTTTAATCCAACATTCAAATGTTTTAATAATTGCCTCAACCTTATTGAATAGTTGTTTTACATGCAGTTTTGGGAGGATGGTTGCATGTTTTCGCTATGCTCCCATCAATGTTCATTCTGTTTATCTTCCACCATCAATGCTTGAATTCAACTATTACAAGGAGGAGTGGATACAGAAAGAATATGATGAGGTAAGATGGTATGGAGAATTTTCTTTTCTTTATCTGGTTTCTGTGATCTACAATTTCATAGCTGGATTGATGAAACTATAGGTCAGTAGCTGGGCATATGTCCTTTTCACTGAGGTTCTGGAAGTGCTGCATCAGATATCAGACAGAGTCAATGATGATGCTCACAAAAAAGCAGATGAATCTAGAAAAATGATTGCTGAACTGGAGTTGATGCTTCGGAAGGAAATAAAAGAATTTGAGGTTATTCTTGTAACATTAGCCTTCTCATAAATAATGACTTATCTTTGCCCATCCATTTATTAGATAAATTAGTTTGAATCTGCCTTTATTTGGGGATTGAGTTTGGTGAACAATTACATCCCTATATTTCATTTTTAATTTATTCTCAGTTATTTTAGAAAATAAAAATAAAATGAATGTGATTAAATCTTCCCTCTTAATTATGGGTTTATATCTCTTCTATCCTAATTTCACTGGTAATGACTTTTATGTTCTCTGCATCACAGATCATGTTATTAGACTGTCTAATGATGGATTCATTTGTAGCTGATAAATATTAATTTTTTTTTGTTCTCTGTTTCTGAAACAATGATCTTTGTTTAGGAATCATTATGGTGTGTGCTTAAAAAGGATGTCAAACATGGTCAGCCAGAGGTGGACATTCTTGAAATCAATAGAATAAAAAGACAGCTAGTTTTTCATGCTTATGTCTGGGACCAGCGGTTAATTCATCTTCCCAAATATAAAGTTCAGAGTTTGAGTGGTTCTACCTTGAAGGAGAAGCCTGCCAGTTTTAAAGAGAAGCGGTCAGAGGTGGAAACCGTTTCCAGGTCCAGTAGAGGGTTTACCAGCTGGGATTCTTCTTTTGCTTATATGATGCCTTATCTAATACCTAATGAGGGAGAAGATTGCAGGATCATCTCTCCAGATGAGATTCATAAAGTAACAGATATAGATCAGGCCTCGAGCAATAAAGAGGATACCAACCTTTATCCTTCTTCTGGCACAAATTTGAGTAACCAGTCAAACATTCCAGAATTTGGTAAAAGTGTGCGAAGGGCTCGATCAGAGGGGCAGTTCCCAGTAATGGAAAATACATCTGATAATCTAGATACTGCATGGACAGGGAATCAGCAGGCAGAACATGTATATTCTGAAAACAAGAAGACCATTATGTCTCCCAACACATTCCTACGAGTGTCTTCTGGTACTTTTTCAACCACTGCAGGGGCAGTTGTAGGCAGGTATAAAAATGATAGGTCTGTGGGTGAAGAAACTCATAGTTTACGTTCCGGATTGCCTGCAAAGGGGCCTATTGATATAGAAAATCCAAAGAGTTGGCTGAGTATACCTTTTCTGGCTCTCTATCGGTCAGTCTTCAACAAAAATACTCCAACCACTGTGCAGAAGCTTAGCAAGATTGCTGAGTATAATCCAGTTCATATCTCATCATTTAGAGAACTGGTACATCTGAGTGGTGCTCGACTGCTGCTACCTACAGCTGGTAGTGACATTATTGTGCCAATTTATGATGATGAGCCTACTAGTGTCATTTCATATACTCTGGTGTCACCAGAGTATCAGAACTTTATGGCAGAAGAACCAGATAAACAGAAAAATTATCTGGAATCCTCATCTTCATTTTCACTACTAGATCCAGTTAATTTATTTTCGTTTAGTTCTTTTGACGAGTCGAGTTCAGAAAAGGGTCTTGGTTCCGCTGATGAAAGCTTCTTATCCTCTAGTGCTCGGAGTTTTTCGGGTTTGGACTCTCTTCTATACCCAAGTACTTTGCATTCCAGAATATCTTTCACCGATGATGGTCCTCCAGGGAAGGTGAAGTATTCTGTAACTTGTTATTTTGCTAAGCAGTTCGAGGCCTTGAGAAAAGCTTGCTGTTCAAGTGAGTTAGATTTTATCCGGTCTCTGAGTCGCTGTAAGAAGTGGGGTGCACAGGGTGGTAAAAGCAATGTCTTTTTCGCCAAAACATTGGATGACAGATTTATAATCAAACAAGTGACTAAGACAGAGCTTGAGTCATTTATAAAGTTTGCACCATCTTATTTCAAGTACTTGTCTGAATCGATAAGCGTTGGATGCCCGACATGCCTAGCTAAGATCTTGGGCATTTACCAGGTACTAGCTGGGCCTACTCGGTTAATCCTTTACAATTATCTCACAACCTCTTCTAGAAGTGTTTGCATGGATGCTTTGGCTGGGATTGTCAAAATCTTAAAACACGCAGCATGTGACTGTACATATATGTTGTATTGAAGAAAACCCATCATTTTATAATTGTAGCTATGCTTTAAAATCACATTTCTTATGTTTTCTGTTATTGTATTACAAACTTGTATTGGCTTATCCTTGTGTTGTTCGTTGGCATGAAGGTCACATCAAAGCATTTGAAAGGAGGAAAAGAGACAAGAATGGACGTTTTGGTGATGGAGAATCTTCTGTACAGACGGAATATCACCCGGCTGTATGACCTTAAAGGTTCTGCTCGATCAAGATATAATCCAGATTCAAGTGGAAGCAATAAAGTTTTGCTTGATCAGAATCTGATAGAGGCTATGCCAACCTCTCCTATTTTCTTGGGAACGAAGGCAAAACGTCTGTTAGAGAGAGCTGTGTGGAATGACACTTCATTTCTTGCTGTAAGCTTCATATTGCTTTTCCATTTTAGGAGATTTAGCTCAGAGCACCACTTGCACTATGTTTGTGAACTGATTTTCTTCCATCTCTCATGGTGTAACAGTCAATAGATGTGATGGATTACTCGCTTCTTGTTGGTGTTGACGAGGAAAAGCACGAGCTGGTGCTCGGGATTATCGATTTCATGAGGCAATACACATGGGACAAGCATCTCGAGACCTGGGTGAAGGCGTCCGGCATTCTTGGAGGGCCCAAAAATGCTTCCCCCACAATAATCTCTCCAAAGCAATACAAGAAAAGGTTTAGGAAAGCTATGTCTGCTTATTTTCTAATGGTCCCAGATCAGTGGCTGTCCTCAACGATCCTTTCGAGCAGCTCCCACTCAGACCCACGCGAAGAAAACTCACAAGATAAGGTGTCAATGCAGTAACACTTCCTTTTTGCGCTTCAACTCTTACTGTAGCTGCCTTATCTGTACCTGTTTGTAGATCTGGATGCAGAAGGCTCTTTCCCATCACATTTTTTTATTCTCATGTATATAGTTCTCAGAAATCTCAGTCTAAGAGCCAAGTGTAAAATGCATTGGATCGAGGAACGTAACATTAGTTTTCCCTTTGTGATAAGTTGTTTACTTCAATGTTTAAGTTGATCTTAAGAAAGCAAGAATGCAATCTGTAAATTGTGCAAAAAATGATCATTTTGAGGATTTAGAAGTGAATAAAGGCAGTGAGATTTCCTGTTTGAGAAACAATTACAAGATACAAAAGAGTCATTTAATCCTTTACATCTGTAACTCCATCCGTACATATCTGAAATCTGGCTTCAGCTTCAGCGAGACAAGGCGAGCTCACTACTTTGCATATACGCTCCTCTCCCCTTCCTTTCCTCAAAGCTAGTCTGACCACAACTCAAATATTCAGAAAAGGAACATTTAGTTGAAAAAAAACCTTTATAAAAACCTGAACTCAACCTTGTCGTTGTAGCATGCGCCATGATGTTGCCACCAATGGGTTTGATTTGAGGACCGGCAAAAACAGCCGAACCGTCCACTTGTGCCACAACTTGGTTAGTAATAACAACAGCAACCCCAAACTGCAACACAAGAAAAAGTTTGAAGCAAAATTACTAATCTACTCAGCAGGAGCTCATCAGCAATCCCGAACATGGATAGAGAAACGACCTCATCGGCTAGCTTCTGAAGGCTCCTCAAGAACTTTGCGAGATGCATCTGTCTTGCTGACAATTCCCCTCTTCCGGAGAAATCTGTCCTATAAAGAGCAGTAGCACTATCTACGATCATGAGGGCAAACCTGTATCATTGAAACATCTATTACAATGAATCACTCATGAAGAAAAGATAGTTCTCACAAACAAAACAAATTTATTTGAGAGTTTAGGGACACTGCTTGATGCCAAAACACTCGGGATAAGCAGTACCTGGTTTCCACCATCATTGATGCAGCTTCAAGGAGAAGCCTAGACTGATGGTCCGTGTTATAAGCTCGGGCATAGGCCACATTCTCTAAAACATCAGCACCATTCAGCCCAAACCTACATATTTAAGCACTAAGGTGATTAAAGCATAAAAAATGGATGGCAAAGTGTTATTCGCTATGAACCAATACTAACCTGTCAGCTATTTGAAGTAATCTCTGTGGTCTGAATGTACCTTCAGCATCTATGTACATAGCTTTCCCCTCGCCACCACCTTGATCTAATGGAAGCTGAAAATAAATTGAAGTCACAGTAGTAAGTGGGCATGTTCCAGTAGAGAAAACAGATTAATTCGGATAACATAATGACCTCAGTACTTTACTGACTCATAAACATAAAATGGAGAACAAGGAAACCTAGACAAGACCAAAGAAGGTACTAAAAACAAATTAATTCATCAATATCATTTAAATATTCAATTAATCAACACTTTTGACAAGTCATGATGAATATAGCTCAAATTGAACAGTAATCATTGTAGACAGTTCAACCACATGATCTTACTTGGCAAGTCACACAAAGTGTATGGCACAGTTGAGTCTTTCCAGAGCGGAACTCCCCATATAGTTCAGTTATAGACCCTGTTTCAACCCCTCCTGTGGAAAGAAGAAACATGAGGATGTGCAGTTGCAGGATAATACATTTATTTTATGGTCGCTCAAAACCCACCTTCTAAAATTTTGTCCAGTTCTTTAGAGCCAGAGGTTATTTGAATTATTTCAAGCCTCTGAGCGTGTAGTTGGGTGGCACTTGTAAAGCCCAAAGGAACCAATTTTGAAGCTGTTAAAATGTCAAGAAAAAGTGCAGGTTGAACATTACGAAACAACTAGTCGAGTAGATAATAAACCCAAGTAGTCAAAACAATATCACACTCTGTACAAGAAAACGTGCCTGCTTCAATGATCTTATCAACTTTTGCATCACTAATCCCTTTTATTTGCAGAAGTTCTTTTCTTGGAGAGTATGCCACTGATTCCACAGTGCACAACCCTGCATCTTTGAGCTTTTTGATGTCGATAGCAGCAATTCCCGATGCCTTAAGAGAAAACAGGAAAGCAACATTCAGAGCCCAAAACAAGTTCTTAACATCTGTATGATAATAGCAATTCTATGGGAATTAAAGAGATCACTAACCCTTACAATCATTAACTTAATGTGCTAAAGTAAGTTTTGTACCAACTAATGAAACTGACAAGTAATATAAAGAAATGAGAAATTGCTATGTCAGCGGCCCTTCGGATATATCACATACAAGAAAGATATATTCTTATGCTTCACATAGGCCGTGCCATAGAACATGATAAAGATAAAAAGAAAAAGAAAAATATCAAAGCCTAATCCTCTCTGTTCATAACAGACATTTCTAAAATACATCTACACATTGTTTCAAGCTAGAAACTGATCCTTTTCAATTGCAAAAGCATAATTTGATAAACGGGCCTCACAAAATTTAAGAAAGAAACACGCCATCAAGCCCTTCTCCAACACAATGAAAATCTTGAATGTTATCCCACTGGATATCCAAATTAGTTTTAACGCATTTGGCAAATAAATAATCTACCAAAGAATCAATAATACATGATCACACTCCAAGATCAAATAACATGAAATTACAAGAACCCATTCCTGGTAATTGTATCTCGCTCTTTCTGAATACTCCAATTCAACCGAAACATCCGTGTTGATGAAACCCAAGACAATCATGATTCAAGAAATCTCCCTACTCCCAACCACAATTCTGACACGAAGATATCCGATTACACAAGAAATTGCGAGAACCCTTTTCTTGAAGCGAATTCTAAAAACCCCGAATGCTCGAAACTCAATTAAAAACAGATTTGGCACCCATGAAATGAAGATCGGGGTTAAAAAAGTGGGAACTTCAAAATCCCACTTGCATTCCGAGTAAACGAAAGAAAACCCACGAAAAAGGGGAAACCGAAAAACAATTGGGAAAATGGATGACCTGAAGCTGTTCAACAGGGAAAGGGCCGTGCTGAATATCTTCCGATTCCTCTGGTTGTTCTTGCAACGGCCTGTTCCTTCCCTGCTCCATCAATGGCGTTCGTCTCCAAAAAAGATTGTGTGTATGTGGGTTGTGTGTGTGTGTGTGTGTGTGAGAGAGAGAGAGAGAGAGAGAGGAGTATTTGAAAAGGTTTGGAAAGGCGCGAAAAGAAAAGGAAGAATTTGGAGTTGAAATGCAGCAGAAGCTTCTCAGGGAAGTAGCCTTCATCTAATTTTAACTGAGCCTTGGGCTTTCATAATAGGCTCAAACAAAATCCAATGGGCTACTTAAAAACTCCAGTACAGATAAAGCCTAATTGAAAACGAGTGACGTTTTTCTGCTAATGCTTGCCTATTTTAGTTACACACATTTGATAATTGTCAATTTTATGTATCTAATTGTGTGTGTATGATTTAATTATTAAATATATTGAAATTGAAATTACTAAATCTACCATATATTGTACCTTTTAATTAATAGTTTAGACTTTAGACGAAAAGTTTGAAAAGCTATCCCATCAACTACCAATATCTATATCTATATATATAAAAAAGGGAAATCATTTCCTAAAATGTTCCCCCCTCCCCCCCCACCACAAAAAAAAAATCAAACTATTTTTAGTAAGTTTGTATTATTTATGATAAGTTTTGTTTAATAATTTTCTATTTTTATTTATTTTTCTTCTTCTTCTTTTGATTTATTCTCAAAATCATGTGATTTTATTTGTAAAAATATATCGAATATGCATTTTCAATTAAATATCACAACAAGATATTTAATTTGATATATATATATATATATATATATATGTATATATATATATATATATTTCAA
>JAYJMF010000091.1:5130415-5142042 GCA_036873715.1 Salvia sclarea
ACATATACAATTAAAATTGTAAAGTTAAGATATTATTGTGTGGATGATTGTTTTGAGACGAAATTATGGCACAAAGCTATTAATGTAAAGTGCGTTCAACCTCTAGATGATGTCATTATTCTTAATTCTTTTTAAATTCCTAGCCCACAGGCCGATCCACAACCCGTTCGGGCTAGCCCATATAACCCGCGGGCTAATCGGTCCAGTAGTCCGCTTTAATTTTGGGTGATAAAAATTCAACCCTAACTGCTATATTTTTCGGTTTATTCGGGCCAACCCATTGGGTTCGGGTTGAATTGACATCCCTATGTATTCTAATCTTATAATCGATGAGGCGATGCAACCGTGTCTTTTGAGACGAGAACATATAGTAAAATTATTTTGTATATAAGATTTGGGACATTTACGAGCATTATCGTGAGTTTGAAACAAAAACATATAATAAAATTATTTTTAAAATAAGATTGGGACATGTACGAGCATTTTGACGAGTCGATGCAACCGTAACTTTTGAAAAACAAAACATATATATAGTAAAATTATTTTTTAAATGGGTTATATATATGTACGAGCATTAGAATGAGGTGATGCAACGGTAGCTTTTGAGACGAGAACATATAGTAAATTATTTTGTATATAGGATTTGAGACATGTACGAGCATTTCGACGAGGCGATGCGACCGTGACTTTTGAGACGAGAGCATATTTATAAAAAAAATTCTATCGGATTTGGGACATATGTATGAGCATTTCGACGAGGCCATGTAACCATACTCGATTCGGCGAGGCGATGCAACCATGAAACATTAGGTCGAGGAGATTAATATCTCAGTACAATTCATTATCAACTTTAAATAATATTTATCTATGTATTCTAATCTTATAATCGATGAGACGGTGCAACCGTGGCTTTTGAGACGAGAACATATAGTAAAATTATTTTGTATATGAGATTTCAGACGTTTAGGAGCATTTCTACGAGGCGATGCAACTGTGGCTTTTGCGAGAGCATATATATAAAATTATACTATCTTATATAGGATTTGCGACATGTACGAGCATTTCGAAGAGGCGATGCAATCATGCATCGATTCGGCGAGGCGATGCAACCATGCAACATTTTTGGTTCAAACTTACATAATTGATACATATTAAAGTCATACCTATCACCTTGATATATATTATTGCGTTTACGATGATTATAATTAGTAACATTAAATGATTCTCGACGAATTTCGACGGGCCATAAACTAGTTGAACTAATAAAAGAATCGAAGACAGAAAAGAAGAGAAAAAAAATAAATCGAACATAAGAAAAGGATTAACATATGGTATTTTTATTTTTTAATTATAATTTTCAACTTTAGATATAAATTCCAAATAGAAAATTAAGATACAAAAGCCGAAAGAATAGGTTGAAACTGAATTAAAATTTAATAGGACAAAGTTATCTCTTTACCATAAAAATTGGTTGTTAGAGTGCGCCCGCGGCCAGGCGGGCGGTGGCCTGCGCCCGGGGGGGTGAGGTCACACCTGCAACCGCCCAGGCGAGGCGAGCGCCCGCCACATGTCGCCCCCTCGTCGTGACAAGTCATATTTCCTTTTTTTTTTAATTTGGTTTTTTTTAAAAAAAATTATCCACAATTTCAACTAAATACTTCTTTTTTATCCACAATTTCAACTATAAGTACACCTTCTTTATCCACAATTTATTTATTTTAATTAATTATATAGTTTTAATTTAAATTAATTAAAAATAAAAAATTTAAAAGATAAATAAATGTTAAGCCCTACAATATGGAGGGCTCTGCAACATTTAATTAAAATAATAATACTTTTTGGCAAAGCCCTCTACGTTGGAGGGCTTTGTTGTGAACACTATTATTACTATGTGTTATTAACTCACGGATATTATTAGTCTTATCTTAAGCAAAGTGATTATTATTTTACACCAACTGGCACCTTATTCTGATCTTTTTGCGCGCGCGTGTATGTTTTGCTGTTATGTATCAGTATGTGGTGCTCGCGTCGAAATGAAAAATCTCGACAAAGTTTATTGAAAAATATGAAATTATTTGGCTTATATACACCACGAGAGAGTTTATTCTCCACATTTCAAACTAACGAGACGAGAACTCAGAGCCAATTTACATCTTCTTCACCAGCTTTACTATGGATTCACCTCCCAAGCTTCAATACTGCAACATAAAATGATAAGTACAGCCATTGCATCATCTCTATAAGAAGTATCGTCTCCACATTTACAATATCAGTAAAGGAGCATAAGGTTTCCGCTAGCGCAGAACCCTAAATTCGGCTGTTCATTTCCGGGCTCCGGTTTGCACATTCCATCTGTTTACAATCAGAGACGTCTATTAAACTGTGGTTCATGAGCAACAAGTGGTACGAGCCCAGAATTGACTTCGTGAACGAGTTACAATAGCAAACAACGAGAGTACAACACGAAATGTAGAAGGCAGTAAAGTAGGTCGAACTCATAAGAAAATGGCTATTCTGCCTCCAAAGCCTTGAAGAAAGCTTCTTCCTTGGGAAAAATAGCATCTAAGCAGAGTGCTGGGAACCGGTTTTAGGCACGATTGATGGGTTCAGTCCTGTCTTGCACAGCAAGCCTCTCTGAAACATCTGCGAGTGATTTCAGATTACACCTGATCAATGCTTCGACAAAGTAGCATGTTTCGTCCTTTGTGTTCCCTTCTGGCACATCCACCACAAATGATTCAATCACCACTGTGGCAGGTCTCCCTTCAATGACCTCGGGATGAACAGATACAATGGAAGAGTAGTTCTGCACGAAAGGTATAGCAATTTTTGTACCTAGTTAGATTAATGCACAAAGAAAGAAGAAAAGCAGAGCAATTAGACGAGGCATGTGATTGAAGTGAATGCTGTGTGTCTAAAGATTGTGTGAGCCATGCAGTGTGACTGTAACCCCTCCAACCCCCACTCTTATCACCACACACAAACACACACAAAAATTACACGTAGGTCAGAAACCCCTTTAAACATCTTGTGCAATCTCAAATGCACCTTCCTAGGAATAACAAGTTTTTCATTTTTAACTTTCTGAATTTTGGTTCTAGGCTCTGCACTATAGGGCTCACACTATTATGGAATTGCGTGTCATGTTCCAAGGAATGAATCATGATATGGCATAAGCGAAGCAATGCCTCAAGATACATTATCACAGAAATTATTTGCCTAATGAGGATCTTTCCCTCTAAATTCAACTTTAAAACATAGGTATATAGTATGAAGCTTAGGGCTCACATAACATTCTCAGTTCTCACCACAATAAATCCTTCCATAAGGGAAGGACAACTCAACCAAGATCGTTGGTCATAACTCGTAAGCCTAACTTGTAAAAGGTAATATGGCTTGTATACATAAGAGTCAAGATTCATGAATCCCATCTCAACATTACTACTCTTAAGAAATTCTTTTAGCATATATGTATGATGGCGGATCAGAACTTTGTCAAGAGACGCGGTATTTGAACTAAATGGAAGTTGCCAAACAGGGCATTCATACCTATACTTACTATAGATTAGGAGATAAAAAAACTAACAACGACAAGGACAGATGTTGATAAAATGCATGAAAAATATAGAAACAGATTAGGAGACCCCATAAAACTGAAACTGAAGGAAGGGAACTTAGATCATACTCTGAGTCTGTGATCTCCACCAACGATCCTTACACTAAGTATGTGCTCATTATCATCAAGAAGCTCCAATCTCTCGGTGCTGGTCGTAGCAGGGAGACCTGACTTGACATCGACTTCCCTCAGACTGCCAATTTCAAGATTTCCCTGAACAATACAACGGCTAACAAAAGGTTTGTACTTCTGTGGTTGATCAAACCTCCTGACCAGAGACCAAACCTAGCAGAAAGCAACAATCAGTTACCATGAGTATAAACTGGTGAAGCTATAAGCGATGTTTTTTGTATAAACAACAACCATCACTTGACTTCCAGTATATAATGTACCAAAACATCTAAAATCAACCTCCCTCAAAACATTAATGCTAGTCATTCGCCATCACCATGCACCTTGCTTCAATATCAAATGGATTAATTATCTTAAACATCCAGTCATTTTGTTTTCTTTCCCCCCTTAAATCTGGTTATTTTTTCCTCTACATTCAAACAGAGCAATAAGAAATCTCTTGCAGAGCGAAGAAACGTAACAAGAAACACATCTCCAGAAACACAAAACTTTGCTTCTGATCAAAAAATATTTCTACTTACAAATCCCAAAGTTCCGCTACAAAGAGATGCTGATCATAACACTACTTTATCGCTATCAGAAAACATAAACAAAAAATAAAAATAAAAATAAAAAAAATAAAAAAACACGATGAAAAATATTCCATGGAAGCTAACAATATCACCCTTCAATGTAATCAATTCAGATAAAAGAACGAACTAATGATAGTGATTATTCGCAGGAAAACAAAACTTAACAACATTGAAATAAGAAGAGAAGCACAGTTTTTCTTTTCTTGTGGAAGTCATGAATCTATCTCTAAAGACTCCAGTAAATTTGAAATTGAACAGATTAAGCGAAAACCGAATCCAAACTTCAAATCAAGAATTCCATCGCAATCAGTTGAAATAACATTAACATCCTCCACAGACCAATCAGAGCTCACCAACGAGAAAAGAACCCCAAACATAAATCAATAGCAATGAATAAAACAAAAAGGAGAAAATAAAAGCGTAATATTACAAGATGTACGGGCGCTTTAATATGCTTGATGAGGAACGAGCTGCATTGATTATCCTTAATCTCGTGCGTGTGATGCTTCCGTATATACTCTCTCTCAAGCGCAGTCAATCCCTTGATGTTCATGATGTTCCCTATCTGTCGCCGGAAAATTTCCGCCTCCGATCACCTGAATAAACGCAGCTTCGCAGCTATCGGCGAGTTGACTCAGCGAGATCCCTACAGACTCGGCAGAGCCATTTTCGAGCTTTGGGAGGCGGCGGGGAGCTACAGAAGAAGGGGAAGTCGCCGGAGTGAAGGCGGCGGGGGCGGATTTTGCCGATGGCCGGAAAAGTATCGTTTCCGGTGATATAGCATAAATAAATAACTATTTTAATTGTTTTGTTAATAAATTTTAAGAAAAATAAATTAATTAAATTCTATTAAAAATCGAACCGATCAATTATAAGTGAACCGAATCGAAAATTTTTAAAATATCAAAGTGATCCTTAAAAATTGCAAAATAACCTCTATTATGTATACATACTATGTTGATTTATCACTACTCTTTTCGATATAACAGTGGATTGTTCTAAATTATCCTATTTTATCCTATGTTTAAACTTTTTATTTTTATTCAAATTACGTGAGTAATCCAAGACCCATTAATATTATTTTTTGTTTGACAATGACCACCCACGATGCGTTATCTATCCACATTAAGATTGGTTAGCTATCTGAATACGAAATATAAGACTAAAAAAAAACCATGCATTCGGGTTCTTTTTTCAATTATCCTTTATTAAATTCAATAGATATTCAATGAACACTCTTCTTGGTTGAACTTTCATTGCACCTCGGTATAAAAGAATTAGAAAAAAAAATACAAAAGAATTCGGTTACCTATCTCTTTCAGATTTTGTATCAATAGATAGCCTATCATTTTGTCCCCTAAGTCAAACTCGATGCTGTTAACTAATTAGGTGATTTTTCTTGCCACTAATAAATTAAGATGTAAGATATATGATCTATCAATCTCCTTGTTATTAGAGAATAGAAGTATTCATCATATGTATTAATCAAATTAAATCCATCTAAACCAGCATTTAATTAATTTACAGCAAATTCTCATATATATGAATAAGCCTAAAGCTTATATGCGAAGCTCAATTACTCGTACTAGGTCCTGCTATATATCTATATTAGACTTCACAAAAATGGGACCTTGGCATGGAAAAAGCAAAAGAAATAGGCCCACCAAACCAACTAAAAAAAGATTGAAAAAGAAAAAGAAAAATGAGGTTGATGGCGCCAACAATTTTTAAAGCTATTTTGGGTGTTTTAAAATCCACCTCACAATATTGTAGTTGTTGTTGCCTTGTTAAACTTCCCTGTCCGATGTCCAGACAGCCTCACGAAAACTACCTATCATATTTAAGCTCCTTTTTCTCCTGCATTTAAGCTGCACGCAATAATTTATGTCATATTATAACAACTGAATAAAGAAAATAAAAGGCTGTACAATACAATGAACACAATTAGGGACCATATAATTCATACCTCATTATAATATGCCTATGGTAGTTTCTCAAGGATAAATTAATGCTTTTCCTATGCCCAACTTGTTTACGTAAATGCAGTGCAAGGGAATTATTCATACCCACAACCTTAACTATACTCAAAATACAGAGTGGGGAGCATTTACGCGCAAGCAGGGAAGAGCCAAAAATATACCATCAAGGGAGTTAAAGATTAAAAAGGATAAGCTACAAAAATAGTAAAGTCAGTTTTTTCGAAGAAAATTATACTACATTTTTAAGGTTTAAAAAAAAAGAAGAAGAAGAAGATAGCTGGGGTGCTTGAGCAGTTGAGCTCCCCCTTTTTTCGCCCAGTATATGTGGCTATGTGCCATATTAATTTTTCGATCAACCATCATTGTATGAAAATGGGAAAATTTGCAAAAATAAAATAAAATTGTGGATCCAACTACAACTTAATCGCAGAATAAATGAGTTGGTATATTAATACTTGTGGAAGCTTGGTAAAAAAAAAACATAGGATTCTGAAGGGGAAAGGCGAGGTGGGATTAGCAAAAGTGAAAAAAGAACAAAATTAGTGGCAGCCACATTTGGATGAAAATTCCAAAAAAAAACTTTAGAGACAGCATAATTTACAGAAGCAGTTAGTGTAGGAAAAAGGTGAAAATAGTACATTACACCTCACTTAATTTGTATAGCATTAGCAGCAACAATAGACAATCCAAACACAGTGAGCTCAACTCAACTCTACTCTACAACTCCAATTTGATATAAAAAAAACCACAAATTGGAGCTAACCACCATCATTAACTCTCTTGTATACAAATGTCGACTATATCAATATACCCTTACCATCTCATCAAGCCCGTTGATTCTTTCATTATACTACTGTACCATAATGCAATTAATCAAGTCCTTTACTGTGTATATGAAGACCCCAAAAACAAACCAAAAAAAAAAAAAAGAATCAATGTGTAAAAAAAAGGGCAAGCATAGAATAAGTCAGATTGAGGTGAATGGCGGGCCGGGCCTCAGCTTGACTTGCGTTTCTCTCTTACTGAATTGATCTTCTCGAGCCTCCACTCATCTCGGAGGCGGGCAATGAAGGAGTCGGCCTTGGCGTTCACATCCGGGCTGGGACAAGACACCGATGATGACGGCCCGAATGACTCTCCGCCCTCGGATTTAACCGACATGACGTCATCGTCTTCTAGGTCCGGCGAGCTGCACCGGGAGCTATGCGTGCTGCGGATTCTCACGAAGTCTCCGCGTGCCACGAATCTCATCTCCGGCATTCTGAATGGCGGCGGAGGCGGCGGCAGTGGGATCAGTGGCGACGGCGGTGCGATCGTCACGTTCTCGTGGTGTTGTTCGGCCGGTTTTGTTGGTTTTGGGGGCTTTCCGGTGCCCGGCTGCCGGCACCGCGGCGGAGGTGGTGGTGGAGGTGCCGGTGGCGGGATGGTGGTGGTGGTTTTGAAGCGCCGGCTTTTGCTTCCGGTTTTGAATAATGTGTTGAGGATTGAGGAAGGCGGTGGGGGAGGTGGCGGGGGCGGTACTGACGCTGCGGAGGAGTGGAGAAACCGCTTGCTTTTGCTGCCTGTTTTGAAGAGATTGTTGAAAATTGAGTTTGGGGGCGGAGGCGGCGGAGGTGGAGGAGGGGCGGCTGTGGGGATAGAATGTACACGCTTGCTTTTGCCGCTCTTTTTGAATAGGTTTTGCAACACTTTAGATGGAGGAGGAGGTGGAGGTGGAGGTGGAGGCGGCGGCGGCGGAGGTGGTGGCGGAGGAGCGGATTGTGGCTCCACAGGGGAGGCAGGTGGAGAGGAATTCTCAGCGGCAATCTCGTAGATATTTCTACTCTTCACTCTCTTCTTTCTCTTCCGCTGACCTTTGTTATACAACGAAGCGATTGCCGTTGCGAATTCCTTCGTACTACTCTTTTTCCGGTTGAGCTTCACGGTCACTTCCTCAGGAACATATGCAATTTCCGGCTCCGCAGCCGGCGGCGGAGGGGGCGGTGCTGGAGGAGGATGCCGCCGCACGTGCTGGCTGATTTCAGCTTCAATATCTTTGCGCGTGTCAACGATTTTCGCACGTGGTACACTATGCAGGGAGCGCCTCCGCTTCAAAGTGGGGGGAGGCGGCGGCGGTGGCGGGGGAGTCACCGATTTAGGAGGCGTCGGCGGCGGTGACGGCGGCGGTGGAGCGACTGAGCTGACCTCAAATTTATCCACATGAATTTCCCTAACAACCGCCTCATCAGCTTCCTGTCTCTCCGCCTCATGGCTCCGCCTGCGGCGGAGCTCGTAATTTTCCTCCATTGGCGGAGATCGGTAGAAGTTCACATCAAAATCATCAAAAAACCTGTTCCTGTTCGCACTCTCACTCTCCCACACCGACTCCTGCCGGAGATCGGGATAAGAGCTGCTGCTCCGCCGCAACCTACCGCCGCCTCCTCCGCCGCTGCCGATGATGTTGTACTCTCTCCGATCCGGAAAATCCATCCACGCCGGAACAGACTGCCGAGGCCTATCCACAAAATTCGGAACAGTAGCCGCCGCCGCAGCAGCCGGAATCCGGCGAATATCATCAGCAACAACCGCCTCCTCGGCCGGCAGCGCCTCGTCGTTCCGCCGCGCGAAGATACCGCAGAGAATGGCAAACAAAACCAAGACGATGTTGAGCGAATCCCAGCTCTTCTTAACCGAATTAGGTCTGAGAATTTGATTAGTGTGTGCGATAAACGGAGGCAGCACAAAAATCAATACGAGTAGGGCGAGAATCGGAATGGCGAGGATGAGCGCCACCGGATTGAGGAGCGGAGCCGGCTGAGGACGGCGGCGGCGGGGGTGGAGCGCGGCCGGGGGCTGAAACCAGAAGGAGTCGCCGTTTGGTTCCATGAGGGCGGATTGTGGTTGGGGGGTTGCTTTTGAGGGGTTTATATATAAAGCTTTTGTTTCGGTGGGGAGGGAGGAATGGGAATTAACTATGCATGACAGAACATAATACTACTATAGTCTATACCAATAGGTTTTGAAATTTCATCAATGTCGAAATAAATTGTTTCCTTTCTTTTTATAATTATTTTACGTTTGACTGTTGGGAATTTAGTTCCTCGCAATAATAGAATAACTGTGTCGGTTTTTTAAAATAAATGCGTAGAGTAGAGCTGTGCCCTGCGTTATGGATAATGACTTATTTTGCATTGACTATCTTGGATTATCAATAGTTAACCCAGATATATAATTAAGTAAAATTATACATATATTCGGATCACATATATATACCGATAATATTTATAAAAGAAGTTTCTGGGTAGCTCTTCCATAAAGCTTAATTATCATGGGTTCATGGACATGACATTTTAAATAGTGACGGTTAATTAATTTATTTTTGTGGAAGAAAAGTGATCAGTGTACCAAAATTAAAGCACTGTGTTTCATCAATTGAGAGCCATTTATTTCCGTCATGCTATTATTAATAACTATATCAAATATATGTATGTTACACTACACCCTCCATTTCAAACGCCTCGAGCATTAATTTTGTAACGATGAATATTTATTACGACAGTTTTCAATGTTATAAGCAGGAAGTAATAATAGCTAGTCGATCAAAGAGTTTTGTCGCTTCATTTTTGTAAAAGTCTCACATTTAGTTGAATAGTGCATATTATGATGCAATACTTGGGTTGGTTCTATTTCGTTTATAAGTGATCCACTTTAGGTTCCAAATGTTATAATTCTCTATCTCTTGATGTTTGAAATATCATAAATCATAATACTTCGTTACTTTTGAATATCTAAATGAGAAACATGTTCGATCGCTGCATAGAAAGATTTGTTTTTATATTGTTAGTGCAAATTACTAATATTATTACTAGTTCTATTATTATCAGCTTTCTTATTTTCTATTTGGGTCTGGCCACTTCGAATTAATTTTGTTCCTCCACTTTGATGAGTCTTTGACTGTATTTTTCTATGTATTTGCTATTCTTTTTCTTATTGCAGAATTTAAGGGGAAACAACATTAATCAATAAAACAAAATAAATCCACTTTTTATTCACAATAATATTTTATGAGATACAACATTAATCAAAATATACTTTTTTTCGTTTTAGTTTATTTTCTTAAACTTTTGATCAACCCTCGAGCTTTTGTAGTTTCTTTTGAATTAATGTTATATTAATTTCTGAACATTTAAACTTGAAGAATTAATAAATGGTAATGGGAACTCAAAAACTAAATATCAAGCAATATTGGGGACGGCGAGTTGGTAGCTTAAATGAAGTAGGGTTCAAATAATACAATTTCTGGGACTTGTTTTGGTAGATAGAATTTGAGCTGGCCTTGGCTTTATTATTATTTTGAACTAAATAATGGTCTGAATTTTATTTACTATTGAAAACTCGTCCTAACGACCAACTATCAACTTGTTCTTTGTCTTGACGATAAACCTGCACTTTTATAATTCAAACCACATTACTGGTTACACGTATATATACAAAATCATAGTATATCATTAATTATTACTGTAAGTTGTTAAGATCAAGAGTAGCACCGATCACTGTTACAAATTATAATAAAAATATATTACTTTTATATATGTGTCATATTTGTAGACGCTGCATATATTAAACAATATTATAATTTACACGTAATATGTGCCCAAAATAACACATACAGGCATGATTTGTGAATATATGTCCCATAATTGTCGTTTGTATCAATTTATTAAGAAACTCGATATCTCAAAAATTGTCGTATCAATCAATCTATTGATTAATTAAGCAATACTAGTCATTATCCTAGATATAACTTAAATAATTTTGAGGTGATCTATTGTGACATATGGAGATCTTAATTATAGTGTGGTGTTTATATATCCTCACATGAGTTTTTTTGCCAATAATTTTTGTCATCATTTTATGCATTATTTTCTTTAAATTAGAATAACCTAATCAACTTATTCCAACATAGTGAAGTGACATAGAACTTATTCAAAACCAACATTTGCCGAGTCAAACTACATTGTGTAACAATAAAATATGATGATGTTTTAATGAATTTTACTCATGGAAAAAATCAAAATATTATAATTGTTAGTGTATATGGCTATATACAGTTGTCATTTATGTTAGTCCGCTGCTTCCAGGAACTTGTTCCTGTTTTTGTTCTTCGGCTTCCAGCAAACACAGAATCGGCGAGTTTCCTTATTTTGCAGGATTTTATAAAAGGAAACATATCTACCGAATCTTGGGAGATATGGATGATATTCTGCGATGAAAATATCTCCCTTATTGATAAGGATTCGTTTATATCTCTTTCCTTAAGAGATTGGTATGCTTGTGCATCAAGCTAGG
>JAYJMF010000091.1:5146243-5167948 GCA_036873715.1 Salvia sclarea
CCTCATTATGAAAAGCTAAGTAGGTCGCGACTTGATTACTTAGTTAAATCCTTAATTAAGTAGTCGGGTCGTGACAGTATTGCAGTAACTTATAGTTGTCTTTGTGTTAATTTGGATTTAAACCATTTGATAACTTTAATGGTTACTCATTGTTGCTTCTATCACCTCTCGATTTTGGTTGATGCGGGGATTTCCTCAACAAGAAAGGTAAAATTATAACAATACTTTATGAAATTGTTTCTGATTCGATTTCTTTAACAACTTTCTTGATTAACATTAATTCTTAGGGTGTCCAGAAGGGGTTTCTTGATTTAGAAATTACTTTCTGTAGGTTCTCTAACTCATTTTTGGGTCATGTTGATTTACCTTATTATTTTTTTTCAATTGTCTTGTGCTTTCAGGGTATCCAAATTTGATGTTTGGAAGATATCTGTGTTTAGTGTATGAGCCTCCTATTTGAACCTTCTCTTCATTACAGCTAAATTGCAAGGTTACGAGTTTGTATAACAAAATATATGGAGTAATTCCTTCTATCAGATTATCTATGCTCCTATAACTTTTTTATCTACTTGAAAGACAGCTTCTTTCTACAACTATTGTTCCATCGAAGAATATCGTATTTCAGTAACTCTCGGTTGTCATTTGTATGAAGGTATGTATAGCCTACAGGATACAGTTCAGAAACAAAGTTATCTGGAATGTTTTGACCATTAAAGTTATTTCTCTCTAATTTGAAGATCTCAAGGTTATTATTCATTTATTTGAGAGATAAATCAAGCTTTGAAAGGTGTTCGACATTGCAGATGGAGGTTTGATAACTTTTAGTTGCAACCATCTGTCAATGCCATTGATACATTATTTTTTACTTTCGGTTGCATATTTAGTGGGATAGGATGTATCTAACATCTTTTCAGCTTCCCCCCTCTTCAGTTAACTATATTTCTCATGTACCCTGCTAGTTGTCTCTTGGATTTTTGTTTTTTTTTCTTATGACTTGTGAAAAGGTGGTGCCTGCAATTGTTGGAGAGTTAAAGTAGTTACATGCCCAAGGGTTCAATCGTGTGTGTCAACTTCTGTAGTTGATTATCATTTATGTTTTATGCTGGTAACGGCACTAAGTTAACAGAAGTTGGGATATTATCATGCTTATTTGCTAGTAAAACTATTCATTGGTGTTCAGAGTTCTTAAGGAGTGGGAGTTGCAATCTCATATTATTCAATTGCAACAAAGGTATGAAATCAAACTCCTATTTACTATTGGGGGCTTTTACAATTGAGGAGCTTGTTTTATCTTAAGAAAAGTTGACAGAGAAGATCATTAATTTACATAGGTGCATTGCATTGAATACCTTAGATCCATATTATTTTTTGCCTTTTTTTATATATTTAGTAGGTTGTTAGTAATTTTGTGTGTTCGTATTTATCTTATTATAAATTATGAGAGGTGCAATGTTTATGTCTAAATGTTGGTGATGAGAACATTGAATTTTTTAATATATAGAAGGATTAATTGTTGCAACTTGCTGTGCTAACAACTATTCTTTTTGTTGTATAAATTTTATTAGGTGTGATGGAAAACAATTTAAAGACTAATAATAGTTGGTATTACACTGATCAATCAATATTTATTGCTGTGTTATTTTTTTAAGGATTGATTTAGTAGCTTTCATGGGTGGCATATCTTGTAGGAACTGAATTTATTGCATAAACATATTTACCGAACACTTGAAAAAAAGTTTAGCACGGTACAAAGTCAAGTGCTCACTCATTATTAAACATATTATGGGCATGTGATTTTGGGTTGAATTTTGCTTATAACAATCCCTTGTTTGCAAGTTTTTTGTTTATTTTATTTTGTAAAATGCTATGATGTGTTTTATTATTCCAACAATTATCATGAGCTGATATATGGCATATACAATTTTTTTATTAATTGTTACACATTTTTATCATGTGCAGGTTGCATCAATCTGAGAATTGATACTTTATATGGTTACTCTGAAGCTATTTCTGGATTTGAATCGAAGCTTAGTGTAGAATTATAGATTATCATTATGTTTATCTTGTATTGAAAAGAATTCAGTTGGGGTAGTCTGTAAGTTGTTTTCTACATTATACTATGTATTACTTGAGTTATGATTAATAATAATTTTGTTATAGATTTCTCAATTTTTGTGTTATTTGCTATACCATGTATTTTTAGTTACTTATAAACATAGTTTCGAAAAATCAGATTTAACAAATTAAAAAAAGAAAAATGTAATGATAATTGTGGTGAGAAATGTAAAATCCAAATATTATGGGTGGCATTTCGTATTTTTCAGATTTGTAAAATTAGTGTAGTTGTAGACACCATCTAGAGACACTTCGGAATGTCTTTACACGTGCTGTGTATTGACACTCTTCAAGTGTAGTAACAAGCACTTTCTCATGGCATTTGAGCTATTGTTACATTAATTTAGATGACACCTGCGAAAAGTGCCATGATAGGCGAAGTGTAGTAATAAATTGTTTGTGATGGCATTTTTAAGTGTAGTAACAAGCCAATTTTCTAGTAGTGTGAAGAAGGCCATCCAGAGCCACGAGCTAAGAGCCAAGAATCAGGCCTGGGAAGGCCCTAGGACCCAGACCTAGGAGCGTCATCATTAGTGCATATCGACACCTGGCACCCCTGTCGTGCGGGACCACTGAATATTCGTTTGCGAAACGCGGGCTCCTCAAACGTACAAGGCGGCGTTCACCAGAATTGTCCACCAAGGCAGCTCTAAAGTGACCAACATACCCTACACATGGCGAGCAATGGAGTTGTGAGGGCCAAATTACACATGTATGACCTAGACTCAGAATGACCATTTTGCCCTCTTTGTAAACTCTATAAATAGCACTTCACATCATTTGTAAAGGGTTGAATAATCCTCTTTCAACTGATATATAAAATACTCTCGTTTTTCGGTGTCTTTCTTTACTATTTTATTAAGTTTTTCGATCAACTCTGGTTCACCGACGGTCACCTCTTTCTGGCTGGATCAGGTTTGTCCCCCGCACCCTGTTTTGACTCCCCCTCTGCTGGTGGGGTTAAATTTGACCTAATCATATGATTTTGGAATAATCAATTAAAATAAGTATTTTATTAACCTAAATATTCCAAAATCATGGTATATGATCTTTTTAAATTCTAATTTTTTTATTATAAATATCAATCATGATATATTATGTAATAATAAATTTTTATTCTATAAACTTTTTATTAAAAATAATGAAAT
The DNA here is from genome assembly GCA_036873715.1 of Salvia sclarea. Classification (NCBI taxonomy): domain Eukaryota; kingdom Viridiplantae; phylum Streptophyta; class Magnoliopsida; order Lamiales; family Lamiaceae; genus Salvia; species Salvia sclarea. The sequence continues at coordinate 5,149,507 of JAYJMF010000091.1, forward strand.
TAATAGTGGTACACGATAGCACACAAAGAATTGGGGACAAAAGATTCCATCGACTTTTATATGCTCTACTTAAAAAACAAATGCTTCTCAGGCATTGTCACATCCTTATTTAATTAATTTATTTGTTTTATTTGATGCCACATTATTATATTTTTCTTCCTCCAAATTGAGAGGTTATGAGTAGGGCTGGTAACTGGTACGGTACCGACATACCGGAAAATCGGTACCCAAAAACACCCCAAAAGTGGTACCGTCCCGTCCCGTTTTATCCTAACCGGTTCTACCGGAATCGGCCGGTACCGGTATCGGTTAATCGGTAGAACCGATTAGGTCCCGATTTTTCCATTTTGTGGGGGCTGGGGCCTGGGGGCGGCTGGACGACGGAGACGGCGCTGGTGGCGGCTGTGGAAGGCGGCGATGGCAGCGCTGTTGGCGTGGGCGGCCTGTGGGGCTGCTTCGTGGGTCGTGGCTGCGGGGCTGCTTCGGGATGGCTGGAGTGGTGGCTGCTGCGGCTGGTAGGCGGTGGCTACGGAGTCGGCCGGCGCGGCGAGGGTGGCAGCGCGGCAAGGGCGGCGATGTGGTGAGCGCAGAGCGATGCGAAAGAGGGGAGGCCCCTAGGTCGTGTTTTTCTTCCCAATTCAATTCTGATTTCTCAGTTTTAGTCTTTTAGATTAGTTAGTAGTTTTGTGTAGATTTTTAGTTGTTTTTAATTTTTAATTTAAAGTTTAGTTGTTTTAATTTTAGTTTAGTTAAATTAGTTTAGTCGTTTTAATTTTTAATTTTAAGTATAATAAATTTATAATATATTAGTAATATATTAATTAAATATTGAAACTTTAAAAAACTGGTACTCAATTCGGTACCGATTACCCGGGTATCGGTTATCTCAGCCAAAATGCATGCCGGTACCATCCCGGTACCAATTTATTTTCGATTCCCGATCCAATATCGGTTCGGTACCGATTTCCCACAGAACCGGGAAACCGTTTACCAGCCCTAGTTATGAGGCTAGAATTACTAGTGTAGACTATTTCATTTTTTAGAATAATTTGCACGACGCTACTATTAAAAAAGATCACTAAATAAGAATTATAATATCCGACATAGCACTACTATTCTAGTTCTAGCATTGGAAAGAGAAATTGAAATAAGTCGTCAACTCGCTTTAAAGACCACCACCGTGACAAAATAAATATATATAAAAAAAAAAGGAAAAGGGAAAAAAGAGAGAAATAACAATAATGAAAAAAGAGCTGTGCGAATAACAAGAAGCCATCTCCATCAATTTTGTTGTTTTTACCTTTTTTCCGCTAGTCAGCATTTTGCCGGTGCTCTTTGCTGACCTGGTACTCTTCTCTTCTCCTCTCCCACTCCCACTCTCATTTTTAAAACCCCCTTCAACAATTTTTCAAATTCTCTCTCTCAACGGTGAAAAAATCCATTCTTTAAAGCTTCATTCTTGTTTTATCCACCCCTTTAAACCCCCCAGTTTTAACTTTCAAGGACTAAATAAAGGAAAAATTTTGTCTCTCTTTGGGACCGAAGAATTCGGCGAGGTGATTTTTCTTGCGTTGCAGATTCTTGGTGGTGCTTTCTTTCCGCTTTGCAGATTCTGGAAAAAAGGCTTTGACTTTTTCGGAGGCTGTTGAAATACTGTTAAATTTCATCAAGATTTTTCACTCCCCTTTTTGGGATTTGAGTGCTTTGATGATTTCTGGAGGTTTTTGTCAGCTTGCTCCCTCTCTCATATGATTAGGGTTTTTGGTGAGTTACTATTAGCCCTTTTGTACTTTTTTACCCCTCTCTTTGCTACTTTTCCTGTTTGTAGTGCTTTTTTGCCCTTTAAATTATCATGTACAGTATTTTAGTGAGTAATCGGATGGTTTTCGGCTTTGAGATTTCAGGTTGAAGTAAGTCTCTGTCAAATTAAAGGATTGGAGTGTTTTATACTTTATAGAAGCACGAATTTCAGGTAATATTCAAGTGGTCCTTTTGCTCCTTTGATTTTGACGTTCTTGAAAGTTTTTTCTCATTGTATAGACTTTCATAGGCTTACGCAAATTGATTATGCTGATTCCCCTCGTTGACGAGAAGCGTTAGTTTCTTGAATAAAATCACTCCTGCTGTTATAATCTGAAGAGTGCTTTAGATATTTGGTTGAGTAGTATGTGATGAGTTTGATTTGGATTTAGCTTTTATTTTTATGGAAATGGCAGAGTCAATCCATCGAATTGGCATATTGAACAGAACTCGTCTTCTCATAGAATAATTAATTAGGATTGTTGATCATAATTGAATAATTCGTGATGGGGTTGGTCATCTTTCATTTGGAGGTCCAAGTAGTTTTAGTCATGATTTCTATCAGCTGGCCCATTTTTAAAGTTTGTATGCTGTTGCTTTTGTAGTTTGTGAATTTAATGTGATTTTAGCTGTGCATAATTATTATGCTGCTCTGTGAATGTCTTATTAAATATTACTATAATCTTAATATGTGCTATACAATATCATGCTGGGTATGATGTCAGGTATGCATCTGCAAATTTGCTACATAATTCTAATCTCCGTTATTAATGAACACTCATTAAATATATGGCATTTTTAGTATGATATGTTTTCCCCACAACTGGATGTATTCCTTTTGTTTCAGCTAAAATTCTTCTTGTGATGATGAAGTAGTATATGCATTCTCTTGATGTAGTTATTCAACTTTGGTCACTAAAGCATTTCTGAAAAGCACACATCTTTCATTAAATTGCATCTAATACTGGCTCCACTTTGAGGGTTGACAATGATATAAAACTCTTGATGATGGGATATGTTCCCCATGGTAATCTATCAAAATACACGCAAGGAATAGATGGTGGTCTAGTTGTGGAACCGATTAAGGAAAAGCAGTAACATGTGGATGGTGCTATTGGGTGTCTGTTTCATAAAACATCAATTAAGAAACCTCAAGAGCCTTTTGCATGAAATCTCATGCTTGCAGTCTCTATATTACTGATTTGGCCCATGTTTTCTATCCACAAAACAAGTGAATTTAGATTTTGGTGCTTATTCTACTCTCCTATTATATTTTTGGTATCCAAGTTTCTTCTGATCCTCTAGTGAATCTCTTAGGCATAGCCGCGTAGGTCTATTTTCTTGATTACAACGGGAGTGGTGCAGGTTTTTTAAAACTTTAGCAGTAAGCTTGATTATGACTTTCGCTTTAAATCAAAACCTCGCCAAATTAGTGAAATTCTGTTCTCTTCTACACTTCTGGCTTTTAATTGTCTTTTTTTTTCTCAACATGTTCTTTCTTTTGCAGTTAACAGCTTAGTAAAATTGAGGCATTATGGTGGCTAAAGATTATCAGAAAAGTAAAGGATCGACTAAACCTGAGGTGGGAGAAATAGACACCAGTGCACCATTTCAATCTGTCAAAGATGCTGTCAACTTATTTGGTGAAGGTGCTTTTTCAGGCGAAAGGCCCGCCATTAGGAAGCCGAAAGCACAATCTGCCGAAGTATGTTAGCCCTAATTTCTGATATGTTCGTTGTTGCTCGTAATCATTACATGTCGACATGAATTTTTTGAATAATGGGTCCATTTACTATTACCTCTGAGGATAGTGTCATTATAGCTAAAGTACATGGCTTTGCTGTTAGTTTAATTCAAGATAAACATGATTTTAATTGCTATTAAATGGTTTCTTGTTTTGGCATTTCAGTACCTGAATTATGAAGTAATAATAGTGCCCGTTCTTATTAATATGAATATGAATGCAAAAATCACCTTCCTTGAAGTTATGGTTATGTCACTTCTGGGAGGCCAACCACCGCTAGCGCTAGGTTATTCTATTAGCAGAAATATTAATGTGTCACCATCTTATGTGGCATAGCTACTGATGCTTCCCCTTACTCTGCTGGTGTTTCTTCTATGTAGCGAGTTCTGGCAAAAGAGACGCAGCTTCACCTGGCACAAAAGGAGTTAAATAAGTTGAAGGAACAATTGAAAAACGCTGAGAATACTAAAGTTGATGCTCTTTTAGAGCTCGAAAAAGCTAAACGGACTGTTGAGGATCTGAGCCAGAAGCTACGAGTCATTAATGAATCAAAAGACTCAGCAATTAAATCTACAGAAGCGGCCAAGCATCAGGCAAACCAACTTGCAGAAGCCAACAATAATGTGTTGGAAGGAGTAAATGGACATTCAAATAGTGATGTTGAAACCGATAAAACTCAGTATTTGAATGCAGTCGCTGAACTTAATGCAGCAAAACAGGAATTAAGGAAAATTCGTCTGGAATATGATGCATCTTTAGAAGAGAAAGACAGAGCTGCAAAGCAAGCGGCTGAAGCTGATACTGCTGCCAAAGCAAACAAGGAGAGAGTTGGTGAGCTGTCTGCGGAAATTGCTAGTATACATGAGTCGATTGAGCAAGTGAAGTTGGCAAGCGCACAAGCAAAGGAAGGTGAAGCGAGGATCTGTGCCGACAAGGAGAAAGCGAAGCAATCGTATAAAGAAAGAACTGAAGATTCAGTAAAGAAACTGCATGCTTTGAAGAAAGATGTCGATCCTGAGCTCACAAGAAATCTGGAGATGGAGTTGAGTAAGACCTTGTCTGAAATAGAATCTCTACGAAAGGAGATGGAGAATACAAGGGTTTCTGATCTTGGTTCTGTTAAGGCTGTTACTGTAGAGTTGATTGGTGCCAAAGAATCGCTAAATAAAGTAGTGGAAGAGGAGAGCTCGCTGAGAAGCTTAGTTGAGAGTCTTAAAGCTGAACTGGAAAATATTAAAAAGGTGCATGCTGAATTAAAGGAGCAGGAAGCAGAAACTGAATCATTGGCAGGTAATCTGCACGTCAAGCTCCGGAAAGCTAAGTCCGAGCTCGAAGAAGCACTTGCTGAAGAAGCCAAAATCAGAGGTGCATCTGATGAACTTATTGCTTCAATTCATCAGCTAGCTTCAGAGAACGAGACTGCTAAGACCGAAGCTCAGGAGATGAAACACAAGGCTGAAGAGCTAAACAAGGAAGCAGATGCCGCGAGAATAGAACTGGAAGAGGCAGAAAGTAAGCTAGAGATTGCGATGAATGAAGCTGAGGAAGCAAAGGCAGCTGAGGCTAAAGCCCTTGATCAAATCAAGATGCTTTCTGAGAAAACTGATGCTGCACGTGCCTCCACGTCCGAGCCTGGCGCCCAGATCACCTTGTCAAGAGACGAGTTTGATTCACTGAGTCGGAAGGTTGAGGAATCTGAAAAGCTGTCGGATATGAAAGTTGCAGCTGCCATGGCTCAGGTGGAAGCTGTGCAAGCCAGTGAGAATGAGGCTCTGCAGAGATTGGAGGCGACCCGGAAAGAGATAGATGACATGAAAGCTGCAACGCAAGAGGCGTTGAAGAAAGCAGAGATGGCTGAGGCGGCCAGGAAAGCAGTTGAAGGGGAGCTCAGGAGATGGCGGGAACGGGAGCAGAAGAAGGCTGAAGAAGCAGCAGCACGGATTCTGGCAGAGACAGAGAAGTCTTTGGAATCGTCTCCCAGTAATTACCACATCCAAAAGCCAAGGTCCCAAGTAGGCGAAACGAAGAGGCTAGAGAAGGCAAAGACGTCCGTTTCGAAGAAGGTACTGATGCCTAGTCTTACCTATGTTTTCCAGAAGAAGAAGAACAAAGTCGATGGCGGTTCGCCGTCGTACTTGCCAGGTGAGAGGCCGGTTTGGTGAGTATGAGTTTCTTGTGCAGAATAATTGGTTATATGCCTTGTAAATTTGAGGCAAATGTGTTGAATGCTGGACAAACTTAGGTAACTACTTTTGGTTTTATTTGTTAATTTGTGGGTTTTTTTGGTGTATTAAGAATGTAAATGGCTGCTAGTCATAAATGTATAATTGAATAACAGCAACTGCTGTTCTTGTTTGCTGCATTCATCTTCCTTTGCTGCAATGCATCACCACATCAAAATCAAAAATAGAATCCCATCTGCTCATCTTTTGTCATTCTCCAGACTTGTATATATCTACTTTCTTCCACCAATTTTCGCATTTACTCTGAAATTATAAAAATAGAGAAATTGGGTTGGTCTATTCTCATAAAGATTGTTGTATCATGACAATTGACATGAACAATTCGTCTGCCTTCACAATTGTTGAGACCACGACCCTAAAACCAATTTATATTAAAATGGGTGGATTTTGCCACCTCAGATCTTCTAGATATCGCAACTATGATGTTCCAATCAATATACCATTATAAAGTTTTTAAATATTTATTCATTATTTTCTTTAATTGTATAATTTATAGTTTATAAGTAATTTTTATTTAATTTGTGAAATTAGATTATTATTGAGAAAAAGACCTAAAAAGAAAACCTCTGAAAGAACAATCTCACACTAGGGGCCGAGCCTCATTAAAAAGAGTACTCGTCTAAAACAAGGAATAAAAAAACAGCCAGAGCAAAACCACACCCGATAGAAACCGACGAGTGGTCGGAGTAAAGGCGCAAATCAGCCCGCTGGTAATCCGAGGGAAAATCCCCCGTTTCCTCTTCTCACTCCAGGTCCTTGCGCGGCTGTTGCGCCGAAAGGGCCGAAGCCGAGGTCGAGCCCATAACGAAGTGGGAGTCCTTGCGCATCATCTGCGCTGAGAGATCCGAAGCCGAGGTCGAGTCCTTGCGCGTCATCTGCGCGTAATTTTTATTTAATTTGTATCTTCAGTTATAAACTTGATTATGTGGGCTGACTAAATAATAATAATAATAATAATAATAATAAAACACGCGTTGGAATCCAAGTGGGCCCGAGGAGATCCAAATCTAACTGCAGATTGAGATAAGTGTTGGTTATCGGATTGAACAAGCGTTGACTTGAGGCCCACACTGAGGCCCCATGCTCTGAGGAACTCATTGCTGCCAAAAACATCATCTTCATAATTATATAAATAGATACTTGTAAGTAATGTAGATTTTTATATGAATTTAAAAGAAATCTTCATTAACAAAATAATCAAATCATTAGAAGGCAACGACCTGTAGCGTTTGGCTGTCCGGTGAAAGGCGGTGGCACCAAATGAAACCTCTTTAAACTAAATCTTCAAGTTGATAGATCTGATTGAAGTCACACTTTTGATCCAATATCAATTTGGTAACATCATCATGTCTTTGTATATAAGTATGTGTAAGGCCTTGTAAAGGGGTGAGTTGTCTTTTAATTTCTGATATGGTATCAGAGCAGTTCGAAGTAGTCGATGATTATTTCTTTTTCACGCGTAGAAGTTTGATTGTCATTCCAGCATGCACGACGTGCAGTGCGCGTTGAAGCAACCTTTCTATCCGTGCTCGATAAGGATTTATTTGTTCACGTGTAGAACTACACTACAAGAAAATACGCCATTAACGACGGAATTTAACGACGGACGGTATTCTGTCGTTAATGGTGCGACCTTAGCGACAGAATTTTTTTTATCTAAATAGCGACGAAATTTCCATTTTTTTATTTTTGATTATTTTATTTAAAAATAAAATATTCCGTCGTTAAATAATTAAATTATTTTTATTTTTATTTTTCCGTCATTAAATCCATCGTTAATTCGTTAATTTTTAATTATTTTTAATTATTAAAATATTCCGTCGTTAAAAATTTAAATTATTTTTATTTTTCCTTCGTTAAATCCGCCGTTAATTTATTAATTATTTTTAATTATTAAAAACTTCCGTCTTTAAATCCGTCGTTAATTCATTAATTTTTTAGTTTTTAATTATTAAAAGATTTCATCGTTAAATCCGTCGTTAATTAATTAATTAATTATTTATTTATTTATTTATTTAAAATTTCGTCATTAAGCTTGTTATCCCACATCGAAAAACTTGTGGATGTTTGGTTGAATTTGTGCCTATAAATATTAGAGCACCAATACTATAAATAAAGAAAGAAATAATTAATTAAATAAAATAATATTATAATAATAAAATAATGTTATAATAATAATAAATAATTAAATATATAATTTCGAAAATAAAAAAATAAAAAATATTTCTTTTTTATTTTTTTAATATCAATTTTTTTAACGACGGAATATTTCGTCGTTAATTTTTAACGACGGAGAATTTCCATCGTTACCTAGAAGACGACGGCTCCATCAACGATTGTGTCCTTTCCGTCGTTATTCCGTCGTTATCTCATTTTAACGACGGAATCGGTATTTATAACGACGGAAATTTTCGTTGTTAATGCCGCATTTTTTTGTAGTGCTAGTCTGTCAATCATTCTGGCCTACACGTATAGGGACATGTTAATTAAAACCACCCCTTTTGTCACACATTTGACTTCCCTTGTGTTGATCTTTTCGGTCTAAAGGATGTGCCGAAGCCACCCCAATATGCATCGTTTTCTATTCCACATTTAATTCCTATAATTAGGGGCGGAGTCAAGGCTCATGAGGGTGCCCAAGCACCCCCAAGCCAAAAATTGTTTTTTTAACACTATAAATTTATTTTTCTTATATTTATTTTATATTAGCGTTCTTATAATGGAATCTTTTTAAATTTTAGTACCTCTCGAGTTATATTTCTGGTTCCGTCCGTAACTAGTAAAGCCTTTTATTTAGGAAGGCCCTTTTTAATATGTAAGCAAGCGACGGAGAAGAACCCATTAACAGAAACAATATTATACGAAATAGTAATAAGGAGAAATATAAAGTAGGGCATGATTACGAGCATGCATGTGAAAATATAAGGTGCCTACTTGTAGAGAGAGATCAATATTGATTATTGTGATTACAAGTTTAACAGGATTAACAATCTTTATACGAGTATAATATATGAGTATATGAGTATTTTGTATGGGATAAAATTTGATATGCTTGAAAAGATGGATTTTCTTCAATAATATAATATACTAGTATTTTTACCTTACAAATTTGTAGTATACGATATTTCTTGTACTTATATATTTTCAGATGTTTAATTATTAATTAATACTTTTCTTTTTCCCCCATGTATAGATAATTTTGAAGTGTACAAGTCATGAATAAAAATAATATTTTATGTTACGTTGGAAAACATCGTTTTTATTTTACATTTTTGTAATGATAAAATCCGGATGGATCCTCTGTCCCCTAATTCTTCATGTGCCACCGTGTACCACTATTAATTTCACTATTTTTAATAACTTTTTTTTGTAGAAAAAAAAATTATTATTACATAATATATTATGATTAATATATATAATAAAAAAATAAAATTTTAAAAAATCATATACCTTGATTTTGGAATAATCAAATAAATAAGTATTTTTTAACCTAAATAATCCAAAATTATGGTATATGATTTTTTAAAATTCTATTTTTTTTATTATAAATATTAATCATGATATATTATGTAATAATAATTTTTTGTTCTAAAAAAAGTTATTAAAAATAGTAAAATTAATAATGGTACAAGGTGGCACACGGAGAATTAGGGACCGAGGATCCCATCGGGATAAAATCTGACACAATGTACATAACTACGATTAATAATTTATGAAAGTTGAATAATTATCCATTTATTGATACAGGATAACAGGAGTAGAGGACGGACTGGCATTTTCTAAAGTAAATGATTTTAGAGTTTCGGATTTTCCTTTTTCATTATTTGCGAAAAGGGCGTCGTTATAAAAGGTTGGAATATCACGTTTTGAGAAATAAAAATTTTCACAATTTCTGATTCAAATAAATCCAGCTACGAGCTATCTACTAAGGAGAAAACTTGATGTGCATGCCCAAATTAATACTATTTTTTTACAAGAGGAAATGTCTAAATACCGCAATTTTCTTTATACAGAAACAAAATCACAATATAGTGTGATAAAATTGCCCCTTATATGAGTGTGAGAGGGATCGAACATGATGAGCTCAAATTTCACATATGACAAGATTGAAATACTTGGAACAAAATTTGAACTATTTCACTAAAATTATAACTTATTTGCTACTTCAATGGAAACATGGGAGGATGGATAATATATTGAAGAAACAAAAACTAACAAAGAATAAGTAATTGCAGACTACCCTACAAAAAATAATTATTTAGATATAAATATTTACAGAGTAGAATCAAAGGTTTTCTCTGTTGAAAACTTTTTGGTTCCAATTCATCTGTCCGTAGTGTTGAGGTAGAGTGAGCAACTGCTGTTGTGGTTGAGAAGAATAAGAGGAAAGTGTAGTAGGCTCGCCGCTTGGCTGAGGCTGAGGCTGGTGGAGTGATCTCGGCGGCACCATTGTCTGAGATGGATGATGATACATACCACCATACGAATTGTGCCCCGCTTGATACGCCATCGCCTGTCCATTGTACATAATATTCGTCTGCAGACCTGATGGATCGCGTAATGCATGCAAATCCTCGTTCTACATACACATTAACTATCAATCCATGGTTTCCAAAAGCACCGGAATAGTAATAAATATCAAGCGATTACTGACCTGTTTGATTGCCGAGTACATATTCTTATCCTTGAGCTCTGCTGCTGCAATATCGTCATTGTTACAAGTCCGGGATGGTCCATATGAGCCATAGCCGGAAGAGATTCCGTAGTGGGCGGTCATGTTTCCAGCTACATTCCCCGGCTTGTAAGATGGGGGGACGGGGAATTTAACCCCTGAAGCAGCAGCAGCAGTTGGTGGTGGCATGTACATGTTGCCGGCTGAAGGTTGATGAGGGAACCCGCTGTGGCTCAGCAACTGGTGCGCGTGCTGGGGTGGCATGTACAGCTGTGAATAGTAAGGACTGTAGGGTATGTAATTGGGAGGATATGTTTGCCGGAGGTAAGGATACATCTGTGGTGGTGGTGGTGATACAGCAGCAATAGAGCTCTGAGCAATTCCTCTGGGTTGAGTCATGGATGGAGTTGAATTTGATGTTGATGATGAAGGAACCATTGAATTTCCTCCCTGGAAAATGTATAAACAGGGAACAATGATGTCAACTGTGAGTATTTTGAAAATGATCTCAAATGACAACACAACACAGCATCAACATGCCTGTGTTTCAAGTCCTTGCAACTGCACAGCAGGAGGTATGAGATTCAGACCGTAGTCCGATGTAGTAGGGGGAGCAGGCGGGTTGTGTGATGGTTGCAGCATCTCCTGCTTTGCTCGGTCATATCTTAGCGGCGCAGCATTTTCTTGTGATGATTTCAGGTTTACGAGCACGTGGGGTGGAGAAGGGGGCTGGTCACTGCATCCAGATATCGAGGATGAGGACTGAGGCCTGCATATGATTATAAATGTCATTTTGTACCGCAGTTCAGTTCACATACATCCATATTAAAGAAACTCTTATAAAGTAAATTGGAAATGGAACTGAATATAATTATCACACCACCCAACTAAAGGAAAAAAAAAGGTTTTCTAGCTTACACTGCTGAAGCTTCCTTGGAAACTTCAATATTGGTGCCAATTGATGCATCCTGGGGACCAGAGTCGTCGTTCTCTCCTAGAGAAGACTCCAGACTTCCAAACATCAAAGATTTTTTAAAAGCTTCAGGTACATGAAGATGATTTGGGAAAATCACAGTATTTGTAGCCGAAAGTGGCTTAGTATCAACTTCTGAAGTAGTTTGCTCTGGATTAGGATCCTCCACAGTAGGAAGAGGATGAAGATTAGATTCTGATGCAACAGCCACAGCTTCATGAATCTCTGGGACACAGTTGAGGCAGAATAAGTCATGTTCTAAATCTTTCTTAAAGCCAATAAGAACCAGATGAGCAAGCATTAGTTAGTAAGATTCTCTCATCTTTTAAAAGGAAGCATGCCATGTTTTAGTTTTGAAAAAAAACACTTGTTTCCAAGTGCTTACTGTACAGGAAACAAGACAATTATAAAGGGCATAACAACATGCATTTATTGTAAGCAACGGATGACACAACGTTAATCAGTATAGACCGATTAGTAGAACTTGATAACTATAGACTACCTCCTTATCTACTGCACAAAGCTACGAGACATACCTCTAGAAGGAGCATTATCCTGCTGAACTAAGCAAGTTTCTTGATTATCCTTGGCAGCGGCATGGTGGTGACTAGTTGAAGACAGCCGTCTTGCAGATTCAGCCTGACTTCTTCCAATTTCCTGGTATTCTATAGGCTGTGTCTCACTAGTTAAGTCGACAGATCCTGAGGCCACTTGGCCAAATGTCACATTGTGAACAGCAGTAATTCTGCTGTCTTCTAGGCTATTACCACTAATTTCAGCAGCATTTCGCTGGTTACTTGTCTCACGCTTAATTATACCAACAGAGCCAGGGTTCCGTGGATTGAGAGACGGCACTAAGACAGGATCTGTTGCAGAAGAGTACAAGCCAACACTGTTCCCAACATGACTGGATTTTGGCTTCAAACTTCCACCTGGAGTTCTAGCTGCTGCTGCTGCTGCGGAAGCATTGGTAGGTGTCGAAGTAGGGGTTGGACCAGGATCTGTATCTGCGAATTGCTTCAAGCAAACATGCCGCAGAGATGACGGTCTTTTGGACATAGCATCACATACGGCCTTAGTTTCTTTGGCGGCACCTTTAATATTTTGCTCAGCTATTTGAGAGTTCAACTCATGGATTGGGCTTCCATTGTATACACTTGTTGAACCATTGGCAGCACTTGTGGAACTAAATAATTATTCCACCAACTGGTAAGCCCGTATAAATAAATAAATCAGAATAGCATGAGAATCAAGAAAATAGCTGATAATATGAACTTTTACCCTGTTATAACAGGTGCTTTACTGCTTTCTTTGTGCAGAACAGCCGCAGAAGGTTTAGAATCTCTCCCCATTGGACTACTGTAAGAAATTTCTTGACGAACATTTGGTTGTCTCCCACCTACAACATTTGATGAATTTTAACATAGCCAATGCATATGATATAGGTATTAAAAGGTAAGATTCACGACCCTGCCTAAAACTTGACTGCTCTGGTGCAAAATCCCCTAGTAAATAGTTTAATAAGAAAAAAGAATGCAATCTCCATCTTCTTAAAAAGCAATGTTGCAACATGAATATGGAAATATATCCTCTTAAGTAAGACTTCCAAAGAATTTCTTTATGGTATATCTAGGACAGAATGGTCACCAGAAGAATTCTAAACAAAATTAACAAGCCAGCAAGGTGTGGAAGGTTATTCATGGATACAGACAAGTTGAAAGATTCCCATTCTATATTAAAAGAAGAGCAATAAACTTTATATTGTAAGGAGAGACATTAAATTTGTTTAAGCAGGTCAGTTTTCAATCTGTGGGGGACATGGAAGGCATACCGGCAGAATTATAAGAAGAATAATGGTTTCCACCACCCCTAGTCCCTCGCCGCTGCATTAAAAAAAAAATCAAAATTAGTACTAATTCTACATCAATAACATCCCATGATTTTGTACAAGCAGAAACCTAGCAACAAAAGGGACATAATGCAAAAGGATTGTGTAGACAGCCACTAGATCTACATCCATCCTATATATCATTCTGACGGTATAAGTTTATTCATGAAGGGCCATTTCATTCTTCTAACATAGCTAAAATTATGCTTGAAAGTGTTGAATGTCATAAGTAATCTAGTTAATGAGAAGTCTTAACATAATTGTGCTTTAGATCGATTTCAAGCTTCTGCAAATCCCCACTTGGCCACTTGATTATTTTGAAACCTTATCTCAAATTTTATTAGTATATATACACTAGTACAGCTCAACACATAAAAGAACTCATATAAATCGTCCAACCTTCCGACGAAACTACTGAAGCTCAGCACAGATAAAACCTTAAGTGCATGATATTAACTAAATCCCTGAAACTAGATAAATTAATCAAATTCATGATCAAGCTAAAAGTTTCCTTCTAAACTTTTTCAACCAAAAACTGGACAGCATTGAAGCCCCTAACTCAACTATATGAACTTAGGAAAGAAGCTGTGAGAAAATAGAACATGCCCAATGAACTCACATACCACTTTCCTCCGATCACGTTTCCTCTTAACCTCATGAAATGTATCTGCGAGAGAAAACAGAACAAAGTAAAACAAATAGATTATATGCAGTAAACTGCAACCAAATTGAGTTAATAAATTTCATATACACATCCATTACAATAACAGCAACAAATTTTACGACTGAAAATGATTCTTTTCTAGCCAGATAACTACATAGGGGATTGGAACATTCTTAATTTGGACAATGTCCTTCAATCTCTTCAATCCACACCACAAAATTAGAACGTTGATCAACCTTCCTCAGCTGATAATTTGAAAAATTGATTTCAATATCCATTGCAAAAAACTATAAAAAGCATAAGCAAGGTGGAATCAAGAGAGATGAGCGCATGAGAAGGAAGAAATAAGAAAACGAAAAAAAAAAGGAGTGGAATTGAATGAAGGCATGTGCATGGATATTTACCAAGATAGAGGAGTTTCTGAGCGGTTTCATTGGGATCCATGTTGCACTCCTTGAGCATTGCGTAGATGTCTTCATCGCTGTGTTGCCCGGCAATCTCCTTGATATCCTCAATCGTCCTCCGCAGACTGTCGGAAATCGAAACCCTAGAAAACCCGCTCATCGTCTCTACCTATTTTGTTGCTTTCCACCAAAAATTAACGATGAATTAAAAAAAAAATGGTGTATCGTGAAAATGAGATGAGAAACGGAACGCATGCAGGGAGATGGCGAGCAATTATATGTCAGAAATGAACGGGAAACGGAGATTGGGATGGAAAACGGTGAGAGGAAACGGGGTGTTTGCTTGGCGTATAACGCGACCAACCTTCTTCCTGTGGTAAGGTAACTTTTTTTTTTCTTTTTTCAATTTCCTCTTTTTCTGGGATTTATTCAAGATTTTAAATTATATACATACCAACTCCCCTCAAACTATATGGCAACAAATTGAATGGTTTAATTATTTGAGCACGATCATGAGGGTTGGATAGGATTTATTTTGGTGCAATATATCGTGGTGCAGATTTTATTCTGCATGCCAAAATCATTTCCAATAATTTGCACTAAATTAGCACCAGATGAGAATGGGATAATTTATGGTGGAATTTTTTATTTTGTTAATATACAATTAAATTTAGAGGTTGGTGGACTCGAATTTTGTAGCTTTCACCACATGCATTAATCACTCTATTTGACCAACACCGACATGCACACACAATTTGTGGTTGATTTTTATATTATCTCATTGCTGTTACTATTTCATTTTATTTTTTTGAAAAATATTAAGTTTATTATTATTATTATTATTATTATTATTATTAATTTATCATTACTCAAAATAAACTCCCCTTTAAATGTTGTGATGTCGTACCGAAGTATAGATCAAGACTCTAAAAACTGACATATTTTCTGGCGTTCGTCAAAACATGACGCCGTGAAGAGGCAATAACGATCGATAACTTGGAGATTTTGCAGATTGACCTTTTAGAGAATGTAACCATGAATCTTAACATCTGTTTTTATTATATCAGTGTGTAACTCGTTGAAATTAATGGGTCTCCCTGCCCTGGTTCTCGATGGATAAATCTCGTTGCCCCCTTGACGTACGGGTCGACCCCTATACGCAAACCCCACATCACAATGACCGATGTGAGCAATGGACTCGCCGGTGATGGCAAAGACCCGAAATCCTCGTCTCTCGTTAACCTTAAGATTATGTTTGGCATGCCAGTTAATTGAGATATATTGATTATTGACAAATATTTATGTGCTTGCGTGGCGCGTTCACACGGAGCTTTACATATTAATTATATTCTGTTGATAATAAATTGCATCTGGGGTGACCTAGTCTAGTGGCTTTGTCTCCAAGATTGAATGTTTGCTCCCATAGGGCGCGGGTTCGATTCCCTCCCCCCAACTCCAACAAATGGTGGTTTTAATTTTAAACTAGAGTACGTGCCAAAACACCTAAAATTATATTATACTCATTTGTCTCATTATATTTCAATCATCCATATTATTTTTAACCCATCTTGACATATACTACAAATAAAAGTCTGTATTGCATAAATAAATAATTCTAACATAATTTTTCTTTTTTTGGCATAAATAGTTGAAGAATTAAACTATAAACTTTAAACCATTACGTTACTTCATTTGTAATTTAACTATGATAGAAAATGTATTTTTATAAAGAGATATAAAATATATATTACACAATTCAAATTTAAAAGGGATAGACGAATTATTTCTCCTAAAAAATTAATTCAAGTTCATATTTCAAAGAAAAATAAAGTAAAAAATGAATCAAAGGGTAGAAGTTAATGATTTACAAAAACTAAATGCATAGAAGAGTCATGCGGTCATGCCGATTAGTTTAAGTGAGAAATATAAAAGAATGGAAATAATAATTATTATAAAAAGTAGAGCAAATTGCCTCACTCACAAACGGTCATTTCGTCGAACACGTTTGCTACCCTGTTCCTCGCCAGTTTTTGATGTGCTTGACGGTAATGCCCTCCCGTTGGCAACAACGCGAAGCTTGACAATGCATGGTTGGTCCTCCGCTGTCACGACCCAACTACTTAATTACATCCTTAACTAAGTAATCAAGTCGTGACTAACTTAACTCTTGACAATTAACTTTTAATTACGAAAATTTGTGGAGATTTTGGAAAATTATTTGGAAAGAATAATGGAAGATTATGTAGAAATATTTAGTTGCTTATTTTTCAAAAATGAGAAGAAAATTTATTGAAAAGTAAAGTGAGGAATATTTCATAAAAATGTTTATTCATTAAATATTTCGAAGAATGAATAGTAATTTTGTAAAAATTTCGCCAGAACTTCGTTTAGAAAATGCATAATCCCCGAAATCAACAACTTCCACGGCACTTCACCGTGATCTCCCATCAACAAACCAACAGCAACCACCAAACAGTTCTATAAAACAATCTCAATCATCACAATATTTCAAGTGCTCAAATAGCAACATCAGAAATTTTAATTCCAAAACCATATCATACTTCAAAATGATCAGACCCGAGTATTAAAGAAATTAAATGAATTGCAGCAACGGACAACGTGGTTGAGTTATATGTATGATGACATATAACTCCGGGCTTCGGCTTAGCACTTCACTCCATCTCCATCACAGCTCAACCTGCATGCAAGAAAAACACATGCAGGGCATGAGTACTATGTGTACTCAGTAGGGTGTTGCCTAGTTAAAATGTGCATTGACTTGCCATCAAAACTCTAACAATCTAACACAGGGGTTCTAAGAAAAACCTGTGCTGGTTTTATTTTCATAAAATTAAATGAAACGTATGCATGCAATAATTCTATTTCTCATGCCGGCAACATTCTTCTTACCAAATCTACGCATTCATTCCAGAGCCAGAACCACTCAACGGCTCTGTTGTGACCGGAACCTCTCACGGTCACTTGTGTGCACACAATCTTGTCAATACCACTCAACGATCATGGCCATAACCGGAACCACTCAACGGTCATGGCCATAACCGGAACCACTCAACGGTTATGTCTGACACCATACGTAGATAGGTAATATGCATCATGCTAAAATCATGGCAAGTCACTTTAATTCATAAAATCATGCATAAATAATTTTTATGAATTGGCATAAAAAGGTTTTTGGTTTAGAAAGCCCACCTGGAGGTTCCCTTGAACAAAGGAACTAAAACTCCCATTGTCCCTTCATTCCCCGGCGTCGCCTAACTCATAGCGACTCGCCTAGTTCGACTTTGGCGTCGCCTAGCTCGCAGCCTCGCCTAGCTTGACTTTGGCGTTGCCTAGCTCGACTTCGGCGTCGCCTAGCTCGCAGCCTCGTCTAGCTCGACTTCGGCTCACGAATCCTCCGAGTTCATGTCGGCTTCGGGTCATGAATCCTCCGGAGTTCAGGTCGACTTCGGCTCATGAATCCTCCGGAGTTCAGGTAGACTTCTGCTTACAAATCCTCCGAAGTTCAGGTCGACTTCGGCACTTCGCCTAGTCTTGACTTCGGCACTTCGCCGTCTCGACTTCGGCACCTAGGCAGCACACTTCGGTTACTATGGATTATGGGCTTCTTTCGGGTCATTGCATCCTTACTAATAATTATAAATCTTTAAATCTTACTTAACTTACATAATTATCATCATACTTCCTTATAATTACTTATAATTTTCGGATTTAACTATGGCAGTTTTGCGCAGTCATCTTCCATGAATTTATTAAATATCTTATACTATCCAGAAAATTATGAAATTAAATAAATAATTACTAGACATCATAAGGAAGTTGTGGTAAAAATTTGAGGGCAATATAATGAGTATAAACTGTCTTAAAAATTCGTTCAAGTTTCTGCTCAGAAATTGGAAATTCTTATATTCAAACTTTAAATTTGTATTTTCATACTTAGGGAATAAAATCCCATAAATTCACATTAATCTCCATATTTATTCCATATCTCAAATATCATAATAGATTAGGTAATTAAAATCTATATATATGACTT
>JAYJMF010000091.1:5175605-5187913 GCA_036873715.1 Salvia sclarea
CAAACCAAATCAAATGACACAACTCTAAATGTAACATGATCCAAGTCAAATATGATAAAAGAAATATATGTTAAATAATTTTTGATAAAGTGTCCAGCCCGATGGGCTAGCCCGAACAGGTTAGGGTTAGGGTCGATAAATTTTAGCTCGAAAAATACATAGTCCGAATAGCCTGCACCGAATAGCCCGACAACTCGATTGGGTTGATCAGAAACCCGATGGGTTGGCCCGATTTACATCCCTATATATGTGTGTCCATTATTATTTGTTACTTAACATATTATATATATCTTGATTCATTATAACATGAATTGCATGTGATGCCTAAATAAATGTACGTTCTTATCCATTTCGGCATCTAGGCATGATGGTACTATTATTAAAATTATCTTTGATTTAATACTTTTGGCACCAAGAATAATGTGGGAACGTTATGAGGATGGTTCAGCAATAATTGCAACGTAGTCAAACTTTGTGCGTGGCTAGTTATGACAATTCACAAGTATAGTTTTATAATATTCACATCCAACAATTTCACTTTGTTAAACATACCATGATGGCATGATTTATGCTTCATCCTAACAAATAAATTATCATGTGGTATCAGATCATATGAAAAAATCTCAATATCATGGAAAATTTTGACTCTTCATATAAACAATATTTTTCTTTGACAAAAACATGCATGCGGTCACCTTACCCATAAGGTGGGATTCACGAACTCGAACATGGTTGGTTCCTGACCCGTATATAATTAATAAATGATAATAACTAATTAATATTGGACAACAAACAATAAGTAATTAAGTAGATCAGCGGTAAGGATGGCAATTTACCCGTGGGTACCCGAAACCCGCGGGTTCCCACCATAATGGGTATGAATTTGAGAGGCATTTGATATCCACGGGCATGGGTATGGGTAGTATTTACTATCCATTTAGTTCGTGTGTATGGGTTTGGATAGCTACTATCCATACCCACGAAACCCATATACCCGCCAAATATACCCGCGAAAATATCCGCGAAATACCCGTGAAATACCCACCAATTACCCATCAATTACCCACCAATTACCCACCAATTATTTAAAAATATCATAATTTCTAATTTTTAATTCCTAAAAATAAAATAGAAAATAAATTTAAAAATTTACAACTAAGGTAAAAAGTACTTGGGCCTCCATCTCCAACTTGCAACCCTAATTTCTCATTCATAGTTTCACTTTCACTCACTCTCACTCTCACATCACCGCGCCGCCGCCCCGACTGCTCGCCGCCGCACGCCCCTCGGTCCCCCTCCACCGGCCGGCCGCCGCACACACACATTCTTCCGGGTTCGTGTCTCTTTCACTAATTTTAGTATTTAGCATGATTTCTTGTTCAGTCCATTTATTTTTTCAATATCTCAAAATGTTTAGAATGAGGTGTTTTATATTTCTAGATTTTTGGTTCACTTGCTAAACATTCCAGATCAAGTCCATTGGATTTGGACATTGTTTCATGTTTAGAATTTGGATGTAAATTTTTGTGATTTTTGGATTTAATTTTACGGATTAGAACTATGTGATTTGTGGTATAATTTTATTTTGTGTTTGAGGTATTAAATATTTATTTTTAAAATTCTGATTCGCGGGTCATGGATACCCGCGGAAGGCGGGTTCGTGGGTACCCAATGGGTGGTGGGTGATGGATACCCGTGGGTGGCGGATTTGAGCAAAAATCGAAACCCGTGGCGGGTGGCGGGTATGGAAATTTTTCGTGGGTATGAGTATGGATACCTACTATCCATGCCCGCCACGCCCGACTGCAATCCCTAAATATAACACTTAAAAATATTTTAAAACAATTAGTTGGCATCAAAATTTCAAAGTCATCAAATGTTTGGTATATCTTTGTAATTTAATGGCATTCTTGATCTATATAAACGTGAGAGGCTAATACGGAGTATTCGATTTCAATTTCCGATTCCCCAACTGAAAACAAGGGTTAGTTAATATTAATTCATAATCTCAATTTTTTTACCTTTTAAATTAATTTTTAAACTTTCAAACTTTACAATTTTTTTTATACATAACAAATGCCATAGAATATCTAGCTGGGCTAACACGTGCAAATATACTTCTTGAGATGGAATATTAAATTAATGAAGTTACGACTCGAAAAACATGTTTTATGAGTGTGAGCCTGGTTCAAAATGTGAAATGAAATTGTTTTATTAAACTAATGAAGTTACGACTTGAAAAACATGTTTTATGATTGTGAGCTTAGTTAAAATGTGATACGAAATTGTTTTATGATGAATGAATAATGTTAAACAAATTTAAAATGTTTTACTACTTAAACAAGAAACTTCGAAAGAAAAGCTACAAACTTATTATTAACAAAACATTGATGCAAAAACTAAGAAATTAGAATGACATGTTACAAATAGAAAAAAAAAGGTAAATTATAAGTATATAGAAAGCTCAACATATGCTGTCATCTACGTTGGACTTGAAATATTGTTTTTACAGCAGACATTTTGGGAAGAGAATGCCAAAAGCACCCCTCTTTTTTTTTTTTTTTTTTTTTTCCCTCTTCCATAATATTAATGTATATATATATATATATATATATGTATATGTATATAAAAAATATACTAATATCTCCTCTCATTGTAAGCTAAGGAATTCATTTCTTCTGATTTTGTTTAAAAGGAGTGGAATAACCAAGAAAAAGAAAGGAAGAGAAGGACCTTTGGGAGGGGAGAGAGAAGAGAGGAGAGAGAAAGGAAAGGAAAGGAAAGTGAGAGGATGAGCATACTCTCTGTTTTCATTTATGTATATTCCTCTCATTAGATCTTGGTTTAACTCAATTTTCCAATCTTTTTCTTCTTCTTTCAATGGTGAGTTTTTTAATTAACCACAATCAACTCACATTGATGATTCTTTGTTTATTGCGCTCTGATCTCCCTCAATTCTGACTTGTTTCAGGTTTGCAAATATTGCATCTTGATTCATGAACCAAGGATCCGATGATTTTAAATTGAATCCTGCGTTTTCCCACTTAATATTTGATCACTCACTGCTACCGGATTCCTGCCTGATTTTCTGGATAAGGTATGCTTTTCTCTTGTTTCTTCGATGACTAAAGGATCCATTCATTTTGTTGTAAATCCTGCATTTCGTATTTGATCACTGCCTGATTTTCTGGATAACATGGTATTCTTAATCGTCGTTATTTATTTATTGTTGGATCTATTAGATTTAGCTTTTTGATGATCAGCACTCGCGGATTTTTCAATAGCAGCAGCTATCTGTACCTGAATTGATTCACCTGTTTTATGGAATTGATTTTGATTCTGGCAATTATTTCATTGTGATTGAATTAATGCTGCTAATATTCTTTTGATGATATTCCTTTCTGTGGTTATTTCTCCGTTAATTCTCTATGTTTACATTTTGGTCTGATGGAGGATCCTTTGTCATGTAATCGTTTTATCTCGGAATTGCAGAAAAGATGGAGGTGGATCAAGGTAAGCTCTTTATTGGTGGGATTTCTTGGGACACGAATGAGGATCGTCTTAAAGATTATTTTGAAACATATGGGGATGTTGTGGAGGCAGTGATCATGCGAGACCGGACCACCGGTCGTGCTCGTGGCTTTGGCTTTGTTGTCTTTGCAGACCCTGCCGTTGCTGAGAGGGTGGTCAAGGAGAAGCACATGATTGATGGACGAACTGTGAGTTGCTCCATTACATTATGTGGAGATTATAGAATGCATTAGAAAAACTCAACCGTGTTGCCAAATAATAGTTCTTTGTTGGAAACAATGCCTTGGTACAGTGGAAGTTAATTTGTTGGTTATCTATTTTTTTTTCTGCCTAATAAAATGCAGAATTTACTTGCTTTAGCTTATAGCCAGAAATGGAAGCCAATTGCTTCTTTTGACTTATAGGTTTAGGCTTCGTGATTCTTTTGCAGATACAATTTGCAACTGTCTTTGTCTCACTTTTTGATTTATTCGTTCCATTTTATCTACCAGGTGGAAGCCAAGAAAGCTGTTCCACGGGATGACCAGCACCTTATAAATCGAAGCAGTGGCAGCATTCAAGGTTCACCAGGACCTGGACGCACTAAAAAGATATTTGTAGGAGGATTAGCATCTACTGTCACTGAGAGTGATTTTAAAACTTATTTCGATCAGTTTGGTACCATAACAGATGTTGTGGTGATGTACGACCACAATACGCAGAGGCCAAGAGGTTTTGGTTTTATAACATACGATTCGGAGGATGCAGTAGATAGGGTGTTGCACAAAACTTTTCACGAACTCAACGGTAAAATGGTTGAGGTAAAGCGAGCAGTTCCTAAAGAACTGTCTCCGGGACCCAGCCGGAGCCCACTTGTTGGTTATAACTATGGCTTTACTAGAGCCAACAATTTCCTCAATAACTATGCACAGGGGTATAATCTAAGCTCAGTCGGAGGTTATGGAGTTAGGGTGGATGGTAGATATAGTCCACTAGCTAGTGGTCGAGCTGGTTTCTCACATTTTGGTTCTCCTGCATATGGACTGGGTGTCAATATGGAGCAAGGTTTGAGCGGTGGCTTTGGAGGGGGTTCTAACTTCAACAGCAACCTAGGTTATGGCCGTGTTCTGAACCCGTATTTTGCCAGTAATCAGAGCAGGTATAACACACCTATTGGCTACAATACAAGTAACAGCAGAGGCGAGTCTTTTCTAAACTCATCACCTAGAAGTGTATGGGGGAACGGTGGGCTTAATGCTTCTCCAAATAGTGCTGGCTCTGCTTCATACTTCGGTTCTGGAAGTGGTGGTTTTGGAGTCTTTGGAAACAATGGGTCAAACTGGGGCACTTCCCCTGTTGCTGGGTCCCTTGGAGGAAGCTCTTCCGGTTACAATGGTGGAAACTTTGGCTACAGAGCTGCAGATAACAGTTACTCCATGGGAGCTGGAGGATTTGGAAGAAACACTGGAACTGGTGTCGCCACGACATCTTCTTTTGCTGCCTCAACTGGTGATTATGAGGGATCCTACGGGGACTTTTACCGTGGTGGTTCTGCCTATGGTGACCCAACTTGGCAAACTGCATCATCTGAGCTTGATAATTCTAATTCGTTTGGTTATGGGCTTGGGAACCCAGAAGACGTTGCTGCTAAAGATTCTGAGGATTATGTGGTTGGCTATGACCTTCCGAATAGGCAATCCAGTAGAGGTAATACTTCTTCTATTCTTACCCCTGGTTATTTCCTTATAATTGAGTGTCTTATCTTACCTTTGTGGATGGATATTTTTGGACCTGATCATCTTTTTTTCTTGATGCAAAATATAATCCCTTTCTCTGAAGCAAGCATTGGAACACATATGATTAATATTTTATTTTCTTTCCAATGTATTCTAATTCCATAGACTTAGTAAAACATGATGTGGAACTTGTTGCTAAGTTTTTGTGGTATTGATTCACTAGTTGAAACATCCAAATTGAAAACTTGAAGCTGTAACTCTAATTTGCCCATGGACCACTATATTACATTTTTCACTTATTGGTGCGCAATGAATAGACTTGTTTGCTGTAGTCTGATTTATCTACCATTTATAGTGCCACATTGCAAAAATTTTAGTGAAGCTATCTATGGACCACACCTCATTTATAGGCACATCTGAATTCACTCGTTTCAGGTTGCTTTTCACATCATAGTTTGCTTCAACTGCAATCTGTCGTTTGCTGTAGTCTGATTCAATTGCCATTTTAAGTTGCATGCTATATTGTGGACCAACACTCTTTATTTGTGCTGTTGCATTCACTAGTGACTGGTCTCAGGTTGCTTCTGTCGTCATAGTTTGCTCCATCTGAAATTTGTGCTGCATAAACAACAAACTAATTAGTGGAAGAAGAAACATGACACTTGACAGTTAAGCATGTTACAATAGTAATGTGTAAGTTACCAAGCGTGAAGAAAAGCTTTGTCCCTCGACTTACCATGAGAATAACTGATTGCTTCAGAAACTGAAAATCTGAATGTAGGCGAGGAGGGGACTGAATTGTGTGATGCGTTCAAGCTACTATATTGTTTTGCCATTGAACTAAACTTTTCCCCCATTTCTTCAGGGATTGCTGCTTAGGAAACTTCAGTGCTATGAAGATAATGTAGGAGATGAGAATTTTGAGAGGTTGTGGGTTGTGAATTTCGTGCAAATCCCTCACAGATATATACATATATATATATATATATACATATATATATTATATATCTCATGCCATTACACAGAGCTAACAGGGAAGTTGGGTTGAAGCATGCGTGTCGGAGGGATTTTGTGAAGGCTTGGGGTGTCATTTTGAAAATATAAGGATCAACATTTTGGTTGAGATGTATATCAGATTGCGGGAAGAGGATGATCCGTTCAAGCTTGTGCGACAACAGTAGTGCTGCTGCTACGACGACGTTGGAAGGGTAGAGAGTTTTATTTTTTCTTTTTTCTTTTTTTTGTATTCATTTTTCCCCACCCTGTTTTTGGCTCTAATGGACAGGCTGAAATTTTCCTTATTTTTGTCTGGGGATTTGTATTGGGTCTCAGATTGTATGTGTGATTGCTAGCGTGATATATAAAGAGGGAGTTAAGCCTCTGCTACTGCTAGGTTTCCCTCCAATAAAAATACGGATATGATTATATTCATTTTACTGTATCTCACCATTAATACCTACATCTCTCATTCTTGCTCTCATCTTCTGTCTTTCATGAACTGCATTTCCATATTCTTTATTAGCTGTGTCTCTTGTGTCACTTATAATCATATTTTTCTTGATTATAAGTGATAGTTTTCTTCACTGTAAATGACGTCTTATAGTTGTAGGCTTGTAGCCTTATATGATAAAAACGAATGATAATCTTATTTAATATAAATGATATTTTATAATTGAATAAAAACAAATGATATATTTGAATATAAATGATACTCTATCCGTCTCATTTTAGTTGGTTTATATTTTTTATTGGGTTGCCTCATTTTAGTTGACATGTTTCACTTTTAGGAAAAAAAATTCACTCTCACCTTTATATAGTACTCCCTCCGTCCTTTATATATAGGCTCAATTTTTTTATTTTTTTTTCGTCCGTACTTGAATATGTGCTCATACATTTTATAGGAAAAACACTTTATCCTTTTATCCCAAACTTTTCATCTTATTTGCATAACCTTTCTAATGGATAAATATCAATTTAAACCCTAAACTATACCTTCTTTATTAAAAATATCTCGAACTTTAATAAATATTTTTTAAACCCTATACTATGAACTTTTTTTTTTTTTATCAAAAATACCCTGTCTCCTTTTTCCGGTCACAGGAATTCCTACGTGGCTCATCGGATGTCACTGTGTAACTTTTAATTATTAATATTAAACGACATGGCACCTAAAATAAATAAACAATAAAAAAAAATCACAACAACATCACCCACCCCACCGCCGGTCCACCACGGCACCACCAACACTTATGGTGCCTCCGCTAAACCACCGTGGTCAACCGCCACGAATTCTCCTGCGGCGACGACAGCTACATCAGTGGCCATTTCGTTACCGAAACGGTTACATTCGGAAATTCGCAGGCCGTCAACAACATCGTGATCGGCTGCGGCCACAACAACGAAGGCCTATTCGTCTTCTCTCCTTCTCCTCGCAGATCAAAGCCTCCTCCTTCTCCTACTGCCTCGTCGACCGCAACTCCGACGCCACTCGATTTCTTCGGCGAGATGCTCCAGATCTGTCCGGAATCAGCGTCTCCGGTGAGATGCTCCAGATCTAGCCGGAATCGTTCAAGCTTGACGCCGAGAGCTGCAACGGCGGCGTGATGTAACTCTGGCATTACTGTGACGAGGTTGCATGCGGAGGCGTACAACGCGATGCACGACTTGTTTAAGAAAGGGACAACGCGGTTGCATGCGGGGGTGGCGCTGACACGCCGTATGTGCGGTGGTGGGGTGTGGATGGGGAGGGAGGGTGATGTTTTGTGTGTGTGTGTGTTTTTTTTTTATTATTATTTTATTTTTTTATTTTAAATGCCATGTCATTTAATATTAATAATTAAAAGTTACACGGTGTCATCCGGTGAGCCACGTAAGAATTCCGGTAGCTGGAAAATGGAGACATGGTATTTTTGATAAAAAAAAAAAGTTCTTAATTTATGGTTAAAAAGAATATTTATTAAAGTTCGGGATATTTTTAATAAGACAAACATTTGCGTTAGGCCGGACTAACGTTAGGCCAATTGTTTGCCGCTCCTATTCTAAAGCCATGAGTCGAGCGAGGGGGAGCCGAAGGCGAACCCGGAGCGAGCCGTAAAAACATAATTGTTGTCGGTCTCATTATCTATATATTAATTATCGAAGTCGAAGGCGGAGCCATTTGTTGTTTGTCGCCCCCTATTATTAATGTCGATCTCATTATTTATATATTAATTCGGTCGGACCTAACGTTACGCCGACCTAACGTAAATGTGTCTCTCTCTTTAATTATTGATAATCTTTATTTCCATCTAACTCCATCACATACTATTCCTGGACAAGAGGAAGTACTTTCTTTTGGGAAAAAAATATGTGTTTCTTTATAATTGGATTGCAAAATCATAGTATGTTTTTTCGTTAGTCTTGTAATAGCGATCAGTCTCGTCAACGTTAAATATAGTATCTAAAATTCAATTAAACTGTAATAAACTTTGAACTTTCAATTCAATATTTAATTCCACTTCTAAATTGGGGTGGGGTGGGGTCGTAAGACACAAAGATATTGACAGGTGAAAAAGATGGAGATCGAATTGCGTGGGTGATGACGTTGCTATCCAAGTCAATTGACCAAGAATGATATTCTCCAATTTAATTTAATTTGGTCCATATTATTTACATGGAAAAGTAGCATTATTGAAATTTGAACATGCTAAAAATGTTCAATTCGTGCGTACCATAATGATTGTTATAAAACCTTGAATACTGATTTGCATCTATAATAATCAAAGTATAATAGTAATAATAAATTATTATTTTTATTATGTACTCATGGCACCTAACATATTATTAGTGGGCAACAACAGTTGAAAACTAATATTAGCATGATATCATCGGATATATAATACTAGCATCAACTGATACAATCATTTTGCAAGTGGCCACCAGCCTTTCTTCTCATAATAGTATTAATTAAGCTAGTTTGACTACTCCTTTGGGTAGTCGATTATGAGAGTTTGTAGCTAAAAGAGAAAAAGACAAACCTAATCTCTGAAGTATATTGTATAGTTTGTAATTGTATGAAAAATACGGCTTTGGCGTCTAGCATCGATAATCCATCTATTAACAACTTCGAATTGTGGGAATTAAACTAATAATATGGTTGGTATAAGTAATATAGAGGTGACGATTAAATGTTAGTTGAATTAGTTGTGAATAGAGTAGGCTTAACCAACCTCCAACCCCCCTTTTCCAGAAATTGGCACGCTTTAATACATGCATCACAAAATTTAGGGCGCAGCTTCATGTGAGTGATGCACAAAGTTGTTTTGGTTTCGATGGTGAGATTTTAAACACGTAATAGAGTATTTCAATTGTCGCTTTATATCCCATAAAGCATAACTCTATATTGATAATTCAAGAAAACCAAACCAAAAGCGGAAGCATACCTGAATCCATATTAAATCTTGTATCTTGATATGTGGTAGTATGGATCTTCCAAACGAACGGTATTACTTTAGGGTTTCTCTATAGAATACTGCAGAAGGAATACAGATTCTGATTTTTGTCTACCGTCGTTTGGGGACCATAACCCTACTTATATAATAAGTAGTTAAACCTAGATTTGCAATTTGGTCCCTCAACAAATTACAAATCTCCTTATGGTATCTACACATTTAATTCCATGATTAATTAATATCCTTGTAATCCATAATATATCCTTAATAGATCACTTTAATTGGATTACCCAAAAGACAGCTATGCATATTTAATTTAACATATGCTAGTCCAATAATATTTTTCCAACAAATGTAGCTCACCAACAAAAATATATTCCAAAACAAAATATATTCCAAAAATAGTCCTTCATTGAATCATTGGACAGTTTTAAACATCTTATTGGACAAAATATATATTGGTGTGGGTTATGGAGAGAAATCTCTTAGTGTAGGAATATAGGAAAAAATATTTTCGTCTAGCACATTTTTCATATGTGTGTAGCACCATCAATATTACTAATTAGTACAGATTTTAAATATATGAGTTTAGCACATATTTTATTATTCCACAGCACGAATTCTCTAGCACAAACAACACAAACACTTAGCACAAACAACACAAACACCTAGCACAACCTTCGCGTAATACACACAACACAAATACTTAGCACAACTGTGTATTAATCTCAGTCATTGATCTAACTCAATGAAAGGTCCATATTCAATCCTATTTCCTACGAAAGTTATCATTCCTACCTGAATCAATCCCTATATATATAGAGAGAGAGAGGGGGGGGGAGGGGTAGGGGAAAAATTATTTTTAATGGGAGAACAGAAAACATGAATCTACCACGAAAGTTCGTGATTAATCAAAAAATACGAAAAACAAATAGAATTTTCGCAGCTCATGGTATTCGAACCTAGATGAATTCACAAACTTCTCTGACGGATTCATGAACTTTCACGGTGGATTCATGTTCTCTGTTCTTCCATTAAAATTGGTTCTCATTTGAACTTTAAAAGGGTGATTGAAATAAGATAAACATAGTATTAAAGTGTTGTATTGTCATAAAATAAAATAAAATTATAATTAAACTGCATGTAGATTTTAACAATTCCAAGGTTGGGCCTATAATATCTATTGAAAAGTCCACCATTTGAACATGTAATACAATTTTGAAGGATTTGTCAACTGCATGGACATTGGCTCAGGAAATCTCGTCAAGTTAATCTAGATCACGAGTCAATCTTGAAATTTAAAATTAAAAGATTACTAATAGTTAAAAAAGTTGCATTTGGACTTTATTTGATGATCATCAATTCAATAGGATTTCGTACATAATTTGATTGAACATCGAACATAAATGAGGTCGAAAAAACCTTTTTATTGACCAAAAAATTAGTCAGGGGCCTTAGGGCACGAGTTTTTTAGGCTTATTTGTTGATGGACACTCAAATCATTTTCAGAATTAATTTCTGGATCCGAATTTAACGTCTCAGAACTGAAGGACAATACTATAAAAATCTCAAAGTGAGAAGTGTGAATATTTCAAATTCAATGGCTTGAAATATTGACTCGATTTAGATAAACTAATGATTGTTTTTTCTTTATATTTTTTTGTGGGGGTAGAACCAAATAAAAGTCCACTAAAATTAATGATTCTTGACTACAATCCGTGGAGCATTCATATTTAAGAATTCAGCTTTAATACTTTTGTTGGATTTGTCAATGAATTGGTCATCATATTCATACATATATAAGTCAAGAAAAATACTAGCAACCATCCAAAAAAACCAATTTCGTTAATCAACAAATACGAAGGAAAGGATAAGTTAATAAGAAGTAAAAAGTGTTTTAGAGGAAGTGATTTTGTTGATATCCCGGAAGCCTAATCCTCCAATACATTAATTTGGGGCGACACATGCCAGGTAGTGTAGCCTGGTATTTTCGTTTGTATCGTCTTGTCTCACTCAAATTTTGCCACATTAGTATCATCATAAATCGACATGGGAATCCTAAACACACGATCTATATATAATACAATAATAATAAAGGAACTTAATTATTTACCTCCCGTGGAGAGTAACTTGTTCTTCCATGGGTCTAACACTATGTCTACCTCAGCTGAGTGTGCATGTCGACAGAAATGAACTAAGTATAAAGTTAGAGGAACAATTACAAAAGTAAATAACTATACTGAGATTACACATGTAACAACACTTACTTAACTAAGTTGATGCTATGGCAAAGACCTTGCCCAATCAAATCATGTACGCTTAATCGGGCCAATTAAATTTAATTATATACATTAAATAAGCATGATGTCATATATAAAATGTGCTGAACAAGTCATTACCAATAGACATCTTATAAAAAAAAAGTCACTGCAAATGGATTGTTAATCATATTCATAATACGGAGTATTCATTAAGGGTTGGGACAAAAACAATATTCCCTCCGTCCACCAAGAGTATATCATTTTTGCCATTTTGGGTGTCCATAAAGAGTATAGCACTTTCCTTATTTGGCCTATACCCCACACACATTTCTTATAATTTAACCCCACCCCAACTCAATATTTACAAAAAT
>JAYJMF010000091.1:5188013-5202393 GCA_036873715.1 Salvia sclarea
AATAATAATAATAATAATAATAATAATAATAATAATAATTTTTTTTTGCATATCCGACATGGGATTATTGAGAATAACTAAGATGGACCGTGGGTTGGAATTATTAATTGATTGAATGGTGGATTGTGGGCTGGAATTATTCATTTATTGAATGAGTTTAAAAAATGAATGCTAAAATAAGTTTAAAAAAGGAATGCTGACGTGTCACTGTAGGAAGGAATGGAGGGCTTAGGTGGAGACCTTGGCCCCAAATCCTTTAATATATAAGATTTATTTTTTTCTTTTCCATTTATACAATTTACAATCTAATTATATTTTATTATTTTATGCTGAATCAAGGTAAAATCGACACTTATAAAAATACGAACCAAGTAATAATTATGGGGAAAAAATCCAGTTTTCCCATTTCCGCGTTTTGAGGATTATTGCAGTGGGAAAGGGAAGATGAAAATTTCTTCTGTCCGAACAGCTAAAAGTGGGAAAAGGAAAAGTGAAGTGTCCATTGCATCAGTCAAAAAGGTGAGGATTCCTTCTTGTCCCAGATATCCTCTTTCTATGTTTGTAAATCAAGCAAAGAATGATTAGTAAAGAATCCAAGAACAAAACACAAACTAAAATCTCAATCAAAATCAAAAGAATCTCGAGAAGAAATGGCAAGAAACGTGAGAGACGTGGAATGGGAGCTCGAATCGGGCGCCCTCGACCTCGACACCTTCTCCTTGTCCCTCTCCGAGCCCCCCGCCGCCGCCGCCGCCGCCTGTCTCCAGGAAACAGAAAACTCCATCAACATAAACATATCCAAACACACTCTCTCACGCTTCCTCAAACTCCTCGCGACGCCTCAGCCAAGATTGAGAAACCTAGAGTTCCACCTCGTGCAATGGGAGCTGCACCACATCGAATCTCTCCAAACGCTGCTCCAAACCAACACCACAATCACCCACATTGTCTTCAAGGGAAACAAGTTCGGCGCAGCCTGTCTGCGGGACCTGTCCGAGGCTCTGCGCCGCAACGAATCCGTCAACGGGATCGTGCTCTCGGGGTCGGGAATCGGCCCCGATGGAGCCGTACTCCTTGCATCCGCCCTCGAGGATAACCGGTGCCTCGAGGAGCTGCAGATATGGGAGGACTCCATCGGGTCTAAGGGGGCTGAGGCCCTCTCCAAGACGATCGAGGTCAACTCCTCGCTAAAGAAGCTCACCGTCTTCGACTCCAAGCCCACCGTGGCCGCGCCTCTCATCTCGGCTGTGTTGGGTAGGAATCGGCCCATGGAGGTCCACGTTTACAGCATTGATCGCAGGGGGAGAAGGTGCGAGATGGTCGAGTTTGCGCCCGGAGACTCCTCTCTCCGGGTGCACAGGATTGACGTATCGGGCGCGTGCCGGGTGGCCTGCGCCCTGGGGTGGAATGCCACGGTGAGGTCTCTCGACATGAGCAGCGTAAAGCTCAAGTCGCGGTGGGCGAAGCAGTTCCGTTGGGTGCTCGAGCAGAATAGGACGCTTAAGGAGGTGAACCTGAGCGGGACGCGCCTTGGGGACGAGGGCGTGGTGTACGTCGCGGCCGGGCTCTTCAAGAACCGGACATTGGAGAAGCTGCGGCTCGACGGGAACTGCTTCGGAGTGGCAGGCGTGGAGCATTTGCTCTGCCCTCTCACCAAGTTCTCGCCTCTGCAGAATCAAGCCAACACAACTCTAAAGTCAGTGAGCTTCGGAGGAGGAAAGACCAAGATCTGGAACGCAGCCATCCTCGTGCAGATGCTGAGCAGCAACGAGAGCCTCGTGTTCTTGGGAATACACGACGATGAGAGCCTCAAGGCAAACGACTTTGTCCAAATCTTCAAGAGCTTGGAGAGGAACGCGTCGCTCAGGCGCCTGTCCCTGCAAGGCTGCAAAGGAGTGAAGGGGGAAGCCGTCTTGCAAGCCATAATCGAGACGTTGAACGTCAATCCGTGGATCGAACACATTGATCTCGCCAGGACTCCTCTCCATCTTTCCGGCCAAGCAGAAGCTGTATATCAAAGATTGGAAAATAACAGCAACCAAGAGACTGAAGCTGAACCCGAGATCGATGTGCTCAATGACTTGAAGATGACTACGCCGAAATGCTCTAGGGTCTTTCTCTGTGGCCAAGAATATGCAGGTAAGACTACGCTCTGCAATTCGATATCACACAACATCTCCCCTTCGTATTTAGACCACATGAGGACTCTAGTGAACCCGGTCGAGCAAGCAGTTAGAGCACCGGGGATGAAGATCAAGACGTGCAGGGACGAAGACACCAAGATCTCGATATGGAATCTTGCAGGGCAGCACGAGTTCTATTCACTGCACGATCTCATGTTTCCTGGGCATGGCAGCCCGTGCTTGTTCCTCGTCGTATCCAGCTTATTCAGGAAGCTGAGCAATAGAGAACCCAAAACCCCCAGCGAGATAGAAGAAGATATCCAATACTGGCTGAGATTCATTGTCTCCAACTCGAGACGAGCGGTTCAGCAGTGCATGCTTCCCAGCGTGACAATCGTGCTAACTCACTCCGACAAAATGGATTATCAACAATCTGGTGGCTCAGAGGGCACCGTGAGTGTGATCCAGAGACTGAGAGATAAGTTCCAAGGCTTCGTCGAATTCTATCCGAATGTGTTCACGGTGGATGCAAGATCATCAGCATCAGTCAGTAAACTCAGCCATCATATCCGGAAAACAAGCAAAACGATTCTCGAGAGGGTACCTCGGGTTTACCAGCTCTGCAACGACGTTGCAGAGCTATTATCAGAATGGAGACGCAAAAACCAGAACAAGCCAGCTATGAGGTGGAAGGAGTTCGAGGAGCTATGCCAAGTCAAGGTTCCGTCTCTGAGAATCCGCTCAAGGCACGACAACAAAGACAAAGTAGAGATGAGGAGGAAGGCAGTGGCTACAAGTCTGCACCACATCGGAGAGGTTATCTACTTTGACAATCTCTCGTTCTTGATCTTGGATTGCGAGTGGTTCTGTGGCGACGTACTCAGTCAGCTAACAAGATTAGACGCCAGAAAGCAAAGCTCAAGTGAGAACAATGGATTCATATGCAGAAAAGATTTGGAGAAGATCCTGATTGGAAGCTTACAGAGTAATATACCAGGAATGGGGTTGAATGTATTTGAAAATCTGGAAGCCAAAGATGTTATACAAATGATGCTGAAACTGGAGCTTTGCTGTGAAGTTGATCCATCCGATCCAAACTCAGTGCTGCTGATCCCATCCAGCTTGGAAGAAGGCAGGCGGAGATCTCAGAGATGGCAGCTAAGCTCTTCGGACAGCAACTATGTAGGAAGGCGTCTTCAATGTGATGACTCGAGCCACATGTTCCTCTCACCGGGTTTCTTTCCACGCTTACAGGCAAGTTCAATTATCCTGCCCTCTTCTTGCTTTTCAGAGTTATACCGAATAAAAGCTGTAACCTATAATCATTTTGCTCAAATGTAGGTACATTTGCATAACAAAATCATGGAGTTGAAGAACCAGCATGGAGCATCGTACAGTCTCGAGAAGTACCTTATCTCAATAAACGCAAACGGAGTCCACGTTCGTGTAGAGCTTGGGGGACAGTTAGGTTATTCCGTTGATGTGCTAGCTTGCTCCATGAAGAGCACGACAGAAATGCTCAGGCTCTTTCAGCAGCTCATAACCCCAGCAATACAGAGCCTCTGTCCCGGGATCACCATGATGGAGTATGTTCTTCGCTCCGAGTGTGTGAAAAATCTGATACCTCCCAGGAACCGGAGAAACCAAGCCGTGCCTCTGCAACAACTGAAGCGGGCACTTCTCTCGGTACCTGCTGACAGCATATACGATTATCAGCACACGTGGGATTCGGTGGTAGATTCAGGAAGCCAGATTCTAGGACCTGGTTTTGATTTTGCTCGAGATTTGCTGTCAGACGATGACTTCAAAGAAGTGCTTCACTCCCGATACCACGACCTGTACAATCTTGCCATTGAACTCCAAGTACCGCAGGAGAACAGTCCAACTGCCTCCGAAGAAATAGCCAGCTCAGTCGACCCAACATTTGTTGGGATAGCCAAGGGCGTTGAAGCGGTTCTGCAGAGACTGAAGATCATCGAGCAAGAAATCAGAGACGTCAAACAGGAAATTCAAGGCCTGAGATACTACGAACACAGGCTTTTGATTGAACTGCATCGCAAAGTGAACTACCTCGTGAACTACAACACACAGGTTGAAGAAAGGAAAGCACCAAACATGTTCTATTTTGTCAGAACTGAGAACTACTCGAGGAGATTAATCACCAGTGTCATATCAGGCATGAGTGCGCTCCGGCTGCAAATGCTATGTGAATACAGACGAGAAATGCACGTGGTTGAAGATCAGATTGGTTGTGAACTCATGCAGGTGGATAACATCACAGTCAAGTGCCTGGCTCCACATATGAAAAATTTCATGAAACTGGTTACATTTGCTCTCAAAATCGGAGCCCATTTAGCAGCAGGTATGGGACAGATGATACCTGATTTGGGCAGGGAAGTTGCACATCTCGTTGAGTCTCCCATTGTCTATGGAGCAGCCGGTGCTGCAGTTGCTGGGGCTGCTGGGGCCGCAGGAGTCGCTGCAGCTGCAAACAAGAGCAGAAGCATGAGCTCAAGAGACATACAACAACAGCAACAACAACATCACAGAGCAGCTCAGCAATGGCTGATGGATTTCTTGAGGGAGCACGGATGTTCCACGGGGAAAGACATTGCTGAGAAGTTTGGATTGTGGCGAGTGAGATACAGAGATGATGGTCAAATCGCATGGATTTGCAGAAGGCATATGTACACCAGAGCAAGTGAAATAGTTGAAACCCCAATATGATGTATATTCCCTTGTGTTAGTCGAGGGAAAGATGATAATTTCAAGCCTCGGGAGCTTATTTGATATCAGATGTTGAGTGGCATCTCTTAATGTTTCAAACTAGCATATCATGCATGTTATTAGCAGAAACAAAATAGGCATCTGAGTTGAGATTTGTAAGATATGCAGTGAAATGGCCAAATGAAAGGACTAAAATGTAACAAATGATACACATGATGGTTGCAAGCAAAAGTAGTAGCAGATTAACAGTGGAAGTGGTGAGTTATAAAAGCAGAGAGGTCTCAAATGTACATTACAAAGTAACTCAGATGACACAAGACTCATAAAACATACAAGTCAGTATCTTTTTTTTTATCATCTAATACATAGACAGATAAAGTACAACACCAGGTTACATTACACTTAAAAAGTGCTACTACTAGCATCAGTCTCCATTCTAATCACTAAAGTCACCTGTGTATCCTGGGAACCTCAATACACTGCTCAGAAGAAAGCTCTACTTCCATAAAATACTCGAGAGCCGGAGTTCTTCGATCCTGGAGTCTTCTGCTCAGAACTCGTGGAATTCTCCGAGCTGGTAGGCCCGTTTTCAAAGTCCATTGGAAGCTTCATTTTAGCTAGGGATTCAGTAAATTGCTGCATGCTCTTCATGTACATATCCACTATGTCTTGCTGAACCACCTTCGACTCTGGCACCGTAACAGCAGGCTTTGCAAATGCATCACTTGACACCCCGCCTGATGCATTACTGTCCGCATCTACGCCGTTTGCACT
Organism: Salvia sclarea; assembly: GCA_036873715.1. Lineage (NCBI taxonomy): Eukaryota > Viridiplantae > Streptophyta > Magnoliopsida > Lamiales > Lamiaceae > Salvia > Salvia sclarea. Next base: position 5,193,638 of record JAYJMF010000091.1, read on the forward strand.
TTTTTCCTTGGATTTGCCTTTCGGAGGTGAAATAAGTTCCTCACTCGGAGATTTTGAATCTTTTGGAGTCTCAGAAGACTGAAAACTCACAGGAGCAGAAGCAGATGAACCTCCATTCGTTGATGCACTGCTCGGAGGAGAATCAACCTTTGGTGATGGTCTCGAACTTCCAGTTCCCATCACGAAACTTTCTCCATGCTGGACCTCGACCTCTGAGCTCACTTGGTTTTCAGTATCAGAACTGACCAGGCTGTCTGAGCTCGGCGAGTCCACATTGCTACATGGCATCCCGAAATATTCTTCAACCATCTGGTCATTCTCATTTGCAACATTCGGGTCAGGGAACTCGATCTTATCCATATCATCAGGAACAGACTTGATAGATTCGGTGTCTTTGGTCATTGAATCAGTCTCCACAGATGTGGGTGGTGCCGGGATTGGAATGACTTCAGGCGGCACTCCAATATAAGAGACCGACAACTGAACAAATCCTGCGGGTGAGTGGAAGAGATCAGTTGATGAAAGAGAAAACTCCCTTTCCAACTTACCATCGTTGAGGAGGACTTCAGATATAGGCACCAAAGCAAATCCTAGAAGCTGATCCTCAAGATAATTCCTCACCCTGCTTAGCATCCATATCTCACATTTAAGGGAGGAATCAACTTTGCGAACATTAAGACTGAGATTCTCATTGAAAATAGGGTTTGCCCCACCGCCGTTGATGATCTTGGTGGAGACTGTCTTCTCGGGATCACTAGTCAGACAAAGTTTAGCATAAACATCTTGTTTTTGATAGATGCAAATGTTGTGGATATCCCTAGCTTGGTGTATGTACACCTCCACAGCACCTAGGAACTCCTCCAAGTTACCCCCTGCAGTTCCCTTCCTCTGGAAATTGATTTCCCTCGAGAAGAGGCTCGACTTTTCCCCCGAGTGATTGGTATTATGCTGTTTTTCAGACTCAGGGAAAGAGTTCTTGAGTGGTGAGACAACCGATTGAGGGGAGTCCATGAGTATGGTTTTAATCTAAAAAAACCTGTACGAAACAAGTCATGAAAGCTCGTTATATTCTGCATAAGCTATAGGCTAGATAGAAGTTGATGCACATATTGCATAAACCCTAAGACTGTACTCATATAAGTTAGTCAATAGATGAGTATCCGAGCAACATATCTACAAAGAAATAAACAATAAAATAGAATAAGAAACTATTTTACAAAACAAAGGCACACAAAAAGAGTAGAAACTTGAAATATCAGTACCAACCATAAATGCAGCTAATACAAATGAATCTCAAAGGGGAAAAAGCCAGAGCTCAGGAAACAATAGATTCACACACACCGCAAAGAAACAAGAAAAAAACTTAACAGGCACATGGCCATATTTATTGCAAGTGTTGGAAAATTGAGGCCCATATATATAATATAGAAAGCAGTATGATATGTGGTGAAGATTAGCACACCTAAAATTCAGGTGGAACAGGGTTCCTCTCTAACTAGAAGAAGCAGTAAGCATCAAACAAGCCACAAAGGGTAAACAAGAAGAAGGCATTCAAACATTTAAGCTCACCAGTGAGGAGATGAAAAATCTCTCACTAAAATCCGAACCAAATCAACTAGCAACAGCTAAAACTCATCAATCAGAAGCAAAAAAGTGCAGGAAATCAACAGATGTGTATCTCCAAAAATCACATGCTCAACAAAGGCAAACACCCAAATCCTAAAAATAGACGAATTTCACCAACAGTATCAAAAATCAAATTCACCGAATTCCAATAAAGCTACTACCTTTAACTCACATCAACAAAACAGCACCACATATCTCTCCCACACAAGTCTAGAAAGATATCAAAATATCAACTTCAACAATCGAACCCCCAAAAAATCAAGAAAAAGCAACAAACAAAAACAAAAAGCAGAAAGAAAAAAAGCAAAAGGGGGAAACAATGAATAGCTACAACAGTTGATGATTATCTCTGTCCTTGCCTTTTTACCTCCAAAGTCAAATCGATTTTTTCTGCAGAATCTGAGGCTAAAATCCAAAGAAATAAAAAGAGAGCCCTTTTGGGAAAACGAAGAAAGCAGAGTGCTCTAGGGTTAGTACAGTAGAAAGAAAGAATAAAAATCTAGTGAGAGAAGATTACGGGATTGAAGCCTGTCGGAAATCCTGTGTCGTTGTGAACCGTGCTGCGGAATATATAAAATAAAAAGGGAGGATTATTATTATTATTATTATTATTATTATTATTATTGTGCTGTGTTTTTCTTTAATACAGCAGTAGTGAATTTGTGGGCGGATTGAATAGTCACGCGATAAGGAAATGTGAGCCAATGAGAAAGGGTTTGAGTGGGCTGCACAGTTAGGGGACGGACACCGGAGCGTGGGAAGCACGTGCATTTCCATCTTCAAAACTTCTCTCTCTTCTCTCCTCATTCTTCATAATTCCTACGTTTACGCTCGCCTTTCACACAATCACTTTTTCTAATCATGTGTTTGGTAAGGAGATAGATTATTTGGCATGCATGTTATCATTCATTTCATTTGTTTGATTATTAAACAAGTTAAATTTTGATTGATTATTTAATTAAATCATCAATTTATAGTGCAAATTTATAAAATTATTTTTATTAAATTTATTTTAGTCATAATGAAGCACGATGATGAAATGGATTGAAATGACAATATTGTTTTGGTATTATGCACTCCCTCCGTCCTCTCTTTCTTGGTGCACTTCTTTTTCGGCACGGGAATTAAGGATAATTGAAAAGTGGTGTAAAATGGTATAAAGTGGTGATAAGAATATATATTATTTAAAGTTATGTGTGGATAAAGATGTCCAAAAAAGGTAATGCACCAAGAAGGAAGGGACACCCCAAAAAGGAATGTGCGCCAAGAAGGAGAGGACGGAGGGAGTCTTAGATACCAGATTCCATCATCTCTGATATCCTGAACTTATTTTGTGAGACAAATTCAACAGTCCCAAGTCTGAGACCAAATTTTGACTGCTGTGCTGATTTGCAACTATGATTCCCCCTTGGTAATAGTTTGACTGCATGTTTACTAACTTACATACAAGTAGTCTTTAATCTATAACTTTAGCCTAAAATATCTTTATTGTGCTGATTTACATGCAGTAATTGTAAATTAAGATATTACAGAATTAGACTAAGTACTACGTGATATTTTAGCTATCCAGAATGTGGATTATCATATATCACTAACCAAAGGAAAATTCTTTCGGAGTTTCGCTGCTGTTCTGCCGGAACTTGCGATGCATCCAACCTAATATCTGCGTTGAAGAATGGTGGAGATGATTGATATGAAATGGCAGAGGATGAAATCAAAAGAGGGAAAATAGAAAGTTTCAATATTCTTATGTTTAACAGAACTAGCATACCTTCATTTTGATTGTACTGTTAGAGAGCTTGATAAGAAGAGTAGGTGAAACAATTGAACTTTATATAGACTGAGTGTTATGGTGATCACTAATCATGTTGGGAAAGCTACTGAGGTTTGAAGCTAATAGGAACTATTTGCAAACATTATATAATTAAAAGGTATAAGTAATTTTTTCCGTACGTATTTCAGTTCTTTTTCCTTTCCGTATGTCTTTCAGTAGAGATTTTAGAGGCTGAGAATTTTCCGAGTCCCAAAAAAATATACTCCCTCCGTCCCATTCTTCTTATCTCATTTCTTTTCGGCACGGAGATTAATAAAGCAAAGTTGATGGCTGTGAGATGGTTAGGCCCACATGGGACCCACATGCTTTTTGTGAGTAAATTTTTGCCAAAAAAGGAAATGGGACAAGAAGAATGGGACGGTTCAATAAGGAAAGCGAGACAAGAAGAATGGGACGGAGGGAGTATTATCCAACATTTTTGGATGTTATTAATCAGTTTTCAGCTATTAGTGTTGTATGCTCATCTTACATGTTATTTAACAGGTTCAGACATAAAATATATGTCAGCATGTGCGTATCATTGATGCATCTTTTGGCACTTCTCCTTGTATGAAACAGAATCCTTCCGGACACATTTACTCACTACTCACCAGTAAATTTGCCAACATTATAAACCCCTCTGCCATAATACTTTTGCTTGATACTGCTGTCAGAAGTCACTGTTATGGTAAAAGGATGGTAAAGGATTTTGTATGATGCTTACATTTTAACATATATGACAATGACAGATATTAGTCATTGTCACATGATCTGTAAAACTTAATGGTCAATTATTTTTAGTCAACCTTTTGACAGATATTATAACCTTGTATGTAACAGGTTCATCCTCGACATACTTAGTCACTACTCACCAGTAAATCTTCTGATGCTGTAGTAAATGTCTGCTATTGAAGTTTTGCTTGATACTGTTGTTAGCCCACCCTGCTCTGGCAGTAGGATAGAGAATCTTGTATGATGCTAATATTTATTCATAAGTGACCATGAGGAAGATCTTAAGTCACATGAACTATTAAAATTTGACATTCAGTTATGGGCAATTGTAGGTCCACAGCTTGACAGAGATCACACTAAAAGGACCTATACTAAAATTCTGAGACAGAGAAGTCCTTATTTGATAGTACAGCTAGTGTAGGGCTTTAGTATCTTACTGTACATGCATTTTATGCTTTGCTTTAATATTAAGTACAAAACTGATTACTCTAGATAGAATAGAAGCAAGTAGCTTCTGTCTAGCCTGCTGGATATAAATAATCTTGTTTAATTCTTTTTATTGAACCAAAATCTCAGTTTGAAAAGCTTGGATAGTGGGCTGACTGGCAGCTTTTTTGTCATGTTTAGGTTTTAGTTAGTGTGAAATGTTAAAAGGTATCTTAAACTCTTCTGTCAAGTTATAAATGTCTATTTTAGCATTACCCCTATATATTGGCCATAAAAGATTTTGCTACCTGAGTAAGCAGTAGTATTAGTAATATTGTGGTAGCAAGGTCTTGCTGCTTAAGTAGTTACTCAATAGTGTTGGTCTGCCCTGCATGCTGTAATGTGATAATATGTAAATGCGTTGTGAAAACAATTTTTTTATTTCAGCTTCATCTTATACTGGGTATGCTCCACTCGCATTTTCAAATACCTACTGATCAGATGATGGTTTTTAGTTGGAGACAATCTATGGAGGGCCATCTTTGGAAAGATCAGTATCTCCCCACATGCTCTGAATTGTTTCAGAAACAGTCCATGTTGAGTTGTGGTGTGATAATTTGGTAAGATCCTAGACACCCTTTTTCAACTAGTGGCCGTTCTCATCTTAAAATATACCCTTATGCCCTTCCTTCACTTCCCCTTAACCCAAAGTAGTGTCCTACAATTTTTGCTTCCCAAAATATCTCACAACTAGTTTAATCTTTTTCTATACTTAATTATATTTTGCATGATTGGCCCTGTAATGGTTATCTTGCAATTTTTGCTTTCTCGAAAGTATCTCACAGCTAGTTGTGACTGGATTTCATGGCCTAAGAATCTGCAAGTTTCACCTTAAAAATTAAGAGAGAATATGGAGGGAAGAACAAAGTCTGAGAAGTATAACTATTTCATTATTATTTATTATGTTCTTGTGAAATAATGGAAAACTGTAACTGATATAACTTGCGGTTGCCTGAACATACTTAACCACTTCAAGGGACTTCCTTATGCTTTTTACTAGTACATCTTCTGTCTCAATTTTTCCTCTGCGAAAATTCATATTTTAGCGACTTATACTCCATCCGTCCACGAAAAATGTTCACTTATTTCCTTTTTGGTCCATCCACGAAAATCATTCACTTTCCTCTTTTTGGCATGGACCTCACAAAACTCTCCCCACATGTTGTGGGTCATTTTCTCCACTAACACCCAATTGAGCACGTCTAGCATATTTTTTCACACAGTCAATATAATTTATTAAAACCAGTGTCACTAAAGACTGTGAAAGTTTTTCGTGGATGGAGTAACATTTCACATACTGTGGATTATCATTATTACCATGTGTAATTGTCTATCAGGATTTATGATGAGACTGAACTTGCAAGAAATTTAGTGTTGCACAAGGCACTGAAATAGTGTAATTAGTATATGATTAGTTATACAGTTATACTGCTTATACCTTCTCATCTTATGGCATCTCGTTTGATGCAAGAACTTTGGCAAGTTCATTGAATTTGATATATCATAGCTACAAATAGGTTTAGCATCTAATTGTGGTTTCCATTTGATACCAGACTGTCAGGTTGGAGTAGTGTTGGAATATTCAGACATTTAAATATGCTTTTTTTAAAGCCTTGTTCAGAGTCAAGTTTTGTTGGCTTCTCTAATGTATAGATCAATTTGGATCATCACAGAAACCACCTAATTATGTTCAATCTGGACAGGATAGGACTCATGGCCTTGTGCAAGTAAAAAAAATATATTCAATTTTTTTATTTCAAATATAAGATTATTCTGATTTATAACTCTTTGCTCAACTGTCTAGTAGATTGCTACTTACTACTCACAACTTGGACTTGGAGAGGTATCATATCTCTGTGCTGAGAGTCATGCCTCTATATTTTCACATGATTACGTTTTCGCTGGTCTTATACTGAAATGGTCTTATTCAAGTCAAAGATGGTTTACTTCTTGATGCTACTACTTCCATCGAAGAAAATTCTGGCTGTTTCAGGTAAACTGGAGTGCGTACTAAGGTTATAATCTTGTCAACGACGTCATCAGGTTATATTCTTTGAACTAAAATCTGGCTTTGAGAACTTCCTGTTGGATGGTTGTTAACAACTAGACATTATAATTGAAAAATGGATTATTCAAAGATTCAGAAGTGCTTTATTGGATCCTAGATCTTCTTATGGCCACCGATAATTCATAAATGTATACTTTGTCGACCATGTGGAAAAGTAGTGCCTACTATACCAAGCAAAAAATCTGTAGCTTGTCAAAAGTTAATTGGATTGCATTGCATATTATTGCTTGTGAAACCTCAGTTGCTAGTGAAACTTTCTCAGAGAAACTGAGGTAGACCGTAGATGTAGAAGCACAGAGCCAGATTGCTGGTATTTGTTTAATCACTGTCGTCTCGCATCACCCTGCATCAAAGCCAAGTGAAGGTACGTGTTACCTTCCCTCATAGTATTTTAGTAGGGGCCTAAGTGTTAGAGCAACCAATTGCTTGAAAAGCTGTTTGCATGAATGATTCTGAAACTTCTACTGATTGAAATTTTTGTCGACACACTATGTGAAAGTATTAGGATTTGCATTCCTATGCATGTCATGGATACGACCCCCTCTATCCTCTTCCTTTCTCCATCACTTTTGTGCACTTTTTCTTTCTAAATTTTGTTGGGCATCATTTGTCTTGTTATAGGCTGCTTGGGGGGGTCATCTGTATAATATCTGAGGCAGGAGAAGACTCCAAAATCCAATTGCAATACTTTGTTGTGACATTATCAACAAGTATGACCTTTACTTGTGCTATATAGCCCACTGAGGCAGAGCAGTTGTACTTTTCTTTGGATCAACAATTTTTGCTTTTTATATCATCAGTAGGAAGGAGCTATTGAAATTCCAGCTAACAACACAACATGGTTACTGCCTGGACTCTTCTATATGGGCTCTCTCTTTGTCCTATATCTCATCTAATTTTAATCTTCTTATTTTTTTCGATTAAAGCTATTCACATTCTCCAAAGTGTTTTGTGGTCTGAAACTAACCACTTATCCATGCCAATGTGTGATGACATATTTTTCTTTCTTTAATATGGCCATAAATTAAGGTAATTAGGTGTCAAGAACAAGCGTTACTGATGGATTGACATGTATGAATCTGGAGATATTTGGGTCATGTCATATGGACTTTGTTTTTGTCACTTTTTGTTACTAAAAATAGAACTGGAAAATCTTATTTAGCCTTGTTACTACCACCAGCCATTGCGGAGAAAAACCTCTTGCTTGGTGCTCATTTTAGCCCCATGATTCCCAAAAATGATTTGACTTTATTTTGGAAAATAACATAAAACTAATTCACCGCATATTTTAATGGATTAAAGTAATATTGAGTTTGATAATGTAACATGTTAAATACTCAATTCTAAGTATTTCCAATATAATTTATCAACAATCTCAAAATGTGTAATTTACCTATGAAAGGTGCATTCATGCAAATTAACTTGTCGGTCGGTGCATATAAAAAAGATTGAGATGGTATCAAAAAATTTGACATGAATTAGAATGGTGATACATACTGATTACTGACAGTTGAAATTGTTAATATTCTATTTCGCTGCATGACTTATCCTGTACTTTATCTGTCCCTGTTGTATAGATAATTGGTCCACGATTTAGATTATTTATCAATTAATATTTGGGTTAAATATTTAATCATTCTTTCTTAAATCTAAAATGTAAAATTTCACAATTACTCATTAAGATTATTATTTTCATCCTCTTTGTTTTTAAATTTATGCATTTTTGTGATATTATAAGGGCAATTATGGTAGTATGCAATATTATAGTTATAGTTCGTTGGTTCATCATAATCAGCATTCCAAACACAAGATGAAACTATAAAAGAAAAAAAAAAGATTCTATTATATAATTTATCGATCTTATTTATCCCATCCACCAAATGGATATATATATATATATATATATAGGTGCGAAATTTTCATTTAGCACATTTTTTATATGTGTGTAGCATTTTCAATATTACTATTTAGCACAGATTTTAAATATATGAGTTTAGCACATATTTCATTATTTCGTAGCACAATTCTCTA
>JAYJMF010000091.1:5227781-5246132 GCA_036873715.1 Salvia sclarea
AAAAGTAAGAGAGAGAGTATGACTTTATCAAATAAGTACGGTTATTAGGTAAATAAAATAAAATGATAGGGATAAAACTGGATAATGCTTTTACCATAAATAGAAAAAGGAAGGATGAGCCTATATTTCAGGGACGGACGAAAAAGGAAAGTTAGGCCTATATATGGGGGACGGAGGGAGTATGTATTTTCATAATTTTATTCTACCAACTAATGACCATGTTATCCATATGTGACTTTGTTAATATGAATGCCAATTATTAATTTACACTTAGAAGTTAATAATAAATTTATAAAGAGAGCAAACTCCAATAATGTGGAATTCATGTGGCACTGGCGATCGTCTTGTATGTAACTATAAATCCAAACTATATGTATTTAATTCCATTTTTATTGTGTCCTTGTTTCTTAATATTATAATATTGCATGAAAAAAAAAATTGATACCATAAAAATTTATGTAAAACTGTTTTACTATTCATAATTCATGAGAGGGATCAATAGCAGAATCCAAATTAATATCCCGCGACATATTTTAATGTTATTATTGTTTGAATTTATATCTCGACCATATTTGACCTGCAAAGTTTCTCATACAAGACTCCCTCATACTTTTTCCAGCTTGTGAGTAACTAGGATCGCAATTGACTTGCAGGCCGCTGATTAATCAATACTTATATCGAACCATATACACTTGTATTAATTAATTATTAATCATGATTGTTTTGACACTAGGCTTTGATTATCTTGCTTCAAATGGTCAACTTATTTCTAGCCGACTAAATTTAAAATCTTGGAATTGTATGCAGTAATCACCTAGTTCCCTCATGGTATAAAATACTATAATACACACATGCCCACATTTGTAATCGATCCGGTTAATGGCCAGGTCATTTGACTCATTTCTAAATATGCATATTGTTAATTTATAATTATTCAACCCCCAAACCACACGCACGGCAAAAAAAAGGGAAAGATTCATTTAATCAGAAATCTATACTATAATTAAACGTGGAGTCAAATTGAAATTTGATTTGAAATTGATTTCAAATTGATTGGATGGTAATTTTGTGAATTTAAGAAAATTGAAGGCCATAATTTAGTCTTATTAAAAATACATCTGATCCACATTCTCTTTTGTTAAATAACCGTATCATATGTATTATGAGTGATTGTGAACGTGGAGAGAGAGGACATTTGTAATTTGATTTAACCAATTAAGGGTAATAAATCATAATAAGGTCCGAATATTGAGTTCAAATTAATAGCCCACTTCCAACTTAACCACCTACTAATAGCCTATTAACTATCTCAAACTCGCAAAGCATTCCATTCTCTCAGCGGCTCTGCCGTTCCATTTTTCCTTCATGCCACCATTCTTCTTCTTCTTCAGCAAAAGCGACAAGTTAAAAAAAAACCATACTATTATAAGAAATAATATCACAAAGAAGTTGAATGTATGATGGTGTTGTCTTGAAGTGGTGAGTATATTGGTCCTAACTGATCCTAATCATGCTTCATGTGTAGCTATTTGATTCCTGTTACTTTTGGACATTTTGATGCCCAATTCAAATTTTTGGATGAGTTATTATATTGTTGATATCTTAATTTACCTTTATCATATCAATTGTGTGGAATTCCTAAGAGTACTGCTTAAGTCCGATCCATATAGTTAGTTCAATAGTTGGAAGTTTAAATCATTTATTATAAGATTCATTAATATAATGCTAAACTTGTCATTCTACTTTCAGGTTGACAGAAGCAGGATTGGGGTGATAAAGAAAAATTGAGTGAAAATTGCAAGATTATATATTGACATGCCATTATACAAGTTCTCATAAATATATATTGCCAATTACTTATCTTCAATTTATCTCAAATTTAGTTTCCACTACTTCTCTCAAGATTATGCTCTATTTGCCATTATACAAGAAGCATCCAATTATAAGAATTGCAAAAGGAAGTCCTTTACAACTCCTACCATGAGATATTTTTGACTCTTTGTAGAGCAGCCTTCATCATGCATTTGCTTTGTGGGTATCATTGCAGATTTCAAGAGGTCTATATATTCTATATGGTACAACGAATGAAGAGTTGAACCGCCAGACTCATTTGTTTCTCTCTTTGTTTTTCTTTTTCTTTTCCAAAAACTTTAATGGTTGTTTGGGGTCTGTTACAAAAACACCATTACGATATTGCATATGGATATATGTACACAAAAAGTTTAATTGTGCTTTCAATTTATTTATACAATATTGCATATATGGATACATGTACATAAAAGTTTAGTTAAATTTTTTTAATATATAATAAACTTAATAAGTAACGATCCGTGCATTACTTACACGAGGGCAAATACTAGTGAATTTTTATTTGACAAAGTATAGATGCAAAAATAGCACCTTTTATCGCTAATGGGGGAATTCTCGCAATAGCACGCAGCACAGCAGCAGCAAAGTGCAGCTTCTTCTTCAGTCAAATACTTCTGATTCTCCACCACTCTCAAATGTCGTCTTTCACGTTGAAGCTCTCTTCATTTCTCTTATCTTCACCATCACAATCCCCTTCCTCTTCTCCTGCTACGACGTCGTATTTGCCGCCGCCCCCTCACTTCCGGCTTCCAAGAACACAATTCAATTCTAGAGGAAGACTTACAGTCGTCGGAGCCACCGGAAATGACAAAAACAATTCTCCTCTTTCCGGCGATTCCAAACCCCCCAATGGAACACTGGTAATATGGAGGCATCTTCTAATTTTATTTTTGGTTTGAATTTAATCGGATGGTTCATAATTGATGTTAATTTGCAGCCTAAGAGTAGGAAGGAGATTCTTCTGGAGTATGTGCAGAACGTACAGCCTGAATTCATGGAATTGTTCGTCAAGAGAGCGCCGCAGCAGGTTTCCCAAACTGAGATTTTACTTATTTATTTATCTGTTATGAAGGTGTTTGTGAAAATGCGTCAATGAGTTTAGTATTCATGTTGTAGTGTAAATTGATGGATGTCAGCTTTTTCAGTCATTGCTAAGTTGTTAGTTCGATTTGAGCAGTCTATACTCGAATGTCTTGTGTTTGCGTCTTTACACTATGATGTTTCTACAATAGGTAGTTGATGCAATGCGGCAGACAGTGACAAATATGATTGGAACACTACCTCCACAATTTTTTTCCGTGACAGTAACCACTGTAAGTGTTTTATCAATCTTGAAAATCCGAGCAGGTGGTTTTCTGTTTGGTTGAAACGAACAAGATGGAAGGTGGTTTTTGTAGTGTGTCATGATGTTGGTACCACCTGCTTTGTTTCAGGTTGCTGAAAATTTGGCACAACTAATGTACAGTGTCTTGATGACTGGATATATGTTTAGGAATGCTCAATACCGGCTGGAATTGCAACAAAGTTTGGAACAAGTTGCTCTTCCTGAACCTCAAGAGAAAAAAGTGAGTTCTTTCTGCTTGCTTTATCCACAACTCGATTTTTCTTTTTCTTGGGTTGGAATATATGTGTCAATAATACTACTAATATTCTGGAGAGAAAAAAGAGTTTGTCTTACTATTACTATTTTGTATCTTCATGAGAGGGACCAATTCTTTGAAGATACTCTTGCTCTTCAGTTAGATTCTGGTAACGATGAAGATACCCCAGACTGCTAATGTCGACTGTCAATTGTCTCAGATAGCTATACCTGAATAGGAATCCTAGTGCTGCATTGCAGTGTAGATTATGTTAATTATGAATCTTGAAATTCAGTAAATGAGGCTCTAAGTTATTTATTAAAAATATATATCTAATGTTGCTATTCCTTAGAAACCATTACTACAGTCATTTTTCTTTTCGCTTTTATAAAGAATACCAAATATCTAGCTTGGATTCCACAAGGAAGCCCATTTATTAATTCCTCTGATCAAAGAATGTGTATGCCTGGACAATTATATTGCATTTTACCATATTTTGTTTGTTACTTAACCCTTATTCAAGAATAACATGGTTTTGACAAGGCTTTTGTCTGACTTACCCTATAATGATGAAGGATGCCCCAGATTATGCACCAGGGACACAGAAAAAGGTGTCAGGTGAAGTCATAAGGTGGAACAATGTCTCAGGGCCCGAAACTATTGATGCGGTGAAATACATAGAGCTGCTTGAAGCAGAAATTGATGAACTTAACCGCCAAGTAGGAAGAAAATCTGCAAATGGACAGAATGAACTATTGGAATATTTGAAAACTCTGGAGCCTCAGAATATCAAGGTAAGAATCACATTCACTTAAGTTCACCGGAGCAACTAAAGCATTCTTCAATTGATCATGATACATTTTGACCATAAAAAATATGATAATATACGCTAATGATAAAAATAAGAAATTCAAAGGGAAGAGAGAAGTTAACCCCTAAACTCATGCCAACTTTTTCTTCAGTACTTAAACATTAAGTGATTTGGTTATCGGCTGAGTAGAATTTTCAGTTACCTCCTTTTGCATCTCTGAAACTATGCCTAACTGGAAAGGTATCTCTTAAATTTTCTACTGCAAAACAGTATTAACTGACAAGTTAATATTCCTGGATTTGATTCTTGCAGGAGCTAACAAGTACTGCTGGAGAAGATGTTGTGCTGGCAATGAACACATTCATAAAACGTCTATTGGCGGTTTCTGACCCTAAGCAAATGAAGGTGAGCCTTGTTACAGCTGAAACTAATGCTTTTTCTTTCTTTTGATCTATGAAAGGACCAATCAGTTTGAGGTGTTGAAAAGATTATTTGTGTTCAAGATATACAAGTCTCTTTAAACTGGGCTGTTTACAATTTTACATTGGATTGTGTTGCTGATAGAGTATTTGATTTTTACAGACTAGCGTAACAGAAACAAGCGCTCCTGAACTCGCAAAGCTACTTTATTGGCTTATGGTGGTTGGTTATAGTGTCCGTAACATTGAAGTTCGTTTTGACATGGATCGGGTACTTGGTACTTCTCCAAAACCCGCAGAGCTTCCCCCAGGTGAAAACATATAGATCAATTGAAGCTTCAAACTATGCTAGAATCTGCATCTGGAGTGAGAAAATTTTACAAATCTTTCCATTAAGGTAGTAATCAAACTGTCATTGTTCTCATTAACATAGAACAAACAGCTATTTCTATGGCATTAAATATCAACCATTTTATGTGCTTTGAAGCAACACAGATGCATGATAAGTTTGTTAAGATTTTGTAGCCTAGTGTGGAACATTCAATGAATTTGAGCTTATTAATTTATTCTAGTTAGTTTCAATTGGTGCAGCATTGTTTTTTTTTATTGTTTTCGTCCTTTTATCAAAATCTTAGTACCTCCGGGAAATGGTTCATGAGCATGGTATGTGATCGTAGGTTAAAGAGTCCGATGGCTAATAATCAAGGTCTGCTTTTGGACTGTCTGATGATCAAAGTCTGCACTTTCTGTTTCTGATCATATGTGGGGGCCTTTATTTTCCGATGCTCAAAAAGAATGATATTTCTGTTGTTACTTGTTAGTCTTTTGAAGTACTATTTCTGGAGAAATGAGATGTCTATTTTTCATGAAAATTTCTGAAGCGTGAAATTTCTATTTCTGGATAAACCTTGATTTTGGAAATGGTTCATTTGGATATCTCTGTTCAGTTTGAACATGCTAGTGTCTGATCATAGGTGGTGGCTTCAATTTCCTGATTCTCATATTTCATCTAGGTTTAGATCCATCGAAGTTATTGCAAGCAAAACAAAGATACATCTTGAGTCTGTCATTTGAAGTTATTATTTATGCAAAAAATATAAGATGTTGACATTTTTCACGAAATTTTTTCAAGTAGGGGATTTCTGCTTTCGGAAATCTAACAGCAAAGCGTCATGGTCATAGAAATGCAGTTTAGTTTTTTTTTTTGGTTAGTATATTGCTGATATGTGTTTGAAGACACGACTGGAGATTTTGCACCACAAATGTTTTAGTTGGAACACTTAGACAAGTAATGATCTTTGTAATAGCAAGGCAAGTGATTAGAGTTCAAGACTTGATCATATTTTAGATTATGGAATGATTTCTTCATGCAACTTCTTTTGGTAGTTATCTCGAAATAGTGACATAGTACTTCAAACTTTTTCTTTTTTTTTTAATTTTATTTCTTCCTTTTGTGATTGTTTTGTTGAGCTGAAACATTATGAGAACTCATGAGTTCCTCTTTAACTTCTCGTGTGCTCTCACAGTATTTGGAAGTGTTTTTCCCAGTAAAATATTGTTTGAACCATTGCAAATTTGCAATCATCTTTGATTGAGAAGTCTATGAGAACCAATTCACCGTATATCTAAAGTTCCCTGTTTAAAACATAAAAGGTTACTTCGTTGGGTGTGGATCAACTAAAAATCCTCTCCATTCTGTTAAATAGAAACCAGCATTAGATTATCAATAAAAAAGCATTTTGTTATGCGTTTAAAAGCATCATAATAATAAAAACATTATTTAACATGTAAAAAAGCATTGTACAAATAAAACATTATCTAGTGAATAAGAAAGCATGTTAGATTTTAAAGATCAATTTGGGTCATTCATTAATCAAGATCAACGGACAAGATCGGTTCCTAGTTAACAAAATGGGGATGATTTTTATTTGAACCCCTCCCTAATTTCTAATACTAAATACTAGTAATATTTATGTTCGGTTGATATATTTTTTTTTTTGCTTGAGATTACATAACTCACACACCCATACTCACGTGCCTGAGTTGACTTGAACTTCCGACTAATTGGTAGGAGGAAACGTCTTACCAATCTAGTTTGTTTTTTTATTATGTATGTATTCTACCTTATCTATTATTCAGGTTGCTTACGGATTTTATATTTTGTCAAAGGTGAAGTATGTTCTTTTAGAAAGAAAGGTGAAGTATGTTTAAGTTGTGTTTCCAAGTTGGGCTTTTCTTGAATTAAGTGTGGAATAATTTGGGGCTTCATTTATTATCTATAGACTATAGTGCTAGATAATCATAGGAAGGGTGGTTCTAAAGTCCAAACATAGTCCCAGTTTGCTCACTACAGCTCTCATTAATACAAATTAATGAAAAATGTCTTATTTTAATCTGAGGAATGATATGCTAAGGACCATCCATAAGGACCATTCGTAAGGTCGAATCACGTTTAAGCTAAATTGACACCATTTTTTCGTTTTAGACATTAATTTTAGTTCTATTGGCATCATTAATCCGATATATTACATCAAAATCAATGCTTGATTTGTAATTTTCTTCTTATTTGAAATAACTGATAAAATGAAGAAATCGAGCATTGATTTTTATGTAATATGTCGAATTATGAGCCAATAGTATTTTTTAAGGTATTAGAATTAAAATAAATGTCTAAAACAAAAAAGAATGTTGTTAATTTAGTCTAAGCGCAATTAGACCTCACGAATGGTCCACATGGATAGTCCTTAACATATCATTCCTCATTTTAACCTTACAACTCCCAACTTTAAGTTCCCATAAAATTACGGCTAATATCTATTGTTAGGGATTAATTTGTTTTCATATGGAACATTGGGAGTTATTATTTTCAAATGGATATGCACATAGTGACCAAATTGAGAGCTATGTTTAGAAATACTCCAGAAATAAAAGGGAAAAGAAGGTTAATATCAAATATCATAATATTGCATAGTATACATTTCAAACGTAACTGATGATTAGTGGTAATATTTAATACTCCCTCCGTCCCTCATATATAGGCCCAACTTTCCTTTTTCGTCCGTCCCTGAAATATAGGCCCATCCTTCCTTTTTCCATTTATGGTAAAAGCATTATCCATTTTTATCCTTATCATTTCATTTTATTTACCTAATAACCGTACTTATTTGATAAAGTCATACTCTCTCTCTTACTTTTTTCAATAAAGTCATACTCTCTCTCATACTTTTTCAATAAAATCATAATCTATCTCCACTCAAACTACCATCATTTTCACTTTTTATTAAAACTCGTGCCACTCTTCCATGGGACTATATATGGGAGACGGAAGGAGTAATAAATTATTATTATTATTATTATTATTATTTGAATATTTTCGAATATCAAAACGAATATCATAGCATGCCATTTGTATACGTTAAATAATCAAATATTGATCTAAACTTTATTTGATTCGTATGTGTGTATTCAAGAAAATGGCTGATGTATAAATTTGGTCTTACATATCCTTATAGATTAGTCTATTGCGTTCCAAATGTTAACTGGAAATAATTTAAACGCCCAATAATATAATAGCATGCGAACTAGATATAGACTATAATAAAGATGGGGGGTAGTTTGGTCTTTCTCATACTATCTGTATGGCTTGTGGATAAGGAATTGCAATATAAATTCTCAAAAACAAAATAAAATTGCAATATAAATTTGATAAATATTTGCGTTAGATCGGCCTAACATTAGGCCAATTGTTTGTCGCTCCTATTCTAAAGCCATGAGTCAAGCGAGGGGGGGCCGAAGGCGAATCCGGAGCGAGCCGTAAAAGCATAATTGTTATCGGTCTCATTATCTATATATTAATTATCGAAGCCGAAGGTGGAGCCGTTTGTTGTTTGCCACCCCCTATTATTATTGTCGGTCTCATTATTTATATACTAATTGGGCCGGTCTAACGTTAGGCCAGCCTAACGTAAATGTGCCTCAATAAATTAAAAGCGGCCTAAAGTAAATATGACTCAAAAAAAATTAAAGCCAAAGGTATTTGCATGCGCAACATCTTTCTCACTATTGACTCCAGCTATACAGCTAGTCGCGAGAAATTAGATAAAATAAAAAATAAATTGTTCAAATGTTCAATAATCAATATCATAAATGGTAGAGGAAGTAAATACTTGATCATGATTCATGACAAGCAATGTAAGATTGTAATAACACATAACTGCAAGCACATAGAATAAATCTATTTGATGAGCTAAGGAGAATATTACATAAATTAAATCAACTAAGAAAAAGATTAAGTATTCTCATTAAGGAGTGAGCATGTCAAGTGATTTTACAAGATCTAATTTTGTTTTCCTATTACATAAATAATAAATAAATTGACAAAAATAAGGAGGGAGCCTCCATACAGTTAAGGTTTCTTAAAGGAGGACCTCAAAACTGCAGGCAATATACAGAGATCAGCTGAAGCAAACTTACAACTGCAAGAGAGGATCACCAATTATCAGAGTTCAGCTCCACGACACAACGGGGCCACCAGAGTAAAAACCCGACCCAAATTGGTAGTCAAAAGGCGAGAGTCAGCAAGTGAGTTATGGTCTCTGCTCCACCAGCTGCAGAGTAGGGGAGTTCTCTACCACCTCCATATGGATCTCACTGTTTTCTTTACTGAGCTTAGATTTCGACAGCGGCAACGTGGATTGCTGCCGTGACTTCAAGTTGAGATACGTGTACAAGGACATGCCAATGAGAGCAGTTGCGGCTCCACAGATGCTCGTTAGCCCAGGATTTGAACCAAAGAAAACGAAGCCGCCTAGAAGAATCACACAAGTCTTGAACTGTCCGAGTACAGCATGCGTGGTTGCAGATGTCGCCCTATTATAAAATGAAACTAGATTCAGAAACATGGGTTCAGCTTGACTTTACACAACAGCTAGAGATAAAGCATGATTCTTCAATCAGGCACACTTCGATGCGTCTGCCCTAATGAAATTTAATTGTGATAATTAACCCTGTCCCTAGTTGGGGGAGGATGCACCATGCATCCGGGTGTACAAAAGTTTTTGCCTTCTTTTGAGTACTGCCCAAACACCTAGCTAGCCTGTTCAACAAAGCAGCAAAGGAAGCTACTACTGCATTTTGGTCACTTCTGCCATAGCAAATATATTTTCATGTTGAAACCCCGAGATTTAGGGTATCAGCAGAAGTTATACAATGAAGTATGGTGTTGAACAACGAAGGTGTACTTTCAGCTGCAGAAGAGATAAAGAAGCAAAAGTGGAGATAAGATGGGTACCCGAGAGCCAGGGCACCAGACCATTGAAGCAAGAAGCCAAGAATAGCAGAACCGCCAATAGTTGCACAATTATAGCGGTTCCAATTGAATGACAGCACGCCTGGAGGGTCTAAAGAAGGCATTAACATCACCAGAAAGAACAAAGTAATAGGCGTCGTCTTCCACATTAGCCTGTCAAGAAGGCGGGCGCAAAAGAAAATATCAATCACTACCAATCTTTTTGGTAATGAACCATTAGTTGAATTGCACATCACTTACGCAAGGGCGTTCCAGTTGTCTTGTTGTTGAAGATTAGACCACAGAATTTTATTTACTGCACTCGGTACAATCCATGCTAAAGCTATGCAAGCGCCGAAAAAATGAAACTGAAGATCGGTTACCGTAGCTACAGCAACACCAACTGATACTATAGTAAGTGCAAGCACCTAGAAACAGAAAAAACAAAAACAAAAACAAAATGAAACTTTTTCACACATGGTATGGTAACAGGAATAGTCAGGTTTTAGATAGTATATAAACAAGTTCTGATTTTAGAAGACAATAATATAACTACTTAGCAAAAAGAAGGTGGCCACGAGCCGCAAAATCAAAATTATGGCATAACCTAGTTTCAACTAACACAAGAAATGTATATATTGACTGATAGGGAGTCACCTTTTGCCTTGAAATTCTCTTCTTGAACAAAACAAACTCAGCCAAAACGATAGCTGGAGTCACTGCGATCTTAGCCATCTGATAAAATCCGACACTGAAAAGATACATCAGCAACCAAATATAACTATGGCATAGACAAGTAAAAGTAAAGGGGAGAGTATTATCTCACCTGTTATATTTCAAGCTAACATTTGCAAGACCAGTGGAGAGTGACATAACGATACCAAGAGACAGTAAAGTGGAATATTTTGTCGACTTTGAAGGAGGGGATAGAGAGAGAATCGACAGTGCTTTTAGAATTGCCATTATCAACCAACTACATACATAGTGAATAAAAGTCAAGAATATTGGATAATTGAACCCGGTGTTGACAAGTACCTGAAATAAAAAGCAAGATCGAACTTAAACTATCGAAGATTTGACATAGCTAGAGGAGGGTGAGAGGTGTGCTTTTTTACCAGTTTGTTCATCAAGATAATACTAACAGAAACCAAAAAATTAAATGTAAGGGCAATCGTAGGCGCCCATAGAGATTGCTGTTGACGCTTGGATCCACTGACTGACCGGAATCTGCTAAACATAGACGCCCGTAATTCCTCCAGGGCCCTACCTAAAAGAAGACAGGGCATAAATAACATAAAAACAGCAACAAAACCTATAAGATTATGAAAATAGCCCTGTATGGTGGTAAGAAACAAGAAGATTACATGAAAATGAGAAGTTAAAGATTCTAAATTTAAATGTCTGTAACTATACAAAGAACAGATGTTCCCATTACTAGAAATTTCAAAATTCTTAATATCGGCCATTTGGCAAGTTGTTGCAGATGCTCTCACGCCTTCAACTAGAGAACTGCATAACCTTTACAATTTTTACAAGGCAATCTCGAAAAATTTCTAAACATAAAGAGCTAGACAGGCAAGCCTTAACAGTATCAAGAATCACAAAATTAGAAGTATAAAACATTCATACACATATGGCCTGCCCTAACTCCCCCTTATTTAATTCCAATTTGTTCAATTATTATGCTTTTTTCCCTGAGAAGGAAGATTGCCATGTAGTTGGACGGTCGGACCTTTTCCTCTAATAGTGAAGAAATAGAAGCTGAACCTAAATAAAGAATTCAAGAATTTTTTGTTTTTCTACGTTTTAAAGTTTGTATATTACAACTAACGCACCAGTCAAAGAGCAAGCATATAGTCTTCCACAACAGTTTGGGGCTTCCTACTTCAAGCTCAAATCAAATTTCTGATCCAAGTACTACTCAAATAAAGAGTGCCGAATTAGCTGCCTGAGAATAAACAGAACTGGTCTAAAAGTGAATTTGATTTCTAGAAAATAGAAAATTACTAAAAATACTTCTCCCTAAATTTAGAATCTTTTAATTCTTATTTCCCCAATCCCTTCTTCAATCTGTGAGTCCTAATTTAGACCAAAATCCGTGGGCATGAATTTCAGCTGCTTGGGAATCCACTCTCTAATACCATTGCTATTAGAATGAACATTTTAATTTGGAAATTATACAGCTTTTTACACATATGTTAGAAGATAATGAACATAAACATTTGTGCTATGAATTTCGGACATTCCAATGGTCCGTCAATTGAGATAATAATAGAAATCCAATCTTGTCAAACCATATGCTTGCAATTTATCCTTCACACAACCAAAAATCAGACATTTCGTGCACTCTCCTTCTCTCCCATGATTATCAAATCAAACTCCATTCTTCCAAGACTGAGAATAGCATTTCCAAATACAGCTCCATATATATGAAGAGTAAATACACACAACACATACAGAGAGAGAGAGAGAGAGAGAGAGAGAGAGAGAGAGTTAACCTTTTTCACCGGCGTCACTATCCTTGCGCTTGAGAATTTTCCTGACATCTTTCCTGAGCAAAAATCCCAACATCTTTCTACTTTGGTGGTGCAGATGTAGCCGCTAATTGTTGTGCATTTCCTTAAAAAGGGTGTGATTGTGTGTATATGGGTGACTGTCACTGGTGTGCCACACCACACTCACGGTCACTCTATGAGAGAGAGAAGAAAATATACATTTCACTTCAAGGATGTATATCAGAAAACCCTGATCACCAAATGGAAAAATGAGACAAAAAAAACCTTCGTAATCTGCAGATTTAGAGAGAGAGAGAGAGGATTTTGCGGCGAGATTGAGAAAGAGTATGTTGGGCCCGTTAGGAATTGGAAGTATCCTACTCTGTGAGCTTGTATTCAACGGGAAGGGGCCGCTTCTCATTATTATCAGAATTTAGTAATACTAATTATAAATTACTCAATTTCAAAAAATTTAGCTGTAAGAAAATCAACCTCTTTTTATTTTTTCTAACTTTTTACACCATTTAGATTGTTTTATATCTGGGAATTAATACTTATTTTACTGTTATTGATAAATTCATATTTGTGAAATTGGACAAGAATGGTAGCATGATGCAGACAACCTTGTCTGAACTAAAAGTCTTGTCAAAACAAAACACAGTCAGTCACTGGGTCACATGATAAGTGTAATTGCAGATATCACTTTATATGTATTTCTATGTTATTATTATTTGTATATACTCCATGTGTGTGTGTCGACCATATCATAATATAGTTACATTAGTGTTCTAAACTCTATAAATAAATCAAAACTATCGAAAGTTGTGTCCAGGAACAGAGTATTGTGGTAAGAAATAAATTAGGAAGAGAAGTCTAAAATATTCATCTAAGTAACTTGAATGCAAAATATATACTGTATTTGAAAAGCTAATAAATGATTATATGAGTCGAGTTTATTTCCAAAAATTGCAGGAAGAATGAGATACATACTATATTAATTAAAGTATAGAACAATAAAGATGTAGAACCGACAGGCAGGTGAAGTAATAAAGTGGGGAGGGGGACCGATGATACCAATCACGCTCGCCTTATACTACATATTAGTCGTACATATTTGATATTTATGCAAAACACACTATGCTATTGGAAAAAAAAAAAAAAAAAAAAACTGTATCATACAAAATAAATGAAGACAGCTGTGTAACGTTTGCACATCTCCTTCTTACTTTTTTATTTCTCTTTGATTTAAAAATCTTGCTCCGGTTCAGTTTTGTCTAATTATTAAGGTTTACTGTTTCGCTAAGGATAATCAAATTTAGGATAAGTGTCTCCTGAATTTCAGTATACGCTACGTTATATAATTGCTTAGCTTTGTTAGTTGCGTCATATTATTACTCATACTGTACATTAATGTACACTCTCAATATGTGAAATAGGGGTGGGGTGTGAAGCACCAAAGAGTGATCATTGCATAAAAATAGAGACGCTGACGCCCACTCACACTTATTAGAAGTTAGTATTCGATTAATTCGATCGATTCAATCATCAAATCCAAGTAATTTTATCCACGAAACCCTCAAACTCGAAATCAAATTTAAAATCGAATAAATCCAATTCTTTAATTTTTGGATTAATGCTTATCCCTACACAGATTGGTAACGAGATTAACAATTCAAATTTGGACGGATCCACAAGTGTTGGCCGTATACAAACAAGTACTACATAGTACAATGTGGCATTATATTACGAATCTACAGCTTTGCTTTTCTTCCTTTTAGCAATGCAAAAATGTACACAACTAACTCAATTTCAAAATGGCTACAAGATTAGGTGACTATGCTTGTCTAGCTACCAAAGTCGCGTAGATGAGCTCGTTCCAGGCATCGGGCACTCCAGGTAGACACCAATGGCTACAATCCTGCTTTCTGGTCGAGACCTTCTTGAGACCAGTCACGTTCTTTCCGTAAACGGATGGGTGCCCATCCTTTCGGAAATTGGTCAAGCGTGTAACGTTCAGCAGCACCGCCTGCACCTTCGTCTCCTTGAAGATTTCCTCCACAATCGTCATCTTCTGAGGGTAGCTGTCGATGATAGCCCCTTGCACGACCGGCTCAGTCTCCCCGTTGCACGAACCACCAGAATCCCAGTCTCCACCTCTGTTGTGAAAAAAGTGCATGAATTTGATCACGATGGAAAAGGGACCACCACACAATAAAAGAGCAATGATCAAGAACAAAACAGAGTTGGAAAAGTGATGATACCTGAAGTGAGCAGACGAGTAACCACGATAGATCACCAGCTTTTCGCGGCTCATATTCTTCTTGATCCACGTCGCCCACGTCTTGATGGCTCTCCGATATGCTTCCACAGCATCAAATTTAGGATAGATGTAGTCGCCTTCTTTGTAGTAGCTTTTCCTGCACGAACACTTCACATCAGCTCGAACAAAGTAATGCGTCTACTTGGTGAGTTAATGTCGTCTAACATACCCCCTAGACGTCTTCCCGTGGGTCCACCAGTGCCCCGTGTTGAACACGAGTATATCCGCTCTCAGCCAACGAGAAGCTGTCTTGTCGATGCGGTCAATAGAAAGAGTCGGATTGGAATTTCCTTGTGCATTGAGACGAACCCCTTCCCTTACAAGGAAATGGGACCGGACAAATTCAACAGTGCAGTTGTAATCCTGCAAGAACGATTAAACAGCCATAAGTATTTTCAATATCTGTGATGAAGAGCGACCTGCTTGGATTTACCTCAAATTTGAAAATAAAATATCCTCTTCCTTTGGTTATTTTATTCCCACGAGCTTCGTACATTTTGGTCTTGTCAAGAAGACCTTCACGTAGAAGACACAGCAGAGATTCAAACTGGTTCCGGTTCATAGAGTCTCCCACCAACATAAGCCTCTTCCCTCTCAGTCTCTCTAAGAAGTCTGTCGCACTAAACCTACATGCTCACAAATTGCTGTATCAATAGGCATGGCAAAAAGAGCTAAAACATGATGACAATGGCAGAGCACAACCAGACACCAGCAAGTATGATGGTTAAGCATGAAATCTCAATGATTTCAGACCCTAGAGAGACTTCAACCACATATATATAAGCACTTCAGATTTTGTTAGATTGGTAATCCACGAACGAGGCCTTATCAGTAGGTTAATGAACTTTTCAGGGGTTCGCCTAGAATAAAGCCAATTTTGGCTCTGTGAACACACCAGTCAATCAAGATCTGGCAGTATGTTTGGCCTACAAGGAGTGAAAATATTGTCCTTCCATTGGAGTGAAAAAGAGGAGGAAGAAAGAGTAAAATTCCTTTTCTTAGACAAGGAGATGGAAAAGAAGGGAAAATTTAAAGGGTGAATGTTTTCTTTTCCCTCATTTTCCCATCAAAGACAACGGAGCCTTGGTCAATAAATTAACTAAAAGGAGCTCCATAATGCCATTCTCATTCTTGCAACTTCTAACTCAAAAATATACACAAGATCCACACAATTGTTCGCATCATCTTCAGTTCAAACTAATCCCATCTTCAGTTCAAACAAATCCTTCCTAACATCACTACCTTCCAAATTTTGACACCTTCCTTAATTCATAAAATTTAAATGCTGATCAGATAATAAGTATGATTATGAAGAATTGGAATTCTTAAGGAGCCAATGAAAGATCATTTGCACCATAACAAGTAAATTAGCATCTGCGTTTCCTTGCACATCCTGATTACTCATCACACACAATCTACACAAGACAGGATGACACAGATTTCTAACATTCAATAATATCTGATTTCTGATCAAAAAAATTCTATATATCTGATTTCCCTTCATAAATATGCCTGCTTAATTTTTTAGTGGCATTTCAGTTAAATATTTAATTATTTTCCATTTCTACCACAGTTCAGATTGAAATTTTCAAGTGAATATGCTTCTTTCCGATTTTGAGTAAAAATTCCTTCACTGAGTATGTACTCGAAAAGGCAACATTTGACTCCAATATCCATTTTAAAACCTCACAATCCAGAAAGAATTAAGCAATGCCAACACGGCAACATTAAAGTTTATCTAAAAACAATTTGTCTGGCTTCCTTCCCAAAATGGCAAACATAGACAAAAATCACCATAAACTACCATATATCAGCAAATCCAAAAAAATTAAACAAATAACATGAACGAAACAAAGAATAACCGTACACATCAATGCATCATCATTTGTTAAACCCGCAAACGAGAGAGAGAACCTGGGAAGTTCGCATCCATCTGGTTTCCATCTCCACTGCGTATATGCAGAATCTGGCCTCCCATTGCTCTGACAATCGAAAGCCTCATCCACGTATGGACAAGACCCCGCTCTATACAGCGGATACCCCTCATCTTTCACCCATTTCCCTCTGTACATATCACAACTCCGCAGCTTCTCCGCTACCGCATTATCAACAAAACCTCCACTTCCGGTATATGATGAAGCAGATTCCTTCAAGGACTCACTCTTCACACCAGTTTCTCCCAATTTTGTGCTGTTTTTCTCGTCAGAATCGGGCTCAGATGCAATGAGAGCTATTTTATCCTCGTTCGACAACTCGGGCTCTGGAGTTTCCTGTGGAGCTTCGCCGTCAAGATTAGAATTTGATGAGATGGGAACTTCATTTTCCTCATCCGACGACCCGGGCACATCTCTTCTCTCGCCGGAATCATCTTCGGATTCCGGCTCTGAGGTTTTCTGCGTAGTTTCATCATCAAGGTCAGAATTTGATGAAACGGGCTGCGTTTCTTCTACAATACGATCTTCTTGAGAGTCGGGCTCCGACAATTTGGGAGCGGCTGTAGCATTTCGATCGGCGCTTTGTTCGAGATTGGGGGAAAGTGAAATGGGCTGTCTTGTATCATCGGATTCGTGTTGGAAGTGAGGAGATCTCGAAACGAGGAGTGGGGAGGTGAGGGCGAGATCTCTGAGTTTGGGGTCGAGAGCCCTTCTGTTGAAGAGGAGGAAGCAGAGGAGAGAGAGAAGGAGGAGGGAGAGAGTGAGGAGCTTGTGGCGGTTGATCGTTTTGGTCAAGTGTGAGGAAGAAGCTGCCATATGGGGAAGAATCGCATGTTCTGCTCTTCTTTCGAAATTTCTATTTCGATTTATTTGGTTTTAACTTTTTTAGCACAGTAAGGTCTTATTTGCATTTTAGGCCCTCCAGGTTTGGGATATTTTGGCAAAGGATTGCGATCTTCTTTAGAAAATAAATATATTGATTAATAGTACAACGTTATTTCAATAATCTTTCAAAAAACATGAAAAAGGACATATTTAGGTGTCTAAAATTCTACTAGTATTTAAATACAGAGAGAGGCAATCACTTTAATTAAACATCTGCAAATATGTTTTGAAAGAAAAGGAAAAGGTCAATCACAAAATAGAAACACATACACTAAATTAGTTAACATCAGATTTCAGCTTCCCGGCCGTCTTACATTTTCATTGAAAAAATGGACATTATCATAAGATGTGGGATTACTGAATTTTCCCATATTATGTAATTTACTTGAATATATCAGTGTTTTTGTTGGGAAAATATGTGAAAATTGATATGTCTTGTTTTAATGATTTCAAAACCTTTTTAGATTTTGTCTTAGTTATTTTATATAGACCTATATGTTTTGGTCTTTAGAATAAACTGAAGACTCAAAGACTGAAGTTCTGAAGACTGAAGACTCGAAGATTGAAGACTCGCAGACCGAAATTCAAGAAGCAAGAGAAGCATCATAAGAGGTTCTACACGTGACAAATAAATTTCCTAAGTTCAGTATAAAGTTTCGTCAAAACTGAAGTTACCTTAGTAAGTTACTGATGCCACGTGGAAAGTCGTCTGTTTCAAAGGAGAGTCAGCGCATTAAATGCGAAAGATTTG
>JAYJMF010000091.1:5246232-5259328 GCA_036873715.1 Salvia sclarea
GGTATTAGGGAATAAAAGGTAGTAATGAAGTGAATAGTGAATTGATTAAGTAGTGATGTGAAATAATTTAGTGATGACAAATATCACTTAATGGGAAAAGAAATATTAATTCAAATGGAAGTTTGAAACATAGTCTTGAATAAATTGAATATGGAATAAGAATAAATGGAAATTCAATAAAGGTGGCAATAATAACATTAATATAAATTGAATGGAATTTGGGAGCAGGATTTTAAATAAATTGAATGGTGACAAGGGAATAAGGGAAAATCAAATAAAGTGGTATTCAAGAATAAAATTGAGAATTTCTCATTTAAGGATTTATGGTAACTTCGAAAATAGGCCTAATGGTTAACAAGGTGCTGATTAGTTTCTAATGAGTGGAAAACGTGATTATAGATACGATATATGACGGATAAAATTGGTAATAACCATGTTATGCCAAATCTAAAGTGGGTGTGTAATATGGAGAGATTGGAAATAAATTTTTAAGGGTTTAATGTGAAATAATTTTAGTGATATTAAATATCATTGAGTGGAAAAATATAATATGGAAATTTTTAGAAATGGTTTGAATAAATTGGGCTATGGAATAACAATAAGTGGAATTGAATAAAGTTGGTATTTGAAATATAAATGAGATGGGAGTTAGAATGTGATCTTGAATTAATTGGAATGAAAAGTCAACTATAGTGGTAATTAAAATGGAGATAAAATCTTTCATGACGAAATGCGGGATTTCAATATGGTAATAATTGAAATAGGGTGGAATGGCTCTCAAGTAAGAAAGGTCGTAATTAAAATAAAGGGTAAATTAATTTGGAGTTGGAGAATATGGTTTTAAGTGACTAGAATTATGGTATATGGAATAAGTTGGAGTTTAAATAAAGTGGCAATTAAAATCGAATGTAATGGTGCTTGTGAAAGAGATGTGGTAATAGAAATGAAACATAGTTTAGATGGAGGTTGGAAATGAAAATTGGATACGAAGGAGAATGAGTAGAATTCCAATAATTGTTGCAATACAATTACCTATATAAAAAGGGATGTTGGAAGCATAACTTGATTAATTGCTAAATGGAATAAGGAAAATTTGGGTAATCCCAATAGTGAGCAAAGTAGAATAGGGTAGAGTGGTTCTCAAATGGGATGGCATTAATTGGAAATAGGATTATGAATTCTTATATAATGAATCAATAATGTATTGCACACAGCAACTTGATGATATGTGTGTGGCATGAGGAATTATTATTTCAAATGAGAAGGCTAAAATTAGTGGTATGATAATATGATAGTAATGAGACGATGGTCGTGATGAAAGGAATGGAGTAAGGTTGAAATAGAATAAGAATGAAGGAGATAGACGCGTAGAATAATGGTCAAAAAGAGGTGTTGTCCTAATGTATTTGGTTAAGAAGGATTATGCATGGAATGATAGTGTGATATCCAATAAGTAGGGAAAGAACTTAAGAGTCTAGGTTCTACTAAATTCTTCTAAGTCCCAATAATAATCCACATAACTCACAATAACGAAATAACCACCTAGAGATAAATAAGGCATTTAAGTAACATAATCTAATTACCTAAATTGGATAGAGCAATTAAATACGTGAATAAGAGCAAGCATGTTAAAACATATAAATGCTTACATAATGTATGTAAAAAAAAAAAAGCAACGAAAAGTTTTAATATTTTCGTATTTTTGAGCAGCCTGCTTCTTGCGGGCTGTTACATAAACCCTAACTTTTCATTAATCAATTCAACTCCCAAAATACATAATAAGAACTCCTATTTATAATACTCTAATTACTTGGAAAGAAAGTAAATTCCATAATAAAACTAAATAACAAGTATATCTATCTAATATCTCCATCAATATTTATCTATATCTCTATCAACTTGTTATAGTATAATTAATTACTTTGCTTTTTATTTGGAACTTGTTGGTAAGTTTCTTATACAATCTTTCTTTTTATGAAAATATCACGATTTATTTGAATCTTAGTTGAATACGACTCGTAAACGATTCATTAAACATAAATATGAATCTGCCACGACTCATATAGACACGACACAATAACAATACGATAATCATATGATAAAACCTACTTTCACACGACACAATAGTCTTGTGACAACGATAATAGTAATAGGATAATCCATGTTAAAACTTAAACTCCAAAAAGCCCCCTAACTATGAAAATATGAATTTAAAATAATTATTTAATAAAAATAGTATATTATTATAATGGTTTACACGAATCCTATACTAATATTCATGTATCTTTATCGGATCAACATGATAAGAGTTACAATCAAACTTAATACTAATCCATCAATTTTGTACTTATCTGTCGCATATTTTCGTATTGTAACAAAAATTGTCATCCCTAACATTAATGTGCATGGAGTGGTGTTTTGTGTTGAGCATCATTTGGTTGGTGTTGAGATTTATATGGATTCTTTTCTGGTGGCTAGGCTTATGGCGGACCCGGAGGAGGAAGCACGGTTTTTACCAAATGATATTCGTGACATCTTATGTATTGCGCGTGAGAATTTCTTGTTAGGTGTTTTTCATATGTATAGGTCGGCAAATTCTGTTGCCCATTCGCTTGCTCGTCGAGCATCTTGTTCTTCGCCTTCGCGAAGTTGGATCGCTGATTTCCCCCTTTGGCTTCGGGAATTAGGGCGTGAGAATTTTGATCAGTGAATAAAATTTCCTCTTTCTCAAAAAAAAAAACATCAGTAGTTGTTGTATTATTTATTGTTTTCATTATGCCCCATGTCTTGGGGCGAAATAGATTTCATGATTGATTGATGGAAGCCATTTTTAGTTTAACCAACCAATAGAACTTATATAGGAACTTATATATAAATTTTAAATAACAAGTATAATAATTATTAAATATTAACTATTAACATTTTTTTTATTTTAAATATTTAAGTGGCGCCCAATAAGAGGGTGCCACATAGCTATGATATTTGAATAGTGGAATGGCGGTTGGCACACCCCCATTGTAGAATGTCATGAATTATTCTTTAAATTTTAAAAAAAAGTTTGTCCTTTTGTGGTGACATTAGCAAAAATATCACCAATGTGGGTAGTTTTCGAAAGCATGTTTTTGAACTGTTTATGTATTTTGAAAATGAAATATTATTGTCATTTATGTTACATATACAGAGTCGTGTCTCAGTTGTTCGAGTTGATGATATCCCCTTGAGGAGCTGAAAAAATGATTATTATATTAAAATTCCGATTGGTTGGATTTATTTCAAATATAAAAATAAATGCTTGAATTGTACCATTCTTATAAAAATATAGTAATATACTACTCCATTAATTAGTTGTCGGCAAACTTAAATTAATTAACAGATATTCGATATCTTAAACATGGAAAAAAATTAATTTAAAAAGAATCATACTTGTAATATGAATTTTAACGAGTAGTTTATTATTAATTATATAATGGTCTGAATTATTATTAATTGATTTAATTAAGTTGGAATTAAATAGATTAATAGATTAATGCTCATTAGGAGGCTTCATTTAAAAATATTTATATCAAACTTTGTTTGGTGATTTGGAAAGCTGATGATTATGTTTGTTGCCATCATCATTAATATTATCATCTATAAACGGATAATTCATTTAAATCGAAAGTTAAACTGCAGTTATGTAGCGGGACATTTTCTTTTAAGTAATCATTTTTACATCTTATTAAATCCCAAGATTTTGAGCTTTTTCGATCAAAGTCCATATTTTCTTGTGATAATCTTTTATGCAAACAACGGCCTCTTTCTATTGTTCTCTTGATGCAACTTATTATTATTTATATATGGTATAAATTAATATTAGTTTAGTTTATTAGTTTGAACTATATTTAAAGAAATTAATGTCCATTAGGATGGTAAGTTACTTGTTGTCCATTCAACAATTCAGGTGTAGGAATGTTCGAAAATTTTAAGTTTGAATAGAAATTTTTGCAGGAAATCAGCAAAGAGAAATAACAATATCTCATACTACATAGATCCGTTTTAAGATCCACTACATACAATTGAAAAGCTTTTTCAGACATCTACAACTCGTAATAGAGGTTTCCATGTAAACGAAGATCGTTTGAAATCTCAAATCATCCTTTGAATTCATAGTAGATATTAGCAATAAATTTATATGTAAATTTGAATAATTACTCTTATGAGGTCTTAGCCGTCGGTAGTCGGAACCCTTCATCCGGTTCGATCAGCTTCCAATTTCAAATCTCTTCTATATGAGAAATAAATTTTACTAGAAAATAGTCTTCAAAATAGAACATCTTAAAATATTGGAATTATAGTTCAATTGAAATAAACACGGATGGAGAAATATGTACAAAAGAATATTTAAAACCCCTCAAAAAAGAAAATATTACTATAAATTTTAAAATAAAATTTGGAGAAGTAAAAAATGACATTATCTATTAGCCGATAGATCCACTTGAAAGTTGAAACTTGTAGAAGCTATAAAATGCGAAACCACATAGCACTAAGCAGTATTAATTCCAGAAGGTCAGATGCGTGAGTTTTTCATTCAAATTTGAAAACAAAGAAATTAAATTTTGTTGAAAAAATAATAAAAATGAAAAAGTCCAACAAAGTATATCGAATGTTCATTAAAAACCCATCTTTCTTAAATCCCTTCTTCTCCACGCCCACTGTTAAAAACTTTCTTCCCCTTTTGGAGTAATCACTGCCGAAAAGTCACCATTATCACAGCTCCCTCCTCCCCAATTAAGCTTAGCATCTCCGCCTTTCCTTACCTTTCCCGTTTCCTCCGGTATAATCTTTAGTTGATTCAAGAAAAAGAAAAAAGGAACATCTTTTGAAGAAGCAAGAATAATCTGTAGAGACCGGCAGCAATGGCATATGTGGACCACGCGTTCTCGATTTCCGACGAGGACATCATGATGGAAACCTCGTACAGCATCAACAACAAGCCCCCCATCAAGGAGATCGCCCTCGCCCTCTCTCTGCTCGTCTTCGGCGTGCTCGGTATCATCCTCGGCGCCGTCATGGCCGTCAATAAAGTCGGCGGCGACCGTGCTCACGGTAATCCCCTCCCCCGCCTCCCTATTTACGTTGTTGCCCTCCACTGCCTCTCGTCAGCTAACTCATCATTTTTTGTCAATTTAGCTTCTTTTGAGCTGTACTGTGTTTCTTTTTTATGGCTTTTGTTTAGAGGCGATTTGGGGGTTTATGGCGGTGGAAAGTTGTTATAGTTTGTCTGTTAATTTTGGGTGTTTTTCGGTTGGATTGTAAGCTAGATTCAGAAAATAAATAAATTAGGTTGATATAGATTTAGATGATAGTGAAATAAAGAACTTACTTTCATATACTCTAATTTCTCAGAACGTGGAGTAGTGTTAGTTCAGTGTTGTTTTTTAGTGATAATGGGATATGATCAAATTGTATGCTTCCTTAGTTTATCAGAGTGATTTGAGAAAATAGAATAGAATTTGTTTTAGGGCTTAGTATAATATGATTTAATAGGTTGTTATTTGGAAAAACTCTGCCCATATTTACTGATAGATCAGCTCATTTGTTAGTCTTTCCCTATGCAAGGGATTTGAAGAGACATGATTCTACAAGTTTAGAGTGAAATGAATAATAATAATAGTGTGATCTCTTGCTTTGATGGAATCGTCAACGATAGAATCTTGATATGAATCTTGGTTTGATCTAGTTTAGGCTGTTGTTGTTGTTCTTGAAACATTGCTAAGATAAAAAAGTGAGAGACCTGAGATTATTGATTAAATATTGTGCAAAAAAACAATGTCTATGTCCATTTCAATCAAGTGACGACATCTATGGTGTCGCTGCTTAATGCTTTGATCATTCTGTGTGTTCTACTTGTACTATAGGCTAGCTTCCTGATCTATTATTGTACTAGACCAAATATTTTCATTTTTTTTACTCCATGTTACTGTTATTGATATGTTTTTGGTCGAATGATGTATTTGCAGGGACTTTTTTCGCCATATTGGGTGGAATTCTATTCCTTCCTGGATTCTATTACACACGGATCGCATACTATGCATACAAGGGGTACAAAGGTTTCTCGTTTGCCAACATACCTCCTGTCTAGCTATGTTTGGTGAATTCAAACAATGTACAGATACCTCTCATCTCTTCGTTTTTGCACTCTTCTTCTCTTTTGTATACATTGTGTTTATGTTTCTGTAAATTTGACAGTTTGTTTACATGCATAGGCTAATTTTGTTCCTCAATAGACAGACACGTTGAAGTCTGAATCATTTTGGCTCTTGCATTGTTATATATGTGTGTGTGGGTGTCATAGTTTGTCAAATTTCAAGATTTGTTGGTATAAGACTGCTTTGTCTTGCCACTGCTTAAGAGCTTCCACTCGTTTGAACCTTAAGTAGGATGTGCAGATTAGTCGAAAAAATGGACCCTGCTAGTGAGAAGTGATGTTTTGAACATCCAAGTAGTGATTTGAGCAGTTGTGGTTTGTTTCTGAATTTGTGGTTTTGAACTTCTTTTTGGTCTATATATAATAAAATTCTTGAAATGGAAAAGCTGCTTCAGGACTTGTTCTTTGTCTAGTTCAGGAATTTCTAGAAGAGAATAGATTTTCTTTATTTTAAAAAAAAAAAAAAAAACACTAACTTTGGTTGGTGATGTGGAAAGCTGATGATTATGTTTGTTGCCATCATCATTATTATCTATAAACGAATTTGTTTAAATCGAAAGTTAAACTGCAATTATGTGACGGGACATTTTCTTTCTTTAGTAATAATTTTTACATGTTATTCCAAGATTTTTGAACTTTTTCGATCAAGTCTATATTTTCTTGTCATAATCTTGTATGCAAACTACGGCCTCTTTATATTGTTCTCTTAAGTCTTAAGGGTGCCTCCAATGGTGCACCCAATTTCTAATTTCTTGCATTTTAGAAACTAGTTTCTTTTTTCTCTTTCATCTTTTCCAATGGTAAAACTAATTTCTATTTTTTTGAGGCCTCCACTACAATACATACTCTCTATGTTTATACATATGTTTCTTAATTAATATTGTTTGCATCATCAAATTAAAAAATAATTTTACACTTATAAATAATATTAAAATTACAATAATAAAAATCAAATTACATTACTTAAATGAAAATTACACTACAAATAATGAAAATTTTAAAAAAAAATGCATACGGCTGGTAAAAAGAATGAAAAAGAAACATAAATGCAACTTTAATATGTGAGAAGAAAAAAGGGGGGAAAAAAAGTAAAAAGTTGTTGACAATTAAAAAAAAAGTTCGATCAATTGCTACACCGCCAACCACTCGTAGGTGTATTACACACGCCAATCAGCGCCTCTGTACCAGACACGCGCCTCATTTCACGCGCCCAATGTTGAAAAAGAAACTGGTTCCCATTTGTGAACTAGTTCTCCAATTTATTTTTGGGAACTAGAAACTACATGCTCCAATGGTGGTTTCTATATTTGGGGAACTAGAAACCACACCATTGGAAGCACACTAATGTATATACTTTAATGAAGAATACTGTGATACAAATATTACCCCTTAATGCTTTTCTTTTAAACTTCTGCTCTTATGCTTTTAGATCTAATCTTCACTATGTGTATTTTCTTTTCACGTTAGAAAAAACAAAAATCGAAGGGAGAAAAGAAATTAAAGTAGAGAAGGCGAAATAATAAAAGAAAAATACATATACTAGAAACAAGACTCGCAAATTACGTAATCACCCCGGGAAATTTAAACGATAAGGTCGTCTGGTCAAATGTCACGCCTATTTTAGGTTACAACTCAAAATTGATCACGTTAGCATATCAGGCATGCGTGTTGACAAAACGGATTTGGCGAAAATTATGTGCCAGAAACCAAAAAAATACAACAGATTCAAAGAAATATGTATCGCATTCTCACCATTTTAATCTGAATAAATGAAAGGCACAAGACAACTATTGGTAAGACTGAACAAAAAGTAGGCAATTGATACCTGATTCGGTATTACAAATTGCCAAATATTATTAGTTTTACAACATAAAAATTTATTACAAACAAACTATAAAAGTTTGCTGATACTAAGAAAGAGCTACAACATATTATGAGACAGAAAGGTTAGCTAGATCATGAGCATAACAACTTAAATTGTATTGTAGACTAGTAGTACATATGGCAAGAATTTCCTCGCAAAAACTGTGACCAATCTGTAATTTGGTATACCAAATTTCGAAATGAAATTCATCCTTGGCTGCAGAAAACAAAGTCAGAAAATGGTGGGAGCAAGATAAGTAGAATCTCAAGATCCATGAGTTCGTGCAGAGGTGAGAACATTAATGGAAATTTTACCTGCCCGTACCCGCACATCACACATTCTGTATTTTGCTGGGTTTAACCTGTGATTTCGCCTCGTTCTGATTCTGTTGCAGTTCACATGTGACAAAGAATTAGATATGTGTAGGAGTAAGATGAGGGGCTGTCACAACAGAGAACAAATAAATCTTCATGTTTGAGTCGGAATTCATTGTAAAACACACATAAATCTCACTGCTCTATCCCATTACTTTAGTTACTTTCTAGAATTAAATGGAAACACACTGCACATGGCTTAGTACATGCCGAAGGTCAATTGTGTTTTGAGAAGGGCAATCAATGACTTAAACGGGCAACTCAATCAAATTGGGCGTCTTAAAATATTAACTTTCTTATTGTCTTAAAATAGGATATGAGTGAACCAACAGAATAATGGCAGGAATACATGCCTCCAAGGCCGAGGAGCCTCTAGAGTGTCAGCTTATCGCCCACAAAAACAAATAAACAAATAAGATTGTTTCCAATTGTACAAATACAAAAGAGTAAAATATTACAGTTGAAAAACATGCATCCACAAACTCTAGACAACAGAACGTCATTGTTTTCAGAACTTAGATATGAAAAAGAGAAACAGGGGAAGGGGCTCGTGTGAAAAAAGAGAAAGAGGAAGAAGAGGCCTAGAATATTAGCAATACAGTAAGGAAAGTTTGTAGGATGTGAGACAAATATAGCCCCAAAGTCATGACTTGAAAGTGTCAAACTTCTTTCATTTCTTCTCATTCTCACCCAAAATCCTATGTGTTTAGGTGTAATATGTCCATGAGAAAGTCAGTAAGAGGATGAAAGTACCCCATACAGAGAAGGGCTAACCAGAAACGGAAAGGAAGAAATGTAAAAAGGAAAAGAGAAACATTCATTCCAAGAAGAGATGTGAGGCGATGAAGACTGGGAAAATGAGAGGAAATTGTGTGAGAATTTGAATTCACAAAATAAGCAACGCATACGGTCTGCGCAACCTCTCACTCAGAGATGCAAAAATCTGCACATGTGATGCTGAATAGGTCGACAATAATTTACAAGAATGACAAATGAGCATTTAATTAGTCATACTTATGTTATACAACTACACCCTCTTAATCTTCTACGACATTAACC
The DNA here is from genome assembly GCA_036873715.1 of Salvia sclarea. NCBI lineage: Eukaryota > Viridiplantae > Streptophyta > Magnoliopsida > Lamiales > Lamiaceae > Salvia > Salvia sclarea. The sequence goes on from JAYJMF010000091.1 coordinate 5,255,717, forward strand.
TGTAAAAAATAATTCTCAACCAATTATGCAGATAAGCTATGTTTTCCTATATTATGATCTTCAAATTGCACTCACAGCTTAAGTGGTCCTCGCCTGAGTCGCCTCTTATACCAAAGATAACAGAATGAGTTCAAATCTCTAGTTTTTCTCACTAATCTTCACTCATACGTCCATTAACATAACTTGCTTACCCAATCCCACTCAATCTATAAGCCCAATTCTTCCACGAGGATCAAACTTTCATCCTTCACAATAATAAAAATCTAAACTTTACCCCTATTGATTCGTGCAGCAAAAACCCAACAAATCCAAAAGCAACTAATGTCCAAATCTAATTATGGCAACGAATCAAAATATAGTGATAGCTACGAAACCCTCACACACAGACCAAGAGTTACCTTTCCACTGCTTTCATAGTAATCATCCAATGCCCACTGATATTTTGACTGATTCAAGCCAAACCAGTGTGCCACATGCTCGTCCAAGCTCGCATGCGCTGCGGGGAAAAAAAAAAAAAGGAAATCAACTAGAATAAAATTGAAAGCCCAAATCTTTCCCTCTCACAATTATCAATCCACATTCGACATCCAAACATTTTGCTACACAAATTTCTCTATAATATCAAAATTAAATTACAAATAAATAGCTCAAAGAAAAGGAAGATAAAAAAGATACCATTTTGAACCTTGGCAACAGCGTCCCAGAGGAAAGCAAAAGAAGAAGGCTTTTCTTTATAGAATTGCGCAGGTGGGGCCATCACCGGCGGCGGCGACGGAGCCTGAACCGGCGTCGGCGCTTGGTAGTGAACCGGAGGTGGGGATTCCCGGTTGGGAGCGGCATTCGGCGTGGCGGGGGGCGTCACGAACACCGTGTACGGCCCGATCTTCCCGATCCTCGGCGGCGGAGTAGCTGATTCGCTCTTGATTGGCATTTTTACTTCGATAATTTGACTAGTTAAAAGGGTTGGAGAAAGTGAAGCTGAATTCTTTCTTCCGCCGCCTTTTTCAGACAAGGCGCAGAAGCGAAGCGAAGAGTAATTTAGCGTAGATTGGAAGAAGGTTGGGTTGTGCTGCTTTTTTCTCCTTTACTGTGTGTGTGTGTTTTAGGAAGTGAAGTAGACTGTGGTCTGGTATGTGTGTGGAGTGTGATAAAGTGCTGTGCACAGCGGCGCTGTCTTTATAAATTTGCTACCACTTGCCTTTAAAGCTTATTCCAGATTATCTGTTTTCGAATAATTTAAATTCCAATTTTGTGTTTAGCGACATTTATTGGTATTGTTATTTGCGTGCATTATGTCATGTGTGACTAAATAATCCAGATAAATGAGTGAGATCTATAGGATAGGATTGGGCATTAATGATTGAATAAGAAGCACCGTTGAAAATTGAAATATGAGGTTTAAATTGTATCCAACGCATTTTGACATCATTTAATTTTGTGTTGGTTTATTGGTTATCCATGTATTTTGTTAATTCGTATTGTTCCTTTTTCTATGATTTTTATTACTCCTTTATTAATCCTACTCTGTATTATTCCCTTGTTAATAATTTGTATCGATCCTATAATAATTCAATCAAAACAAAATATTGAAAAAGCATTTCAAAGGAGGGCCTTTTCGAGAATTCATGTGTGAATGTACCGCGCCCCATGTTCGCGTGGATCGTTGTCTCCATCACAATTCAGAAACTTTTCTTTAAAAAATAAAAATAAAATCAGAAACCAACTTTAGTTGTGAATGCCGATAGGCTGATAAAACGGTCGAACTAAACATCATGGAATGGTATAATTTGTACCGAATAAATAAATTGAAAATATTATAAAATGCAATGAGTTGAACTGATAAATGGTTAAAATTTTACTCATTGGTTAATATATTCATATTAAGTCCTGTATTTAATATATTTAAAATTTGACTCATTGGTTAATCTAAGTTAAAACTAAGATATTAAATTTATATTAATGAGAACAGCTTCATATATTCAAGGGAGGCGTAGTGTTAACTGTTAATGTCTTTCCCCTCTCCACTCAAAAATATAAGTTAACAAATCGTAAATTACGACTATTGTAATCACTTGGATCCTGTTGCCCTAACTCTTATTATGAATATTTTCTTAATATCTGTATTCAATATTCATCACCTTTTTCTTAATAGAGTAAATAATTCTCTCGTGTGATCAAATTTTCCTTTACTAATTTCTGACTTTTGATAAATGTTAAAGCGAAACCGCCTTTCGTGCATTAAGCTTTAGTATTTTCGCAATGGGCCAGCTAAACACAGCCCCATACAATTTACTATTGCACGGCCTCATAGTAGCTTATTTCAAAACATTTAAAATGCACCCATATTCTTCAATATACTATTTGAAATTATAATACTTCCTCTCATTGTTATTAATTGTCGTTTCACTCGTTTAAAGAGTTTTGCACAATTATTAATTAGAAGAATTTATACCTATATTAATCGTTTTTAATGATACTATTTCTTTAGTGACTCCCATCAAATGCTTTTGGACGGAAGGTAATAGGATTAATTACATTGAAAATGAAAATAAAGGAAAACATTATTGATAAGGGTAATACTGGCACAAAAAATTAAAACGTTATTTATATTGCAAATCCTTTCAGAGCATCAATCGAGAATTTTTTTTGTAAAAAAAATGGGTGGGAAGAGCTTGCTCGATTACTCGTAATATTAAAAAAATATTGCGGCATATATTCGACGCTGAGAGATAGACTTAACTCTTTTATTATTGTACCAACTATCACGATTCCCTATACATGATATTCCATCCAAGCTATAGTGAAAGTTAGTCGTTATATATGTTTTTTCAAATCAGTGAAATTTAGTTTAATTGATGAAGTAGAGACGTTCAAAGATTTTCTCTCCCGAATAGTCATAAGTTCAAATCTCGTATGCAATAGATTGTTATGATGTACTATCATTTATAATTCTCAGAATATATATCATTTCAAATTTTGGAATTCGATATATAAGAAAAGTTAATATTGATTTCGGTTGAACAAATAGCATAATTGGAGGAAGTTCGGTTGAACTGAATTCGCGAGGGGCGTCTGCACCCCTATCCAATTCAAACAGCCGTCCCAAATCCCTCCAACATGCCGACATTCCAAGAAGAGATGCTCCACGGTTTCATCGCAGTTTCCACAAAGAACACATTCCATTGATCTATTAAGTTTTCGGCCTACCTATTCTAAGTTAATATTGTTTTCATGTTTCATTTCAATATTACCAATGCACGTGCGAATTAAATGCGAGTCACATGTTTTGATCACGCACAATTATTATATTCGTGCATATACAAAGAAACAGTGGACAAAATTTACCTAAGCTCCGTTCTCTTTGATGGATAAATTATCATGGAAAAATGAGGGAAAAGAGAATATTCATCCTTTAAATTTTCCTTTCTTTTCCATTTCTTTGTTTAAAAAAGAGAATATTACTCTTTCTTCCTCCTCCTTTTCACTTCAATGGATGGAAAATAGTATCCCATCTACAAGGAGTAATAAGATTTTCCTTCCATTGAAGTGAAAAGGAGGAGGAAGAAAGAATAAAATTCTCTTTTCTAGATAATGAGATGAAAAAGAAAGAAA
>JAYJMF010000091.1:5301590-5349307 GCA_036873715.1 Salvia sclarea
GGTGATGTATTTTATCCCTCCCCTATATATATATATATATATATATATCTTTATATTTGTGTTGATAAGTGACATTTTTATTCTTTGGTTGAATTCAAAGGAAACAAAGCTCAAAAATACATTTTTATTTATTGTTTTCTCAAAATACCATGAATTATGATGATATGGAATTATTTTATTCAATTTGGCAGAGGTCGTTCTTCCAAACTTCTTGATGAAAGTGACACGGGGGGTGCTATTTCAGGTAAAAAAAAAAAAAAAAACAGTTTCATTAATTTAATATATGTATTTTCGGATAGAAATTATAATTAATCCAAAAAAAAAAACCCTCAATTGTGTCCCCTTCAATTTAGGGCATAATTGTTGTGTAAACTCTTCAAGATCAAATTTTGAACTCCAACAACCAACCTCAACAAAAACCATGGTCCATCTATCTCAAAGTAAGATCAAAAGTTTCAATCCTATTTTATTTTAATTTTATTTCAATTAGTTACCTATATAGCGACTGCAAATTACCCTCGTTTATGCCAGTGGTCAGGCTAGGGACCATAGCAATGTACGACTACGGAAGCGTACGGGACAACAACAAGCACTATGGACAGGCGACGCCTCCAAAATACGACATGACTAACATCCCGAAGCAAATCCCTCTCTTCCTCAGCCATGGAGGGAAGGATCTTCTCTCCGATCCCAACGACGTGCACACGCTAATCGAGGCGTTGTCGGGTCACGACCCGGATAAGCTTGTGGTGCAATATATAGAAGACTATGCTCACATGGATTTTGTCTATGCTATGAATGCTAACCAACTTGTGTATAATCCTATCATGGCCTTCTTTAGACTCTACTAGAATTAATAATAATATGAATGCTAACCAACTTGTAAATTTGTAATAATATGCATGTTTTTGTTAGAATTTTATATTTTGATTTACAAGTGAAATTGTAAACAATGATTAATCTAATCTCATTAGAGAAGAGGAATGGGATATGTTGTCGTTGCAATATTTCAAGGTCGATGTCATGGTGGAACAGCATGAGCGCCTAGGACCCAAAATATTAGGGGCCCAATAATATATGTTCTTATATATTTTTTTAATTTTAAGACCTATACAATGTGAAGTAAATTCTACTATGATTTTTTATAAGTAGTAGTAGAATTTATTTTTATGCTTATATGATTTTTTATTTTTATTTTTTTATCAGGATGCTTATATAGTTATATGAAGTAAAGAGCATTAATTCTAAAACCGGTGAAAACCCCATTTGTCAAATATAGATATTGGGCCTCATTTTAAAATGAATGTGGGCCTTCTTTCATAGGGGGCTGGCTCCGAGAATAGCAATGAAAATGTTTCTTTATTAATTTTGAATTTCGTAATAGGATTAACAACATGCATACTAATAATTTATCGACATAGAAAAAGGGAAAAATCCTAAGAGGAGAATTAATTCTCTATTAATTAGTATATATTAATAAAACAAGAAAAAATCATGTGTTGAGAATTAGAGATAAAGATGCCCCTTTTGATTTATCCAATAGTAATACTCAGCTTATTTGACCCATAAATCATTTTCCATATCAACATCAGTCAACTAATTTGATTACTTATTTGAAATTTATCTAAAACTTAAACGATAATAAATAATTAGGTGTTGGCCTTTTCTGCCGCCATTGCAATCGCAGAGCAATTCTCAAATTATAAAATAAAAAAATTCTCGTTTTCTCCTCTTTTTATTTGTCTTGCTCAAATTAAATTATTGACTTATCATTTAAAGTCTAAATTTAACAAACTAGCTTTTACATATTCCCTTTTTCGTAAAACCCACAACTCAGTTCAATATTCTTACAATATTCAAATTCATGACCTCTAAAAGTAATTAATGAAAGAGAATTTAATTTTATAATAATAATAATAATAATTCGTGATTTATTTCAGCCATGTATATTTTTCAAGACCAAATTAAATTAGATTCGATTATTTAAATTCATGATATTTTGATTAGTTCGATTCGATTAAAAAAATTAATCAATCAAGGTCGAAATTTAATTATTTCGATCATGTACCGTATATATTATTTTCAAAACGAAATGAAATTAATTAGATTCGATTATATTTGTTTGGTTCTATTTGAAATGATCGATTCACACAAACTATAGTCAAAAAAATTATGGTCACAAAATTACGTGAAGAAGAATCAAATTCTATAATTTTTTATTTTAAACATCTATAAAGTAATACATGTAATCCAATTATAGAGTCTGGTATCTTAATATGAACACATGGAATCGTAGCAACAACGGTGTCTGAACCCTATATTGTAATGACAACAACATAAATTCTAATATATATTCAATCAGATTTTTTCGAGTTTCAATTCCTATAAAATGACAACAACGCCATCACTCAATTAATCACCAAATAATCAAATTTTAGGAGATTAAGCAGAAGATCAAGATCAAGATCAAGAAGAAGAGAGAATTCATTGCTAAAAATGGTGATGAAGAAAGCGACATCATTAATTTTGTTGCTACTTATGTTTGCTGTCTTAGCTTCTGGTGGGAGAGTAAAGATTCCAGAACATTCTAGAAGTGATGGAGAAGGAATCTGTGAGCTAATGGTGGAGACAAAGGGATATAGCTGTGAAGAACATAAGGTTAGAGCTATGATGATAATTAATGTGTGTGTTTTGTGTTTTTGAGTGATTTGGGCATTTTTCATGCAAATATATGAGAGAACATGCTTTTCACGTGTTATTTATTTATTATTTATTTGGAAATTAGAGATGTGAATAATGGGCCGGTTTTGGTTTGGGCTGGGCCATGATGTTTTTAAGCCCAATGGGATTTTGGGCATTTTGATTGAAAAATGATGCCTTGGGCCCATAGATAGCCCAAATTAAATTGAATTTTGGACTGGCCCGATATTTGACAAATGATGCATTTTGCCACTAACATTGTTTTAGGAATTTATTATTATTATTATTATTATTATTATTATTATTATTATTATTATTATTATTATTATTATTATTATTATATAGTAAGGGGGAGCTCGAGTATGCTCAAGTTCCCCAACAACAAAAATATATGATTTTTAACCTTAAAAAATTGTTTTCTGAGATTTTTTTTCTTGTAATAGCACTCTTAGATTTATTTTATTTTATTTTATTTTATCTTTAAACATTAGCTCTATTCAAGTTACATTTCAGGCCATGCTAATAAGTTTTAATTTTTAAAAAAGTCAATGCTTTTTGATCCATTTTATAATTTGAATACTATGTTTTAATTAAAGTATTTCAACGCTTCCACATTTGTTGAATGTTTGACGACATTATTTCATGGACATACTTTGTTTAGAGGTAAAAAAAACAAGAATGTTGAAATTTCTACATATGTACATAGGGATTTGTGAGATTTATGAGAACTGCATTTTTCGTGATAGCGTTAAAATCTTGTACTCAACGTGTAAAATTGTTGCATTTGCCGTGAAAGTTACTGCACTAAAAAAAAATGTCATTGGATTCGAACTTAGGTGATGCAAAGTGATGTATCCAGTGTAGAATTTAAGGATCGAAGAATTGAAATAATTTTCAAAAATTAGGTTCTCATTTGAAACTGTTTGATCAGGTGACAACAAAAGACGGATACATCCTGAGCTTGCAGAGGATCCCGACGGGGCGATCGGGCTCGGGGGAGAAAAAGGGGCATGTCCTACTTCAACATGGCCTAATGAGTGTTGCTACTTCCAACTCCTTTCTCAATTTCTCATCATCATTAATATCCAAAAACACACACTTACTAAAATTTACTAATTTTGTAAACTAGGATGCAATGACATGGCTGGCCATGTCTCCTGACCAATCCCTAGGGTTCATCTTGGCCGACAACGGCTTCGATGTATGGTTGGCCAACGCACGAGGCTCGAACTACAGCAATGGCCATACCTCCCTCAGCCCTAATGATCCGGTAACGACCCAACCTCCCTTAATTTATCAGTATTTTAGAGTCGGAACAGTTGCATCGAACGTATAAAGTACCTGCACTATGTTAGCACATATTACAATTTTAATTTTTTCAATTTATTTTTTATATCAGCACACGTGTGATTGAATATTTTTTCTATTTTAGCTCCATCCAAATAACATTTTGGCTCTGCCCCTGATGATTGCAGCATTCTCACAGTGCTGATACTTTATACACTAAGTGCAGTGTTCTCACAGTTCACACTATAAATAAACAGTTTTTATTTTAACTCAACCCTATATTACTCAGGAATACTGGGATTGGTCGTGGGACGAGATGGCGGCCTACGACCTCCCGGCCATGTTCGAGTATGTCCACAGCCAGACAGGGCAGAAGTTGCACTATGTTGGCCATTCCTTGGTATCTACTAAACAAATTTCTAAAGCTATCTTAGCTCAATATAATTTTATTTTATTTTACTATTTTGATACTTTTTTTTTTTGTAGGGTACTTTGATGGCATTTGGTGCATTTTCTAGAAATGAGGTTTTGGAGATGGTGAGATCAGCTGCTCTGCTTAGCCCCATAGCTTATTTGGGGCAAATGCCATCTCCTCTTGCTAGAGCTGCTGCTGATATATTCTTGGCTGAAGTAACCATATAATCTACTTATATATTCAATTTCGATTGCGATTTTGCTTGTATTTTGTCTCACGATGATTGTTTCTTTTCGTCGCAGGCGATTTACTGGTTGGGAGTCGAGGAATTCTCCCCGGGAGGGTGAGAAATAATGAAAACCATTTTTATCGTGAGAACTGTGAGAATACTGCATTTAACGTACAAAGTATATGCACTGTGAAATACTGCAACGTAACGTAGCACCTTAATATTTATCACAACGCAAATACTTTATATGTTAAGTGCAGATACTATGTTCGTTGAAAATAGATCTTTGTGGATTTTTTTATTTTGTGATGATTTGTAACAATTTTTATGGAATTTGACAGAGGTCCTGTTTCAAAACTTGTTGCTGATATCTGCAGCAAAATTGATTGTACCCATTTTGTGGATATAATAACAGGTAATAATAAATTGATTATTACTTACATCTTTATTCAACTAAATTTCTCATCTATTTTTAGGCCCTAATTGTTGCATGAACTCTTCGAGATCAAATCTTGCTCGCAACCAACCAACCGCAACAAAGAACATGATCCACCTAGCCCAAAGTAAGATCAAGACTTTCCCATCTTTTTTATTTTATTTTTTATGTTAAAATTATTTAGAATTAATCATGTTTTTATGTCCTCCAATTACGTTTCTAAAAAAAAAAAAAAAACTCATCTTTTAACGTTTACTAAAGAATGTCCCCAACTTTTTTTTCTTTTTTTATATATATTAAAACTCAACCTTTCAGCATTATCCACGAAATATATAAAATTCTGGTGAGGTGACTAATAATAAGTCACCTCACCGGATTCTTAGGTGGATATGGATAAACTGACGAGGTTACTCATAATCCGTCATTGAATTTTGTAAGGTGGGATATTTTGTGGAAACGTTGATAAAAAGAGGTTTCTTTTTCGAGAAATGTAAGATGGGACTTTTTAAAAAAAAAAAAAAAATGAAAGTTAGGGACATAAAACATGATTAATCTAGTTCGTTACCTCGAGTAGTGGCTAAGAGCTATTAGCGTTGATGCAGTGATAAGAAAAGGGACCATAGAAATGTACGACTACGGAGACGAAGGGGACAACAACAAGCACTACGGGCAGGCGACGCCACCGGCCTACAACATGAGTAGCATTCCCAATCAACTCCCTTTGTTCCTCGGCTACGGCGGGAAGGATCTTCTCTCCGACTCCGAGGACGTGCACACGCTAATCGAGGCGCTGTCGGAGCACGAGCCGAGTAAGCTTGTGGTGCAGTATAGAGAGGACTATGCTCACTTGGATTTTGTCTATGCTGTGAATGCTAAGCAACTTGTCTACAATCCCCTCATGGACTTCTTCACACAAAATTAGTAGTATTTCTATATACATTGTAATTATATACATATTTTTGTTAGGATCCCACAATTTGACATATGAAATGTAAACAAGAATCATTTGAAAGTTAGTGTATTTTATTTCGAATTTTCAAGATTATGTGCAGAATGAGAATTCACTCAAACTTGATGTATTTGACGACAATTAACCCTATTATAATTATGAAAAATTAAGAAATAATATATCAAAGAAATTATGAAACTATGGGATAAAGGAAATTAATAAAAACAAGATGAAATTGATTCCAAAAAGATGAATAAACTCCAAAAAAAAAAAAAATTATAACCTGAATGTCTCTCATATATAGATGTTGGGCCTCATTCAGAAATGATTTTGGGCCGAAATATGATGGCTTATGATGAAGCTCTCTCTCCTCTTCGATGGTAGGAAAAGATGGTCGCATTGAATTGCTTCACCACAATATTTTTCTAAATTAGTATGCTCCAATATTTTCTTTTCTTGTGTTTCAAAAATATTTTTGAGCTTTCTCCAACATTTCTTCAAGATGTTCAAAGTCATGGTGCCTCTCTCTCTCTCTCTCTCTCTCTCTCATGATTATGATTATATATATAGATAAATTTTATGTGTACGAGTGAAAATGACCATCACGTGATTCTGAATGCTAGCCTAGGCTTTTTCATTCGAGCTCAATTAACAAAGAAATTTAAAAGTCGCTTCACGATGGACTTTAACCTGAATCACATCTTCGTGACAACGGAATCACAAAATCAATGACCTAACTGCCCGAATTTTCGTTTCGAATTTACACTTGAAACTTAAAAGGCTAGCGACTTTTGGGTGCATTTTTCACATTCCTCAACGCCACAATAACAAGAAGTTGTTAGAGTATATGAATATTTCAAGATTTATATGGCTTTTATGATGTAATATTTTAATCAAATAAATATACAAAAAAGTGTATGTGTGTGTGTGTGGGTGTAAGTTGCAAATTGCTCCAAACTCTCAAATATGTAAGGCAAAATAGATAGGAACCATATCCAAGAGCAAGTTCAAAAACTTTTCTATTATGATTCTTAATTTATGCATATACTAAAAATTTATTCTCTTTAACAAAACCTAAATGTATTGGCTAACCGTAATCACTAAAAAACTTTTCTAATCATAAGAGTTTTGATTTCTCATAAATCTACTAAGCTAGTTAGAATGAAAGCGTGTTTCTTATTCCACGAGATAAGCAACTTTAGATCCTAGCCAATGGCTCGTATTGATCATCCATCAACGGCTGTTGTTCCTCCTTGCATGCTGACGTGGATCCCTTCGTCGTCTTCGTGTTTTCTATTCTTGATATGCATTTATCTCTGTAAGGCCCTTCTTGCTTGACGGCTCGGATAAAATCTTGAACCTGCAACGGGGAAGACAGTGATCAATATTTCCCGATGGCACATACCCAAAAAAGTAATAAATCTGTCTTAAAAGAATTAGGCAATTTACACACGAAAGTCAAAGACACCGCTTTCTTAATCAGCGTGTCCAAAAGTAAGGTGTCATCATTAGTCTGTGTGCAGGAAAGTATCGTACCTCTGAGATTTGCAACTGTTAGGCAACGTTTACTTAAAAACCAACATCATCATCATCATCATCAATAATAATAATAATAATAATAATAATAATAATAATAATAATAATAATAATAATAATAATATATTGAGTTCTACCTTAATTCTTATTAAATCACAGTTAGCAATTCAATTATATATTTACATAGAATATTTATTTAATAATCTATTTTTTACAGTTTTGGGAATTTTTCAATTTTTTGGGAATATCCAAGAGTAGGCAGGAAATAGCCGCCATTTGATTCAAAAACTTTTCTAATCATATGATTTTTCATTTCTGTATAACTCATATACTAAAAAATATTCTCTTTATAGAAAACCTTAATGTACTGGCTAACAGTAATCACTCAATAAGCTTAGCTACTCAGAAATTAACAGTAGGACTAAACTAACTCTTGAAAAAGCCTCTGCTAAACTCTGCTGTCACACCTTCCATCTCTTCGTAGAGCTCGTCTCGCCTCCCGACTCCCACAGGTTTTGAGATCAGTGTTACGCTTCAAGTCTTCGGTTGTTCAGTCAGAGAATCTCTTCGATTTCCCAAATCACGTCGCCTTTGGTTTCTCTCATCTAAAGTTTGTATTTTCTATTCTGAATAAGCATTCTTTTCTCAGAGGCGAATCTGTGAAGATGGCTCGAATAAAATCTTCCACCTGCAACGGAGGCGACAGTGATTTTAATAGTAAATTTTACGAACAGATTTCCCTTTCGTTCCAAAGGTGTACAGAAGTCTCGTACCTCTGATGCTTCGAAGTTGCAATCAGCAAGTTCACCGCTTTCCCAGGCATCGGTAATGGACTTCAAAGGCATGTCCAAGAGTTCTAGGGGAATATGCAAGAAAAGTGTTGAGATAAAAGTTGCTAAAAAAAATGCAGATATGCAACTGTTATAGTGGAAAATTGGTACGATTATCGATAGAAGAATGATTACCGGCCAATTTTCTCAGCTTCCGAATGGATAGTATAAGATTATCCATGTCCTTCTGAGCCTCTTGTGACTTCTCCCTCTCATCATCGGCCAACATGGGCTCGAGTAGAGAGGAGAGATGCTCGAACAGCAGATGGATTAGTCGTTGGAGCTGCATTTAGAAGACAGTGAGAAGATACTTCAGCTTAATAGTCACACATTTGTCAACTAAGTATGTATCGGTTCTTGCACTGCACCTGCAACGTTTCTTCGGCAGCCATGTCATCTATAAGAAGTATCTCCTTTGCAAGTCTTGTGAAGACCGACTCTAGAATCACGGTCATGCTCTTCTCGTAGACGGAAGGGAGTAATAATGGTTCCCAGATGATGTGTACTTTCTCAATTACGAACGCAATCTGACACAAACCAAGGTAACATCTCAAACAGGAGAAAGGGAAGGCACTGATGCTTCTTCATTTCAAAAAGATGGTCCGTACCTGGTCGATGCAAAATTTGGCAGATTCGAACTGTTTCATTTGGTGGGTATTTTGAAACCCGTTGGCTCCATCGATAGCCTAGTCGACCAAAAATTACAGCATAATCGGATTAGAAAGATTTGGCTTGTAAATATGCATGTGAAGAAGATACCACAAAGGCATGTATACATTTCTGTTTCCACAAAGATTACCTGTTTTAAGTTGGACATAACAAGCTGAATTTGACGATGCAAAACTTCTTCAGCCAGGAGTTGAAATTTGGGGGCCAAATCAATAAATACAGCAAGCTCCTTGACAGAACTAGGGAAGTATGGACGATACTGCATTATTAGAACAAGGGGAGGCGTTATTGTGCATTCAAAGAATCGAAGTTATAATACTTCAAACATGAAATAACAAGTATCCTGAATCATCTTCCACAAATCACCGAACTAGTTCAGTAGTTACTACAGTTTGCCAAGGTTGTGATGTAATTCTAAGCCACAGAAGCCGCCCCAAAAACAAACAATTTACTGGAATACCAAAACCTATGAAACTTTCATTTTATCCAATGAAAACATGCAAGATAAGAAACTGAAATTGATGGTTTTAAAAGCTCTGGAATATAAAATGTGGATGAGTGAGCATAGAAGAAAAACTACACTCATAAGAAGCACTGACAGGATTATTATTTTTTCAGATGATCCCAAAGAAATGGAAAGGAAGATAATAAAGATGCAGACCACGCTTTCCTGCCTACCTGAAATGCAAACCCAAGAATCTCCTGAGAGAGGTAAAGACAGTCATTGTGCATGAGAACAGCCGCCTGGTTTATGGAATCAAGCTGCCTTTGAAGCTTTAAAAAGCAAGGAGACATGTCATAACATTATTATAATAATCATATTGTCAAACTGTTATGAATATGATCATATGACCTTTTATCTACAAGCTTTCCACACTAACCTTCACAGGGATGATCGCTTCATAAAGAACTAGGGCATTTCTAGCAGCATTGTAGAATTCCAATCCCACTTTTGGAGGTGACAAGCAAACATCCTGCAATAACAAGTCCAATCAGAACAGATTTTCAAATGCTTGGGCTAAAAAATGTAGTAAGTAGAGGGGTCAACAAATTGGTGAGAGTGTATAACGAGGGAGATGGGGTAAAAGAAAGGAGTACAAGTTAATGCATGATAAACACAATTGTCTTCTTCCACCATTTTATACAAAAGAAATTGCCCCAAAAAAACAGTAAGCAGCATCTTAGATTTCATGAGCAAACCGATGAAAACAAAATCCTCAGCAGAAAGAACATTTCGATTAAACTCAGACTAACCTTCAAGGTTTGATGCACAAGCTCCATTAATTGTTTAGCTGATAAAGACACCACACATTCCTCAGCTGAAAATAGCAAAATAATGCGGTTGGAGTCGGCACTCTCTCCTTTATTGACCCCCGATGTTCGTGTTATATAGTCCTGCGGGCAAATATGCAGCAGCTGAATCAGACAGACGACCAGAAAACACTTGCAAGATTACAAATATGTACTCACTTGAGGAAGGCTGAAATCAGATTGCAGAAGCATATTTCTGGCCCTAGCCAAAATTTGAACTTTCTTTCTCGATGCAAAGTGCACTTCGACATTGTCAGCGAAATTACTCAGCTTATGGTCTTTATTCTTCGATGAAGATATGAACTTAAGTTCCTCCAAAGCTGTCTCAAAATCAATTGTAAGTTTCCTAATCTGCTGAAACTCAGCGAGCTTGGAAGCATCATCAGTAACAACCTGAAACCAGATCAATGGATATCATGACTAAGATGAAAACAAAAATTTCTGAGTTTGAAACATGCTTCGAACCATGATGTGGCATAAGAATGGGCACTTTTGAGGTCCTCTAACTTCTCACCATGGAAAACAGCATTTTATGAAATCACATATATTCTCAACAAAATTCTTTAGTTATAAACCAATAATCAATATTGAACATTTAGACAATTTAAACACTAACCTTGGACAGAAAATTTGAAATTATCATATCCGACAACCTTGGCCAAGTCAATCTTCCAAAAGAGCACATCCAAGTGTCATTGTTGAAGCATAGAAATTTGCTGAAAAAGGTTATAATCCGAACCATGTTGGAGTACATGAGTTCACCATCCACCTTGTTTCCCTGTGTATGAGGATGGTTAAACGGGCTTCAAGTACAATCATTTCAAAGTTACATGCATTAACTTGGGCAACGGAAATATTTATAACACGTCAAAGCTAATTTTGGTTGCCAGATTCCTAATTGTACCTCGGGCTCAACAGATGGGACCATCTTAAGAATTGCTTCTTTGACATGACTCTCCTCCTGGTTGTTCTCTTCTTCAACAATAGGATTTGCTCTACAACTCACCACTGGCGTAAAAACGTATTTAGTGATCAAATCTGCAATTTTAGCAAGCCCATAATCAAGAACCCCAGCAACCTACATACACACCATGGAAAGCTGTCACTGAGAATATTCGCCAAATTCACGATGATGGGTCAACTGGAACTAAGTATATTTTCACTCACATCCATAGCATTCATAATAGTGTACAGCTCTAGACTGTTCATTCCATCGATGCTTATCTGATACTTTACATGAACCACATTGACATCCTGATCGAACCGCACAGCACTCTCCATAAACCTCAAAAGTAGCTCTTGAATCTACATCCAAATTGAATGGCTCTAAAAACAAATCATAAAATTGGATAAAATCACCATTTCGTTACTCACAATCAATCAAAAATGTAAAGTTCAAGTGCCAACTACGCCACAAGCAATGAAAAAGCAAAACTTAAAGGTAACTCAAACGTATAAACCACAGATATAAACCTTTTCTAAGCATGAGAACCCAAAAATATTGATAATGAATTCTTACAGAAGATGCATAACACTTAAGATCACACCTTTCTTCAATCTAACTAAGGAAGAGCAAAATTAAGTGGAAATTACCCTAACTTCTAACTAAAAAATATGTAATTTCAATGCAAAATAACATTTGCAAACAAGAAGCAGAAGCTGCAATTAACACCTCATCAAAATTCAATTATATCGCACAATCTGATACGACCCCAAATACAGGATCGTTTCACAATCCATCTAAGCACACAAATTGAAGCAAATCCCAATTAACCTTAAGAATGATCACACCTTTCAAATGTTCTATACTCGTTCTTCAATCTAACTGAGGCAGAGCAAAATTAAGTGGAAATTATCATAACTTCTGAATAAAAAAAACACATATAACATAAAAGGCACGCAATTTTCCAAGCAAAAGAAGCTGCGATCAACGCCTCAGCAAAATTCAATTACATTTCCCAATCCAATTAAGCTCACAAATTGAAGCAAATTTCCAATTCACCTCCTCAAAGCAATCAACCCACTGCTTCCTGAGAATCGCGTAAACCGCCGGCTCACCTTCCACCGCCGTAATCTCAGCATCACCGCCGCCCTTCACTCCAAGAGCTCCCCTCAATTCCCTCATCCCTTCCGCCGCCTCCACCACCCTCCCATTCTTCACATCCTCCCTCACCACCCCCAATTTCCGATCCAATTCCAAAATCACCCCCAAAAACTCCAGAATCTCCCTCTTCTCCCTAGCCTCCCGCCTCTTCTCCACAATCTCCCTCACAATCCGCCCCAAATCCGCCTCCACCGGCTGATCGCACACCAGGCTCAGCAGCGAGGCGATTTCTCCGGCGAGATTCTCCGATTTCGCGACGACGTCGGCGCGTTGCGAGAATAGGGCGGAGAAGTCGGAGTGGTGCGAGAGGAGGTACGATTGGACGGTTGATTTGATCCGCAGGGAGTGCGCGTCGAGGCGGGAGATTAGGAGGCGGAGATCCGGCGCCGACAGCGGCGAGGAAGGGGATTCCGGCGAGGAGAGGAGATCTCGGACGTTGATTGTGTTGATGAGAACTTCCATCGCGAGAGAGAGAGAGGGAGTCCACTGTAACGACTGTGGGGAATTCTGCAGCGGATAATTTAAATTATGTTTTGTTGAATTACATTTGCTACCCTTAAAATGTATTGAATTTCAGTTTTTACCCTTAATTAGAGAACAATAGCAAATTGCTCCCTAAAATCTTTGATTTGGACTTCGTAATATATCGAATTTCAGTTTTTACCCTTAATTAGAGGAAAATAGCAAATTTTGCCGTGAAATGTTTGATTTGGACTTTGGGATTAGAAAGGGGAAATATAAAAGGGGTGATTTCGAATTTTCTTCTATCATTGCAACTTTTATACATTTCTATTTTATCTATTTTAGAAAGTAGTAGTATATATTTTTGAGTTAATAAATAAAAAAAAATATTTAGATTAATGTGCATTTTAAAATAAAGAAATTAAACTTGATCTCATTTTCGGGATCACATATTCGCACCTCCCGTTTCGTGTTTTTTACATAAATATTCAATCTGTCCCATTAGGCCATTAATAATGTCTCATTTTTTTCGACACGAAAGTTAAGAATAGTAACAATTTAACAAATGTTAAGTGGTACGACTCAAATATTTTTTTTATGTAATTTTTGGTCATAAAAGAAAATAAAACTTAATGCTTGAAGACCTATTGAGACATTATTAATGAGACAAATGGATTAACCGAATATAGTCAAAATTTAATTACATCTTTTTCATCTTTAATATATCTTAGCAAGATAAATAATTGTCTATATCTATTTATTTTATGCTAGTAATTAATAAGCTTATGAAAGTAACTTCCTCTATTGTTCTTTGGTATGTGTGATTTAACAGCCGAAAAACTTATATAAAAACGAATAAAGTTCATTTTAATTGGAAAATCTATGATAGTTTCCCATTTTATCTTCGATGTGACTCGAATCAAATCAATTAGATGAGAAACGTGTTACCATTGAACAACACTTCATCATTATATATAAAAACGAGTGAAAGCATAAAATATTATCAAAAATAAAATAAAATTTAGCACTTGTCGCATCATCCCCTCATAAATACGTTTCTCCCTCGACAGGTGATCGCGATGGTTATGATAGTAGATGAAATACTATTTTTTTAAACTACATGGAAAAATACATCTGCATTAATTAATATGATCAAATGTAATAAAAGATTGGATATTAAGTTGGCAGCCAACCACCACCGAATGCTATTAATTAAGCGTATGGTTCGTACATGCATGTCAGCTAGATTTTTTAGTACCATTTATAACAATAATATACATGTATGAGAATAAAGGTGACAAAGTTTTTGACAAATTAATATTTGCCTTTGTATTTAAAGCCCCAACTAAAATTGGAGGTGCAACCCCTCTTTAATATCTCATGATGTGGAGAGTTTTACCCGTTTCGTTTTCGATTGTGACGCGTGTTTAATCTTTTATTTTTATGTCGTAAATGCTACTTCAATTTTGAGACTTTTCAAAACTAAAAGTTAGTAGTTTCTTTTTCTGAAACGAGTCAAGTCGATCTCAAATAAAACAACCTCAAAAATATCCCAACCAAGTTAAATATAATGGGATGGAGTATTATTTTATGCACCATGTGCAATAAATCATTGATTTAATTTTTTCTTTATTGAATGGTTGGGGTCATTTATTTCCATTATTTTGTGTTCTACTTAGGACGCCCTTATAACTTCTTTTTTTCAATTTCAATTTGTTGTATTTTAAGGAGGAGTGATCATAACCATTATGGTGTCATAATTAAATTTAATTTAAATTTTAATGATTAATATATAAATTATAACTATATAGGGTTCATCTTGATAATTATTTTTGTATAACAAATTTAATAGTGGGATATAGAAAATACAGGGGCGGATAATCCAACCCGCCAATATATAGAGAAAACAAATGTTTAATACTGAACAATAATAAATAGAAAAGCATAAGAGTAACGAGATATACATTAATACGTTACGAACTTACATAACACAAACAACGTCAACCATAAACCACGCTTGCCAACTAAGAGACCAAACTAGCTAGCTCGTCATCTAAGTCGAGGTGATATCATGTGGTGCACCCACGTCTAGCAGCAATATTTTGTCGGTATCTCAAAAACCACACATACACCCGAAACCTAGATGCGTGCTAGTAACTCCAAATTCGAACAAGAACTCGAACACATTTGGAATTTATTTATTTCATAAAAATTCACGTAGACTATGCTTCATCAAATAACTAGCTATAATTTGGCTAGTTTTCTGAGTTGGATGGAAAGAATCCCAGAAAACATATTTATTTGCATCTGCACAAGTAAATGGGTTAAGCTGATCACACATGTATCCCATTTCAAACATTCCTGTTGCACAACATGCAACTGATGCTACTTCAAATCCTGTTAATATAAAAAAAAAAGTTAAATAAAATTAAATATTTCAACTTATATATAGGGATCTTTAACATGTAAAAATATGAACTATTTTTAGCCCTTCAATCGTGAAAATAGGAATGACTATA
This sequence comes from Salvia sclarea, assembly GCA_036873715.1. Taxonomy (NCBI): domain Eukaryota; kingdom Viridiplantae; phylum Streptophyta; class Magnoliopsida; order Lamiales; family Lamiaceae; genus Salvia; species Salvia sclarea. The sequence continues at coordinate 5,317,038 of JAYJMF010000091.1, forward strand.
ATCACTTACCTCAAATTAATGTAAACTTATATGAAAGTGTAATTGAAAATTAATAGAACCAAAGTATGTGATTTTCTAGTCTTACATTAATAGCTTCAATTGACCCAAATCTATCTTATTAAACTTAAAAGAACTATAAATTATTTTCCTTGAAAAAAAATAAACAATAAGTTAGAGAATGATAGATAGCGGATGCTATATGCCTATATGCATAATAAATTAGCTAGGCAAGTTGGTAATAATGTTCCTTTCCTTTTTTCGTATGGGATCAACTAGCTATTAATTGTCACATCACCATTTATTATGTAGTAACATTATTTACTACATAACCTTCAATTAATCACATCTAAACTCTATCTTGTTATTTTTTGTTAGATACATATAAATGTTTAAGACCACACACAGCTGTATGGTCTATTAATGTTCACATGCATAATTAACATATTGTACAAACTTTGTACCATATCATAGGCCAAAAATGACATGCAAAATATTTATCTTTTTTATTTCATCTGGCATAATTGCCAAATTAGCCCTCATTATTATGGAGGTAGCAAACTAGATTGAGCCATAATTTTTTTTTTCCATTAACAATATCATGTCATTTCTAATTTATTGTGTTGCCATGTGATATTACTTACTTATATATAGAGCTTAACCCCTCAAATTCTCCATAAATTATTGTCACCTAACCCAACAGGCCAACACAAACTTAAACTCATATTCAGCGACATATTTGTATTTTAGTAGTGTTAACATAAGACTCTTCTAAACCTCGAAGCACGTAATTAGCGCAGGAAACTTAGGAAAAAAATTATTTATTTTAAAAAGCTTACAAATTGAGAAGGCTTCTTAATCATTTGCATGAAAAGGTCAATATTTCTAATTTATTATGTTGCCATGTGATAATTACGTATTTACATAGCTTAATCCTTCAAGTTCTTCATAAATTATTGCCAACTAACCCGACACAAAAACTCAAACTCATATTCAGTGACATATCTGTATTTTTACTTTGTGTTTTAATACTTTTAATTAACACGAGACCGTCCCAAACCTCTAAGCACGTAATTAACGCGGTAAAATTAGGAAATAACTAAAAATACTTACCAAATTGAGAGGGCTTCTTGATCATTTGCATGAAGAGGCCATAGGGGTTGGAGAAAACAACCTTAATCCCACCCATCTTCCCATTCAACTTCTCAACCAACCCATTCAATTTCTCATTAAAATGCAAGGCCACAATGTTGTACCCTTCCATGCACTCATTCCCATTCCCATTGACATAGTTTGTGGACCTCTCCAAGGGCAAGCACCCCATCGGCGGGAGCCCGGTCAACGAGATCTTCCGAGCTCCCAAACCATAGATGCTCGACACGAACCCCTCCACGAGGCCAATCAGATAGTCCTGATACTGATCGATCGTGTATTTCGACCTCGTGTTGGGGATTGTGTAGTAGTTCTCTAGGAAGTCATTTGTGCCTAAGCTCACTAAATAGAGTGCCTCATTTATAATGGATTTGGCATTTTCTTCACCCACATAGGCTTTGAGCTTGGTTTGGTATTCCTTGTAGTATTCCACCTCTCTCCATAGAGGAATCACATTCTGCAAAATCCAAAATTTGAAATAAATTTATAACTTTTAAAATTAAATGAAAAATATTAAATAGAAATAAAATATGAAATTGCAGAATTTAATAAATATATTATTAATCGACTATTGTTTTATATCTTATTGTAAATATAGGTGGCGTGGCATGAATGATGAATGTCTGTCGCTTGCACAATAAATATTGCTTATTTTGATAGTCTAATATTTTTCGATTGAAAGTGAAATATATACATAATTAACTATACTATATACATATCTCAGTAACTAAAACAACAAATACAATTACGCAAAAAAAAATATGAGAATCCAATTCCAGCATTTTATTTCAGAAACAAACATGAAAAAGATCTCATGCGAATTTCAATTTATATAGATATACCTATTTCAGCCAAAAAAAAAAAAAAAAAATAAGAAGAAGAAGAAGAATAAAGAAACAAAAATAAAGATATGCCATAAAAATACGAGAATATGCCTAATTTCAGCATTTTATTCGTGACATCACTGACATGCAAATTTACTGCATTTTCCAAAGTTAAATAAATAGAGCATTAATTTTATATCTTATTATATAGATGCGCGGCATGGCATGAATCTGTCGCTTGCACAATAAATATTGCTTATTTTAATATTTTTCGACCGATAGTGAAATATATACGTAATTAACTAGTATACTATATATTTTAATTTTGAAATACATAACAAACAAAAATAAAACCACGCAAAAGTTCTGTGAGAATCTAACTCCAGCAGTTTATTCCAGAAACAACATGAAAAAGATCTCATGCAAATTTCAATCCATATATTATTTCAGCTAAAAAACGAGTTAAGAAATAAAAATGAAAAATATGCCAAAAAAAGAAAAAAACGAGAATTCACCTAATTTCAGCTGCTTATTCATGAAAAAGAATCTCATGCAAATTTATATATATACACCTATTTCAGCTAAAAAAAAGAAAAAAAAAAAAAAAAAAAGAGAGATTAAACAAGCAAAAACAAAACTACGTATGCAAAAAAAAGCACGAGAATCTAGCTGATTCCAGCTGCTTATTCACGAGAAAATAATCTCATGCAAATTCACTGCACATTTTCCACCGAAGTAAAAAAAAAAAAAAAGTTCAAAAATACAGCGCCGATCGCGAAATCTGGAACTTACGAGAACATTCGAGGTCGCATTGTCGTAGCCGGTGCCGGCGGAGGCGAAGCAGACGCCGGCGGCGAAGTCGGAGATGTTATACTGCGGATCCAGGTACGCCGGCACGAACGGGCGGAGTCCGAACGCCTCGGAGATGAAATCCGGCGGGATTCGGCCGTTCGAGAACCTCCCCGTCGGCCTGCCGCCGTAGAAGTCGCGGCCGTAGGGGCGGAAGTTGCTCCGCAGCACCGTCGAGATCTGGTTGTTGTTGCCGGCGTCGACGGAGGAGTCGCCGAACACGATCACCGCCGGGATCGCGGCGGCGCCTCCGCCTCCGATCGCGGCGCAGAGGAGGAGGAGGAGGCCAGCTGCGCGAGCTGAGAGCATTGCCATTTGATTTTCGATTTGATTGGGAATTGGAATTTGGGGGAAATTGGGATATTTGGGGTTTTTTTTTTTTGTGGGTGGTGGGAAATTGGGGGGGTTTTGATTATATAGGAATTGGGGGGAAAAGGGAAAAGTTTGTTGGTTGATTTTATTTAATGGATTTTGGGGAGTTGAGGGAAATTGGGCTTTAAATGGGGCATTAAATGGGGAGGGGATTGCTGTGAGGTGGGTAAATGGGTTGGCAGAGAGGAAATGCTATCTCTACTGCTGCATGCTGCTGTTGTTTTTAATTAGTAGAATGAATTAATGTGTTTGTTAGATGAGTGTCGTGTTTCAGTCTCGTATTTTATTTTGCCGATCGAGCGTCTGTTTGTATTCGTTCGGCTGGAATGCGCGTCGTTGCGTCGGTACAGAGGTGGATGTCGGTTTGGGAACGAATTAACGTCGACGATGTTGTTATGTGGATTTGAATATGTACAAGACTACAACACATGAGCTCCGCAGGGATAGTGGCGGAGCCATAAATGTCGCTCGAAGGGAGCTAAAACAGCAAAAAGAAAAAATCAACTATGAGTGTGTCGACACAAAGATTGTTTGGCGGCAAAAAAAAAAAAAAAAAAAAAAAAAACTATAAGGGTGTTAAATATGATTTTTTCACCTAAAAAGCCAACATTATAGTGTAAAATTAATTATATATATGTCAATGGGTGTTTGGGCTCCTCCTGGGTCTGCTACGTGATGGATATCGACCTAAAATTTTGAAAAGATTATTGAGTGAGATTGTCTGACGAGTCAAGATTTTTTAAATGCATTCTATACAGTTTCGTGCTGATGTGTTGGTATAGTGATTTAATTTACATATAAATTAAACCCGTCATATGATATTAATTAGTCTATCTCACATCCGTTTGTCTTTGTTTGGAGCGAGAAATTTGATTGTAAGACACATTTAATGAGAAGTTGATGTGAAAATATATCGAAAAAGTATTTCGTTGGCAGAAAAATATAAGATCCAAAATTATTAATATTATATAAGTTGAAACATAAGGTGTGTATCAACTAGTATTAATTTTTTTATTTTAATTTAGGTTATGAACTTCGAAATGTATATTATTCTAAAATTTACGAAGTCGAAATGTGTCCCAAATTAAATTACTCTTTATTTTATAGTTTCATTTCTCTATTTCGTTATGGAAAGCACCTGGACCACAACATGGTACAAACAGAGGAAATAAAATGATTTTTAATTGTCCTTGTATATATATATATATATAGACGTACATTTATTATTTTTCTTTCTTTGATTACTGAAAAAGATATTCAAAATGCTGTAGAAAAAAAAAAAGTTATTCATTTGCATGGTACAAAATGTATTGACGTCAAATATTGTCATTTATATAATAAATGATAATTGGAACTTTCCCAATTAGAGGTGCCCTTTTAATGCACCAATAACAAAATAAACCCCTGGACCAATCTACATTACATATGCAATAAATAGTAATTATTGAATTGTATAATAATTTCTTAAATTTCTGGCGCGTTATCTGATAATTATTTTACTAATTATTGCTTTAAATATAGAGTAAAATAATGTGTAAATAATAATGCAAAAAATGATATTTCCGGAAAAAATGTGCATTCAAATCTCCACCTGAAATGGAGGCTACATAGTAATCATTTTTTTTTTTTTTTGTGAAACATTGTTATTATCGGATGGTCCTTTTCATATATTGTTGAATTTTCCAGCTGATTTTAATTCCTACTTCAAATCCGTTTTTTATTTTCTTTTGTTGGTTGAATAAATGCATAGATTTTGTTGCAAAATAATTCAATTAATGTACCTCATTAGGCGGTTGGGCCATTTGTGATTGAAACATTTTCACATTGATAAAATATAGCTTTTCTTTTTAACAACTAACAATGAAATTTAAAGATCACATTACGCTTGAACCAGAGACGGAGCTAAGATTTAATAAAGGGGTGAACTAAAAAATAAACATTTCAGCGCATTAAATGTTATAAATATCAAAATGTTTAGATGTATGTTGTGCCTTGTGAGACTTCGATTAATAGAATTCAATCAATAATTGACTAAATTTAATAAGTGTAACAACTTGAAACTCTTACATCACTAGTAAATCATGTATACAATGTCTCGACTCATATTTTAATCTTATAATGAATAATATCTCCATCAGTCAAATTTTCAGTTAAAAAAAATCTTTGCAAGCTTGTAAATAGAAGGCCACGATCAGAAATATATAAATTCAACAGAGAGCGGTATATTGTTCCAATTTTTTTAATTATTTTGGATTGCACTGAGCTGGAGCACGGTGCAACCACACCAATCACCATAGATCCACCTATGGATAGAACAATATTAAATTCAACAAAATTATAAACAAGTCACGAGAACGAAGAAGCCCACATGCAATGATCTTTTATTCAAGTATAGTATGACATGATCGTCAGATTACAGTACTGATAAAAACAAGTCCGATCAGATTCAGACTTCTGAACTTTCAGACGCTGGCACGTGACAAAAAACAATTAACTTAGATACAGATATGTTTCAATATAAAAAGGCATATGTGCCTACCATGCCCTAATGTCCCAAAACGGTGACTTCCGGAACATCGTCGTCGGGATCTTCGTCTTCGCCGACCTTCCTCAGGTTGCCGATGATGTGCTCGTCGTTGCCGATGATGTGCTCGTCGCGAGTATCGTCGGCGTCCTCGTTAAGCTCGTGAAGAAAAGTGTGGATGCTATGGCCGGGTTGGTCCACAGCATGGACTTGTTTTACTAGGATCAAACAAGCCAAAATTCCTACCAAAAAAAACATTGAGATTTTTGGTCTCACTGCAGCCATTGCTAATTTATTTGGGGTTGTTTAATTTGGTTTTTATGAGCAATAAATGAAGACGAATTGAGATTTTGAGAAGATGAACGAATTTATATAGGATATTTAAGGTGAAGTTTGTTTAGTTAGTTGGAAGTTTTTGTGGTTGGAGTTTTTATAGTTTCTATTTTATTGCAGATTTGATTATTTTTAGTATGTCAGATAACTTCCAAAATGTTAATTGTTGTACATTTTTTTTTTTTGTCTATTTTAATTTGCTGCAGAAGAGTTATTAATTGATTATTATGCTATCAATCACGAATAAATATTACTACCGGTACTCTATATTATGATGGAACTTCATTTCACATTTACGCTTTTTATTATCACTAAAATGATATTAGCAAGTTGGTATTAGCATAAAGTACACTATAAAAAATAGTTTGAATAATTGCAAAACTAATTTTATTTGGAAAATTGTATTGAATAATCTATTGATTCTAAATAAAACTAACAAAAGGTATAAAATTTACGAATTTTATATGGCTCTAAACAAATTATTTAGTGGTTTTTCCTCAACTATCAATTCCAGTCCACTAAAAAGAAGTAACCTATGGCACATAGACACTTTAATTTTTTTCTCTTATTTTTTTTTTTACCCCAAACATAAACACAAGAACAACCACAAACACAAAGAGGGGGCAATTGGTTTTACCAACAAATAATTTTTTTAAAACAAAATCTGAAGAAGTTGAAGGGGATTTGCATGGAATATCTATCAAAAAATTTCAACCAGAAAAGCAAAAATGGCAACAACAATGGTGTTGAAGTTATTGATGATGATGATATTTTTATGCCCATTTCTTGCAACATCGACAGAGGCCAAAATCCTACTTTATGGCGCCTTGATGCCTAATGTTATCCCCAAACAAACCTCGCCGCCGCAACCGGCGAATAACTACACCACCGGCGGCCGAGCCAGCCGTGTCGGGGCTCGGCCCCCGTCACCGGAGGATGTCTTCGCTACCGGCATTTTGTCATGAGATGTAACCCTAAATTGAAACGAACAATGTATATTTTATCGATATATCGATACTCGTTTGTGATTTTTGTGATTAATGTTACATTGATTATTCAATTATAATTTGTATTATATCTTGAAATTGAATGCATTGGAAATATTGAGAAGCTGTTTAACTGATAAATGAAAACTTTTACAGAGTAAATAAATTAGTACAATTTTTAACTATCCCTTTGTGGAAATTCAACATGTACTAATCTCTATATATGAATCCATTATACAGAAAAAGCTATAGAAAAATGGATTAACAGTGAGCTCAAGAAATGTGCTTCAAACTGCAATACATGTGTAGAATTTGCTCGTTTTTGTGTCGAAACGAAACAGGCTGAAAGAGGTGAAGAAGAGTCCGACCATCAGTTCCCGAGTGTCGCAAAATCCAAGTGCTTCTCCCCTCTTAGCATTCCAACCTTCGCGTGTAAACAACTCGTAGTAGGCCACCGGCCCGAATGTGGACTAGACGAATGTCATGATGGGAAATCGGGAACCAGTTAGGAACCGCCCATTGTGATGTCGTTAGCAGGTGGGGGATTTGCGCTGGCGCTGAATGGGCCGTCATTTTGGGTGGTCGTCTGTGGCTGCCCGGCTCCAAAGGCGAACTCGTGAGGTATCTCGAACGGAGGGTGGGTGAAAACGGAGGAGCCGGTGGTGTTGGTGAAGGCTGGAGCGGGAGCAGGTGCGTTGTTAGTCCTTGAGAAGCCGAAGCTGAAGGGGGCCTGATTGGGAGGCGAAAAATTTGGCAGGGCAAGGGCGATATTGCTGTTCTCTGTTGACCCGAAAATCTTTTGCTCGAACTCCTGTAATTGCTCGTGAGCCGCTGAAAAAAGATGAGTCTACATGTCAGATCAGAATACTGTGCTCAATGAACTTCATACAATCAAAATCTCTTGATTAATCAAATAAATATAAAGTTCATCACGTCTATAGTTGAGATGAAATCCTCTAATCCACAGTCAGTGCCCTAATCCACGTCTCGTAAGGTGATCATCACACAACCTCACTACCCTTATTCCTCGTGTCCCGGTTACCTAACTGGCAGCGCAGTTACCAAATAAAGCATGCCAAGTAATATATATCACATTTAGATGAAAAGCACCGACACCTTGTTATGGGAAAAATCTTGCAGTTTCTAACCGTAACCACACCATTGATGTACAAACATACTGAACTCGGTTCATGAATTACTATCTTCCGGGATATTTATATGGTATATAATTGGAGCATAAACAAGCACAACTAGCAAAGCAAACTTCGTCCAGACCTGGATTTAGTTCGACAGTCGGTCTTCGCTCTTTCACCAATTGATAACTTTGGGCAAGTCTCCAACCTTTGCTTTTCATCAAGTAAGCGATTACTATAGCAGGTGACCTGTCAAAACATGAGATATACGCATTGAGGAAATCAACTTAATCTAATCGATATCAAGTAGAAAATCAATCAAAAGCAGGGAAGCACAACGTATTTTAGTGCACAAGAAAAGAATGAAATTAACAGACCCTTTCCCTACCCGAGTTTCCGAACACGCTATATAAAAGGAAAGCTGAAAAATCACCTGCTTTTGCCTGACATGCAGTGCACAAGAACCCGGGCCCTATCTCTTTCACATTGCTCTGCACAACGCATGTCGAGATATAAATTTCAATAGAAAAGGTTTTGGTATCACCACACCAACGACAGTCACTTTAATCAATAACATGTAAATATGGACTATAATGCTGCAAAAGCCGTAGAAGAAGTCTGGAAGATAGAAATAAGAGACACAATCTAACAGATATTAGTGTTAAGAAGTCACCTAGGAACTGGATTGCATCGTCAAATGGCAATCTCTTGTCATCTGGCAAGCAGTGATAGGTAAATGAATTTTTGTACAGATTCTGACAAGCAGGTACAGTCTGCACATAAACAGATCAGTTAAAAGATTGAAATTTTCCTTATAATGTCTAATATAATAAGTGCAAAATTTGAGAAAAGTAAGAAGTAAACAAGAACACCAAAAGGAATTGCATAAGTAACCTTTTTTTTGAGATTCTACAACAATGTATGGATGAGATACTCAAGAATGTATTCTCCCATCTTAAATTTCAAATTGGTTGCTATCTAAATGAACAAAGGAATCGAATCGGATTTGATAGGATTAAAAAATATAAGTTATAGTTCAGTACACTCTATAATGATAAACAAGACATCACATTCTTATTCATCCCTTTAAAATTGCCAAAATAGCTTTGCTTTTTACATGGTAACTCACTAATTGAATAGGTAAGCAATTAATCCTAAAGTCAGTAAGAAAACATCACCTATTTCTTAGCTCCATCAAAAGGAAAAACACAAAGAATCGAAAGATCAAACTTCAGCCAACAAATTCTATGTCATTCCTCGGCACCTACTTAACTCAATCAAGTCATCAAACATTGCACCTCTATGCTATTCAACGAAACACAGATATGAGCTCGTGCACGAAAAAACTGAACGAATACATTGATCCAAGCACTTCCAATTCCAAAATAGCTTGCTTTTTACATGGTAATTCACTAATTGAATATAGGTAAGCAACTAATCCGGATATCTAAAGTCAATAAACACAAATCACCTATTACTTAGCTCCACAAAAGGAAAAACTCAAATAATCAATTGATCCAATCCGAGCACTAACAACTAAAACTGCAGCCCTATGCAATTCAACGAAACACACATATGAGCTCGTGCACGAAATAACTCAGCGAATCGATTGATCCAAGCACTTCCAATTCCAAAATACTAAACTTCTTAGCAACAAATTCCACATCATCTCCCATCTACTACTAACTTAACTCAATCATGTCAACAAAAATTGCAACTTTAAGCATAAAAACAGTTCAATTGATCGAATCGAGAAACCTAGGTATTAAAAAAGCGAGATCAAATCAGCATACATTGAGAACTCGAGAGATGCTCTGCGTCTTGAGCAGCTCGGCGCGGGCGGCATTGTCGTAGCTGCCCAAGTAGAGGAACTCCGGCAGGATCTCCGTCGGGAAGGCGCTGACGTGGACGGCGGGGGCGGCGGATTTGTCGGCGACGGCGGCCATGCGGTGGCCGCAGACGCCGCAGACCTCGCCCTCCTCGTACTTGTGGTAGTGGCCGCAAATCGCGCACGGATTCTCCCTCTCGCGCTTCCTCATGATTGGGAAATTTGGGGAATTTCACGAATCAATGCTTACATATATGTGTGGGTTGAATCTTGATGCACGAATTTGGGGGAAATTGTGATTGGGAATTTTTGGGGGGAGATTTTGAAGTTGTTTATTAGCAGATGGAAATCTTGTTATGGTTGTTAATTTTGGGGTATTTGCACATTGGCCCCTCGAGGTGTGGGGTCTTGCAGTTTTGGCCCTAGTGAAGATGGAAATTGTGTATTGGTGCTTGAAATGTAATAACGATCGCGTAACAGTGGATTCGAACATGAGAAATTTGGAGTCATGCGCTAACCATATTGTCATTAGATTTATATACGCATAAAAGATATCATTATTTCATCCTAGGCATGTTGAACGATGCTTTATTTCGTTATGAAATCTCCAAAATGTAATAACGTGTGAAACCGAAGTGTGAAAATTGCACTTTGCACAAGCTCGATGATAATTATTCGGTATCTCGAAAGTTATTCGTTGGGAATTACTTGTGGTTATATCGTTCGAATGTATGTGACTTTGTATCTCCCATATAATTTATACATGTTGCAGAAAATTTATATAGTTAGTGAAATATAGTGTCGGTAGTTGATACATTAAAATATGATAAATACCATAGTCGCGCATATCGAGTCTTATCTCATATTGTCGGGAATATAAGTTGGCCGTTTTTTTACAAGCAAGGGTTAAGAAGTGCTATTTATTGCATGCATCTATAATATTTCACAATTTCGTTTTTTCAGCGATTGCCGCAATAAACGTCATAGTATGATTTCCTAGGAGAAGAGGAAGTTTCCGCGAAATTGATGATATATGTCGATGTTGCACAATCACTAGTTTATTATAACCTACTATATGTCATAGACAAATTTTAGGTTAGTATTAGCTAGGGGTCTCACATTTAATTAATATCCTTATATTTGAAGTATACACGTAAAAGATAAATGTTTTAGAAACACTTTTTAGATTAGGTCCCCATAGAGTGTGGAGATGGGAATTTTCAATTAGGGCTTATTTTTTTATTTCGTAAGGGTTTTTTTATATTTCATATGGTGGGTATGATAGCTTTAGTTTATATACTCGAAGTCGAAGGAGTACAATTCACTCATATTATTTTTTATTATTGAGCCATGAAAGAAAAGGCACAAACAAAAATTAATAATAATAATAATAATAATAATAATGTAATTCGATTGCAGAAATTCACGAAAAAAGAAAATGAGAAAGAAAAAGAATATGAGAGTGCAAAACCTTTGTAATTTGGATGTATTTAAAAGTATTATGTTACGGTGTATTAGCATTAACCACACTGTCATGTAGTTTCATTACCAAAATCGTTCAAAACAGCACGCGAATCCAAAGATCTCGACATACAAGTTAGTAACCACATCAACTCTATCAAGTCAAATTCATCTACACTAACCTACCACAACATCAGCTAAACAATAGGCAGTTTCAAGCTACACCCTTTAAAATACCCTTTAAAATCCACGAGCATGAAGGCTTATGCTGATAAAGGCCTAGGTTGATATCGTTGTTTATTGTTAGGCATGTTGAACGATTACAATCTCAAAGTGTGAAAATTGTAATTTGTGCAATCTCCATATATACAAATTATTCGATATCTCGAAAGTTATTTGCTGGAAATTACTTGTGGTTGTATCGATCTAATATATGCGACTTTATATCTCCCATATAATTTGTATATGCTTTAGATAATTTTAATATAGTTTTTTTGAAGTCGAGATAATTTAATATAGTTGATGAAATATAGTGTTGATAGTTGATGCATTAAAATATGATAAAAGCGGTCATAATTACACATATCGAGTCCTATCTCATATCGTCGGGAATATAAATTGACCGTTTTTTACATGCAATGGTTGAGAAGTGCTATTTATTGCACGCGACTATAATATTTTCAATTTCGTTTTCCAACTATAGCCACGATAAAATTAAGAACAAATTCACTTCGTCAATACCATTTTCAATCACCATGAATAGGGCATCGCAGATTCGAGATAATAATAGTCGAAATTATGTTTGCTTCTCAACTGTAAGTATTCCATTTCATGATTAATATTTCTTTGAAATTCCTTTAGATTGTAGAGTGTTCTGTTAGAGTAATTAGATTGATACTTACTAATATTGATTTGTTTTTTTAATAGGATTAAGCATAGATATATTTGAGTTTCGTTGCAAAAATTAAAAAAAAAAATCCCACTTGAAGATTTTCGTGTTTTTTATGTTGGCTAGAATAATTAGCTTGATTCGTTGCATAAACATGATTTGCGATGTTAATCTCACAATATGTCGTGATTAGTAATGATCAGCTATATGAGTCTTCAATTTTTCAAAGAACAATTACCTTCATCATGAAATTTCAAAGTTTAACTAGCCAATGTATAAATGTATTTATTCATGCATAAAGAAAATAATTACTAACTGTAAAAGTATTATTTAAAAAATTTATATTTTATAATATATTAGAGAGTATATATTATTTAAATTTGCATTGATTTAATTTATCCCTAGAGTATTTTCCTCATTTAAGTTATTGCAACCAACATTAATTTCTCTCAATTGGATCAGTGTCTTATACTCTTATCGACTAATTAATTTTTAGAAAAGTGGTTTGTCCTTATCTTAAAGGATCCGAATCTATAGTGTTATATATATACATAAAGCATATTAGGATATGATGATTAAACACTATCATACAAATTTATTTTTTTAGATTGAAGAATTGTTACCCGAGTATACCGAATCATTATTGCGAAATTTTCGAATACATTGTGCTAAGGAAATCGTTGAATCCAAAAAAAAAAAAAATCTCATTTGTGATTGTTATTAAGCTACAATTACGATTAATAAAATTGGATTATAATTAGAAGTATAATTATAGTTATGTCTTTTAACAATCTCGTCTAATTATAATTCATACTCTCTTCTAAGTCTATTTTTCCCATCTGATTTGTAGTATTTGGTTGGTTAGTCATGTAATTTAGAGTCAAAATCACGGAAAAAATCTGTTTCAATGAAAAAAGATGCTTCGATACGAAACGTAGATTGCACATATATAAATATTGGTTATTGACTAAATATATATTTTTGAAATATATATAATTAACATTTACAATCCCATTGATTCTTGATTTCGAGTTCAAGTTTATTCTGGGCATTTTCACTTTGATTATGTGGACAAATGTTTCAATTTACATAAACATAACTTAGAAAGATTATTTAATAACTTTATACTTAACAAAAGGCCATAGTCTTGAAATCTGGAAATTGGGATATCTCGGTTTCTCATGCACGAGTCAAAAAGTATAAAACTTTTTAATTTATGTGATTATTTTAATACTAGGTGGAATTATATGGTGAATTTCAATTTCAAAATACATAATTAAAATAGGTGCAAGTAGCTTTCAGCTTGTTTAAACATATAAAATTATATAATGTCGCATATTCCGTGCACATGTAAAGATGCATTTAATTTTTTTAATGAAAATCACTTGCTCTAATCTCATCCAAGTTTATATATTGATTTTGCAATATATATGGAGTACTTATATTAGAGATGTTGGAACACCTAAAAAAAATTAAATTAAAATTATTGAAATTTGAACATAATTAAAATTACAATTTTGGGTAATCTGACACACACAATCAATCAATCTAATGATGATATCAATCTGATAAAAAGAATCCCATTTTCACTATTTGCTAGTCTCAAAATCACAGTCTGCATTAAATTTTAATTTTAATTAACAAACAAGACTATTGTATGAAATTTCCGTTTAAAAACTTTACCAACTGACATTAAATACCTTTCTCTCAAATTAAATAAAAAAAATAAAAATAAGACTAGTTTGTGCCTTTGAGAGAAAAGTGAGAGTTTCTATTGAGCAATGATAATAAAAAAAAGCCATAAACCATAATAAATAAATAATGTAATTCGATTGGAAATTCACTAAAAAAGAAAAGGAAAAATAAAAGTTAAATACCGCCCATTCTACAGTCAGGAAAAAAGGAAAATTAACAAAAATACCCAAATTTCTAAATCAGCCCAATTTTTTCTCTAAAACCACCGTTCTCCGCCGTAATCTTGGCGCGACCGCCGGTTAAGCTCCAACGCCGCCGTAGCTGACTCGTTTCGCCATTTCACAACTTATTCGCGTATTTATCTGTGAGTTTGAGCTCCCGTTTATGACGCTTTTCAATTTTGCTGCGCTTTCTCTCTTTTGATTTTCAATTTAGTGTGTTCGTGTTTTCGTCTGTTGTTTGATTTGATTGCTCGCCGCAATCAGTCTTAGCTCCAATTGAAAATCCAGCGTTGATTTGATCAGAGTTGATGCCCTAATTTGATTTCCCCCAATTTGATGAAGCCCTAGCAATTTCGAATGTGATTGATTTTGAACCAATTTTGACTTTGTCACTTGTATGTAGCTGATTGGTGCCCGTATCTTTGCGATAATTGCAACGTGTATCTGTTTCATGGATGTGATCATTTTGAGGAATTTCATGCTCTAAATTTGCTTTAGCTCAAATTCTGGGAAAAAAGAGCTGACTTTTTTTGCGATGCTTCTTAGGTTAACTCTATAATTAGACCCAATGTTGTTGGTTTCATCATGTTCAATATATGTGTGATTTTGCATTCTATGTACTTGTGTGTAGTCATTCTTCTTGAAAATGCATAATGTGAAATTGGTTTTGGCATGTTTGATTTGGGTTATTGATGAACTAAGTTTTCAAAAAGAGCTTAAGTTTGGCCTTTTTGAACATTTTTCCATGAAAAGAGGAATGAGACTTCTTAGTAAACATTTTGCAACTATCAGTTTACCTTTGCTTTTGAATGTTTGTGAGATGATCTCCATTTGATTATTAATGTCTTCAAATGTGACTCTTTTAAATATTTTTCAGAATCTTCATCCTCTCGCTTCTCTTATTCTTCTTCATCTTTCTAACACTATTTGATTTTGCTTGACAGGTTTTATTGTCTGGTTTGGACTTTGCGGGTCATTGCGTTGAACTTGACTCGATCGACCTTTGTTTGATTTTCATTGTTATGGTCTTTGGCTCTAGTTGGGGGTCTAACTTCATGTTGCATAGCACATAATTTATTGGTCTAAGATAAAGATGAATTTACAGACACATCATACAGGGCAGATCTCGGGCCAGGTACCCAACCAAGCTGGTAGTATGTTACCTGGGCTACCACAGCAAAATGGGAACCCTATGGCCGGCCAGATGCAGAATCCTAATGTTCATCGAAATGTACCCAATATGGACCCAGAAACTGTTAAACGACGCAAATACATGCAAGAGAAGATGTAAGTGTTTTTGTTATTGTCCTTTTCATTATCTACTATTTTGGTTGGCTTAATTCTACTTATGCTATTTCTAGTGCTTCCTGGTTTGTGTAGGAACTATATAAGTTTACTTTTTAAAAATTGTTATAAATTGCTTGCTTGACTAGTGCCGCTAAAGGTTTAGTTTTTCTGTTCTGCAGCTGGAACTTTCTTATGCAGCGACGCCAACAATCTCCTGAGGTTCCCAACAGGAAAATGGTTGATATAGTGAAACGTCTAGAAGATGGTTTATTCAGAAGTGCTACAACAATGGTGTGTTATTTTTTATTCTGCTTCATTATGCAATCATCCACCTTATATAGAAAATGCTTTTTTGACATTAAAGCTTTATAAAAATTTCAAGAGCTTTAAATATTTATTTGGTGTGTGTGTTCTAGAAAATTATTAGCATAACTACTCCTCATCAAGTCCTTTTGTATTTCTATTTCTTATTATGTTATATATTGTCAGGAGGAGTATTTAAACCTTGAAACTTTGGAGAGGCGTTTGCACATTCTGATTAAGCGCTTCCCTACGAGTAATCAAAACCAGCAGATGTCACATGCCAACTCTTCCCCTCCCGTCGGTACAATGATACCCACACCTGGGTTTCAACAAACTGGGAACTCAGGCTTCACTGGAACTTCGTCAGTGGATAGTTCTTTTGTCAACAATAGTAGTTCCAACACAATTGCATCGTCCACCATCAATTCTGGAAGCTTCTTTCAAACTCGAAATGGGTCTTCTGGGAGTGCGCATGGTAGTTCTTTTAGTTCATCTGATGGTTCTTTTAGTTTCATCCATGGATGCTATCTGGTTGACTTTTCACTCATCAAAATAACTAATTTTCTGCAGGAGCTTTGGCTGGTGGGTATCAGCAGTCACCTAATGCTTTCATGCCTAATCCCGGGGTGAATAACATAATGACATCCATGGGTGCACAAAGAATGACAAGTCAAATGATCCCAACTCCTGGAATTAGTAACTCCAATACTAATGATATGATTAGTAACACTAGCAACAACAAGCCCATGAAAATTGAGGTATCAGATAGTGTTGGAGCATGTCCTGATGTTGACTCTGCAACTGCACCACAGCCTGTGTTGCAAAAACATCACGTTGGTGGTCAAAATTCTCGCACCTTACACAATATTGGCGGGCAAATGGGTAGTGGAGGCAGTTCCGCGTTGCAGCAGAAATCCTTTGGAATATCTCATGGGCCCCTAAGTGGAGGGTTCGGAATGATGGGAAAGAATATGCCTGTCATGAATAGTCCAGGAACCACCGAGGGACATTTATCAGGAGCCATATATGGCAATTCCACCAAGCCCATGTCTCAGCATCTTGACCAGCATCACCAAAGACCAGTTTCACAAGGTACTTTGTTCTCTCTTCACCGGTACACCCATGCTTTTGTGTAAGCACATGGTTTTCCAAATCCTTAATGTAATGACAGTTAAGTTGTGGATACCTTTGGAGCTTCTAGTTTGTATTCTTTTTTACTCTCTTCAGTATGACAGGTGATGGCTATGGAATTGGTGCTGCTGATGCTTCTGGATCTGGAAACATGTATATGCCTGTGACAACTGTGGGGTCCACGATGAATAACCCGAGTTTGAATGCCATATCCATGCAATCAATGCACAAGACAGATTCTCCTTTGATGACCAATAACCAGTCAAATGTATGCTCTTCTCAACAGGCAACTGTGGATCCTCACTCTATAGATCAATCACAAAAGGTGAATTTTCAATCACAGTACCCAGTAAAAGAAAATTTAGTGCAACCTCACCAACATCAGCTGTTTCAACAGCCATCCCAGCAGTTTCAACAACGACCACTTTCTCAGCATCAATTGCAACAAAAAAGGCAAATGCAAAACCAATATTTGATGAGAAATGATTCTTTCGGTCAATCCCTTCTATCACCCAATATGGTTTCAGAGGTGAAGCCAGAGATTGGAACAGAGCATCATAGTGAAGGTCTACAGTCAAAAGTCACCCACTCTTTCCATTCTGATATGCAGAATCAGTTCCAGTCAAACTCTATAGAGGGCCATCCAAGAGCTGCACAGCCTTTTTCTCATTCATCTGCGCCACATGATGCCCCATCTTTGCATCCTCAGCAATTTTGCAACACCCAAAGTGATTTTACTGGTCTCTCCGGTGGTGTTCAACCAGATGCAGCATCGGGCGGTCAGCGGTATTCCAAGCCTCAAGATGTGGATGTATCGGGAAGACTTCCACTTGGTCAGACTGTTCAAGATGAAATTAATCACAGATTAACCAGGCAAGATGGAGCTCAACTAAACAATTTATCCTCAGAAGAATCTGTTATTGGCCACTCTGAAACTTGTAGATCAACAGAACCAGTGAACATGAGTGACCCAGCATCTCGAACTTATGGCATTACTCGCGAAAAGCAGTTCAAGAACCAACAGAGATGGTTGTTGTTTTTGAGGCATGCTCGTCGATGTCATTTCGCGGAAGGGAAATGCCCTGAGCCTCACTGCTTAACTGCTCAGAAGCTATTGAAGCATATTGGAAGTTGCAGTGGTTTCCAGTGTGCATTCCCTCGTTGCCGTGCTACAAGGGTCTTAGTCGGTCACCATAGGCGCTGTCAGGATGCAAATTGCCCTGTTTGTATTCCTGTTAAGAATTTTATGCAGGCTCAATTCAAGACACTTGCTCGTTCTAATTTGAGTTCTGGGTTGCCGACATTAGTCAATGAATCTTCTAATGCCCATGATATTGCTGGAACTGTGGGTAGGCCTACTCCAAAGATCGACCCAGTGATAGCTGAAACTCCTGAAGATCTACAACCTCCTAAGCGAACAAAAGTTGAGCAAGGCCTGCAGTCTCTTGTCCCTAGCAGTGGATGCTCTGTGCCATTGGCTTCTACTACAAGTGATAGTCATATCCACGATGTACAGCATAGTGAAAAGGATCGCGATTATCATATTCCAGTAAAATCTGAAATTAGCGATGTGAAAGTAGAGGTGAAAGTCCCTGGAAATGTTGCACAGGAAAGTCCCAAAATTATTGAGATGAAAAAGGACAACCTGGATGATGCCTACATTCAAACACCAAAAGGTGATGATGTCACACCTAGTGATTCTGTTGGATATGGTGCTCAGCAGGTCATGAAGACAGAAAATGATACAGCGCAGGCTAAGCAGGAAAACACTTCATTACTTCCCGAGACATCCAAGTCTGGGAAGCCAAAAATAAAGGGAGTATCAATGATTGAATTATTCACACCTGAAATGGTCCGCCAACATATTATGGGTCTTCGACAGTGGGTGGGACAGGTCAGTCTTGTCATTTTCTCAACCTCACTTGGCATATAATTACATTATTATACTTCTTGATTAATTACTAGCAAGATGCTGCATGTCTGCCTTTGGAAAGCTCCTCAATGTTACCCTTAGCAAGTTAGAGCATCTTATGAAATTTCATCACGGTTATCAATTTAGCATGTAGTCTTTGAATCTTTTCAAAATCAGACGGTTAGCAATTTAGTTTGATGTATTTCATATGTACTAGCCTTTCTTGCTCTGAGACTCTTCGTATTTTCTTTCCCCTTGGCAAGCTTGTAAATTCATCTTAAACTGCTGGAGGCAACTTTCTCTGTTTGCTTGCATTTTTATTGGATAATAATTATGCTTGGGGGTTGTGATAACACAACTATTCTAGACGAGGATCCTTGAATTCATTCTTCAATATTTCCATTGATTTCTTATGAGTCCAGTCTTTTCGACTTATTTTTCTTCTAAGATCTTCCTTTGTTATGTACCCCATGTTTGGATTTGGACGAGGGATGGGACAGAAAATTGTCATTTTGTTGAATTAGATCTCACCCATTCATGCCTTCACCTTCCTCCTAAAGAAGCATCATGCATCATACATGCTCGTCGGATGTGTCGTTCACATTCTTCTCTATAAAATTTGTAATTACTCTTTTGATTCACAGAGCAAAGCAAAGGCTGAAAGAAACCAGGCAATGGAGCATGCAATGAGTGAAAATTCTTGCCAGCTGTGTGCAGTTGAGAAGCTTACCTTTGAACCTCCTCCTATATATTGTACTCCCTGTGGTGCTCGCATTAAAAGAAATGCAATGTATTACACCTTTGGATCTGGGGACACCCGTCATTGCTTCTGCATTCCATGCTATAATAATTCTCATGGAGACACCATTGCAGTAGATGGGACCACTATTCCAAAGGGAAGGGTTGAGAAAAAGAAAAATGATGAGGAAACTGAAGAATGGGTAATGCCTTATCTGCTTAAAGAGTTGTTTTGTTTTGATGTGTAATCTTAGATTAAACTAAGCATTTGTTTCTTGCAGTGGGTTCAATGTGACAAGTGTGAAGCTTGGCAGCATCAAATCTGTGCATTGTTTAATGGTAGAAGAAATAATGGTGGAGAAGCCGAGTATACTTGTCCAAATTGTTATATGGCAGAAGTTGAAATGGGAGAACGCGCGCCATTACCACAGAGTGCTGTTCTTGGTGCGAAAGATTTGCCTAGATCACATCTAAGTGATCACTTGGAGCAGCGTTTAATTGTAAAATTGAAGCAAGAGAGGCTTGAGAGAGCAAGGCATCAAGGCAAAAGTTATGATGAGGTGATTAACTTTTACTTTATATATGCATTGTCAATATTGTGGTTTGTGCATTTATTAGTGACTTTTATTATTGGATATGTCATAATATTTTGCCAACTTTTTCCAGGTTCCCGGAGCAGAAGAACTGGTTGTAAGAGTGGTATCATCAGTAGACAAGAAGTTGGATGTTAAGCCTCGCTTCCTAGAGATTTTCCAAGAGGAAAACTATCCAACAGAGTACCCTTATAAATCTAAGGTGTGTCTTTGCTACTTGATATTTTACTGCTCTAAATTTCTTCTATTAAAATTATATCAAAGATTTTTAAAAAAATGTTGTCAGTGTGAATCTACTCTATCCTCTGCTTCCAAGGGCAAATGATGTTGCACACTAAGAGTTGCATAAATTAAATGATAAAAATAGATATGCTATATGTATACCTTGTTTTAGTTGTTATTGGAAATTGGCAGCACCTTCAATGTGTTGTAACTGTATTTGCTATGTTTCAGGTGGTACTGTTATTTCAGAGAATCGAGGGAGTCGAAGTATGCTTGTTTGGCATGTATGTTCAAGAATTTGGATCTGAATGCCAGCAGCCAAATCATCGAAGAGTCTACCTCTCTTACCTGGACTCTGTTAAGTATTTTAGGCCAGAGGTCAAAGCAGTCTCGGGCGAGGCTCTAAGGACATTTGTGTACCATGAAATTTTGGTAAGTTATCATACTCTTCTATTTTCCTTAAAATAGTTGATGCATTTACAAAAGAAAAAATGTTACCATTTCTTTCTAGTATTTTGATATATTTTTCAAATTCAGATTGGATATCTGGAGTACTGCAAAATGCGTGGTTTTACAAGCTGCTACATCTGGGCATGCCCTCCACTAAAGGGTGAAGACTACATTTTGTATTGTCACCCAGAAATTCAAAAAACGCCCAAATCTGACAAACTTCGAGAGTGGTAAGTATCATTACCGTCTGAATTTGAGGGATAATGCATGGCATTGTCTCACCATAAATGTTCTCTCTTTCAGGTACTTGGCCATGCTACGGAAAGCCACAAAGGAAAACATTGTCGTAGAGCTTACTAATCTGTACGAACATTTCTTCGTTTCAACTGGTGAATGTAAAGCAAAGGTAACCGCTTCTCGGTTGCCATACTTCGATGGAGATTACTGGCCTGGTGCTGCGGAGGACATCATCTATCAACTGCAACAAGAAGAAGAAGGGAGAAAACAATCTAAGAAGGGAACTTTGAAAAAGAGCATCACAAAAAGGGCTTTAAAAGCATCTGGCCAAACTGATCTTTCCAGTAATGCATCAAAAGATCTGATGTTAATGCATAGGGTGAGATCTTTTTCATAGTTTTTTTTAATGGTTTCTTCGAAAATTGTGCTCAACTTGTCAGTACTAAAAGAACTTCTTTGTTTCCCTAGCTTGGCGACACCATAACTTCGATGAAGGAAGATTTTATCATGGTTCACTTACAGCATTCGTGCACTCATTGCTGCATGCTAATGGTTTCTGGGAAGCGGTGGGTTTGCAAGCAGTGCAAAAAGTTTCAGCTTTGTGACAAGTGAGGATTCTCTTCACTTCCCGCCTTAATTATAGTAAAACTTTGTGTTGATTTCATTTCGAAGCTATGTTCATTTCCGCCACTCGAATAAAAAAGTCGACGGATTTATCCAGATTTTGTCGTTTGCATCCTGGAATAGCATCATGTTATACATGTAGAGCAGTTGACTAATTCCCTCGTTTCTACTCTTTCAGATGCTATGATGCTGAGCGAAAACGCGATGAGAGGGAGAGACATCCTGTAAACTACAAGGATGTCCATGCACTTTATCCAGTAAGTCTTAGGATCATGGTTATGAAATTTTCCGCGACGAAATTAATTTGAGTTTAACATTTGGACTAAGAAATATATAAAATCTGCAGGTTGACGTTGCTGAAGTCCCCGATGATACCAAAGATAACGAGAATCTCGAAAGTGAATTTTTTGACACAAGACAGGCATTCCTCAGTCTTTGTCAAGGAAACCACTATCAGTATGACACTCTTCGCCGAGCTAAGCATTCATCTATGATGGTCCTATATCATCTGCACAATCCGACGGCCCCTGCCTTTGTCACAACGTGCATTAAATGCCACCTCGATATCGAAAGCGGGCAAGGCTGGCGCTGTGAGACATGCCCCGATTACGACATATGCAACGCTTGCTACCAGAAGGATGGAGGAAAAGATCATCCTCATAAGTTAACGAATAACCAGTCCATCGATCCCAATGCACAGAACAAAGAAGCCAGGCAATTACGAGTCACACAGGTAGATTTTTCTTCGAATTGTTCACGCTAATATCTGCCCTTGGTAGCAATGGATTCGACTTTGTGACACGAATATCTCGAACTTGTCTTGCAGTTGAGGAAAATGCTCGATCTCCTGGTGCATGCTTCTCAGTGCCGGTCAGCCCTCTGCCAGTATCCAAACTGTCGCAAGGTCAAGGGACTTTTCCGCCACGGTATCCTGTGCAAGAGACGCGCCTCCGGAGGCTGTCCCTTGTGTAAGAAAATGTGGCACCTTCTTCAGCTTCACGCTCGAGCATGCAAAGAATCCGACTGCAATGTACCACGTTGCAGGTTTGTACACAAAACTCCTCGTCCCGACATTCCATTCCACCCTCGTCTCGTCTCAAACATGCTTATATATGAATTGAACCATGGTTAATGCAGGGACTTGAAGGAACACCTGAGAAGGCTGCAGCAGCAGTCAGATTCGCGACGAAGGGCCGCTGTAATGGAAATGATGAGGCAACGGGCTGCTGAGGTTGCCGGCAGTTCTTGATCACCCAAGCTGTATATAGTGATAGCAAGCGAGCCAGAAAATTCTGTAGTTATGCGAAAAAAGACTGCATTTCCTTTTTTGTCTCCATCGATGGAACTCGAAGAAGTAGGATTGAAATCTGTCGCTACAGGTGAGCTGACTCCGACGGGAAAGAGGATTTACCAGAGTCGAGCTACCGATATTTTTCGTTCATACGTCTCCGTATGAGCTAGCTTCCTAGGATATGTTGTTTATAGATCAGCAACTGCTTCTGCTTCAATTAAATTAGCTGCTATAATTTAGATGGAAAAAAAAGGGTACAGAAATCAGTCCTGATTCTTTGTATTTGTTTACTCAGTATTTCTCCCCTGTCATCATTTGATGGCCGAGTGTATCATATCTTTTTACTTGCATAGTTTCAATGGAGAAGCACTTTTTTTCACATATGTTTCCATATTCGGAAAACTATCGATGAAATCACGAATTATACCAAAATAGTAATTATAATACGACTTTTGAATATTGATGATTAACTACCTCAATTTTTAATTTTTTGCAATTGGATTTGCGCAATTTGTTTGGTGGACCGAAATTTAACTCCTCATCGATTTTCTGTGAGAAATGTGGTTTGACGCGGAACTTTTAAGTCCGTTTGACATTGAACTTGAGTCCGCGTAGGAAAAATTAGTATTGAAACACAGTATGAAGATTTGTTTGTCAATTTCCCCAAGCATATTTTTTCCAATAAGATGATTAGTATTTTGAGATTTGTTTGTCAATTTTCTCAACCATATTTTACTAGACAAAAAGTTGCTTTACATCTCAATATAGCAAAAGACACACTTTGAAAGAGAGAATTTAATCATCTATGGCCAGTGAAGAAACTTGCAGCCTTGGAGCGACGGAGGGAGGTACGTCTGCGCCGCCGAGGCGACCCCGTCGGGATCGTCGGGCGGGTAGACGTACCCGTCGCCGTAGCCGAGGTCCTTCATGAGCTTCGTCGGCGCGTTCCGGAGATGCATCGGGACCCGCTCGTTCCCCCCGGTGGACTCCCTCACGGCCCGCTGCGCGGCCCCGAAGGCGCGGTAGACGGCGACGGACTTGGGCGCGAGGGCGAGGTACGCGACGCAGTGGGCGAGCACGACGCCGCACTCGGGCATCCCGATCGCGTGGCACGCCTGGTGGCACGCGACGGCGTGGTCCAGCGCGTGGCTGTCGGCGAGGCCGACGTCCTCGGAGGCGAACCGGACGAGGCGCCGCGCGACGTAGAGGGGCGCCTCGCCGCCCTCGAGCATCCGCGCGAGCCAGTAGATGGCCGCGTCGGCGTCGCCGCCCCGCATCGACTTGTGGAGGGCGGAGATGAGGTTGTAGTGCTCCTCGCCGGCACGGTCGTAGGCGAGGTGCTTGCTTTCGAGGGCCAATTTCACGTCGGGGAGGGCGATCACGACATCCCCGGCGGCGGGGGTTTTCGCCGCAGCGGCGGCCACGGCCGCCGCCTCGAGCGCGTTGAGAGCGACGCGCGCGTCGCCGTCGCAGTGGAGCGACAGGAAATCGAGGGCGGCGCCGTCGATCTCGACGTTAGTTATTGGGATTGGAGCTGGATTTCCAATTAGGGAAGCGAGAATTCCCCTTTTTTCATCAATTAGGGCCAAATTGATCAATTTTGAGATTTGGGGGGGCTGGAGGGGGCTGAGGGTTAGGACGCGGCAGCGGGAGAGGAGCGGCGTGACGAGGTGGAAGGAGGGGTTTTCGGTGGTGGCGCCGACGAAGACGATGCTGCCGTCTTCGATAACGGGGAGGAACGAGTCCTGCTGCGCCTTGTTGAAGCGGTGGACCTCGTCGAGGAAGAGGATCGTGCGTTTTCCGCCGCCGCCGCCGGCGACGGCGGCGCGGACGTCCTTTACCCCGGCGTTGACGGCGGAGAGGGAGACGAAGCGGTAATCGCCGGTGGAGGAGGCGGCGAGGGCGCGGGCGATGGAGGTTTTTCCGGTGCCGGGGGGTCCCCAGAGGATGACGGAGGGGAGGCGGCCGGCGGCGGCGGCGGAGCGGAGGAGGGAGGCGTCGCCGAGGAGGTGCTCCTGCCCTACCACCTCGTCGAGATTCCGCGGCCGCATCCTCTCCGACAGCGGCGCCGATTGAATCTCCGGCGACCTAGGTCGTTTTCTGGAATTAATTAGAGAAGGCGATGGCGATGGCGATGGCGATGGCGGTGGAGGAGACGGTTGATTTCCGTCGATTTCTGCGGATTGGGGGTTTAGGGTTTTATGGGGGATTTTGGGATTTAGGTTGAAGAAGCGGTTGATCTTGGGCTGGATATTGGCATTGGGGGAAGGGGAATCGAGCGGCGGCGGGGTTGAATTGAGGAGCCAATCGGTGGATTTGAGGAGGTCGCCGCCGCACGCGGCGAGGGCTTGGGCGGCGGAGGCGGCGGAGAAGCCCATGCCTTTGAGCTGCTCGAGTGCAGCGTCTGTTTCCATTGTTGCAGAAAAGAGTAAAGCTCAAAGGCGCTCTTTTTTCCCTCTCTTTTATGCGATGCTTATTTGCTTTTATTTAATGCTGTTAATATTAATGAATAATTAAATGAGAATTTCTAGAATAATTTACCAATCTTAGTTTGAACTAGCCTGCATTTTTGGATGGGGTTTAATATTAATGACTAGTTTCGTGGCCCAAGAAAAATTAGAAATAACAAAGTCATATTATGTTGAAAAATTGTAAATAATTCATCTTCTAATTTTTAATCAACTAGAGTCTTACTCCTATATAACTTAAAGTTTCATGTAAGGATTTGGAGTGTGATTAATTTTTTGGCAAGATTTCCATTCTCATATCGTTGGTAAGAGTTTAAGCGTTGTAATTTAGGTTCCGTTCTCTTTGATGTTATGAAGACCGATCTGCCCTTATACGGAAGCGGCCCGATTTACCATTTTTGCCCTCCGTTGTAATCTATAAATAACGAATTATCTGTTTGTAATAGGGTTGGACTGATTTTACTATTGAAATATACTTGGAAATTCTCTTATTCTTGTGTGTTCATCTTCCTCTTCCCTTCAAATTACTTTTCCGACGACCTTCTTTCCTCCGTCGTTGTTCAAATCTACTTCCGATCAATCAGACCAGGTAGCGTCTCTTCTCTCTCTATCCCCCGTTTCTCCGATGATGGATTCGAAAGAACTCATCACGATCCAATTGGTCATTTTTGTCCGTCCCTTATTTATCATCCCATTCTATTTTCGTACAATACCCCATTACTAATTTCTTATATTTTATTCACGTTATATGGGTCTTTTTTTCCCACTCATCCACACATGTATACAACTTTTATTAATTGTGGGCCCTCTTTTCCACTCATCTATACACTTCTCAAATAGTTTTTTTTTTTTTTTAACCTGTAGTATATATATAAGAGTATGAAATGTTGTTTCCCCTAAATTAAAATATCAAAAATTTGCCCAACTTGATGGACTAGCCCCAATTCCATTCAAAATTAAGCATATATTTGTGGGCTAGAGAAAAATCAAGTTAATGGGCGCGATGGGCTTGTTTTGGGCGCAATGACTTTTGCACCTCAATTTATAAATAACAAAATTATATTATATTGAAGAACTAAAGATTGCAAATAGTTAATTTGAAACAATGTTTAATACATTAGTAATATAAAAGGCGATTCAGAAAAAAATTGCATTACAAAAATAAAATAAAATATACTCCTATTATATATATATATATATTAGTTACAAGATATTTTAATATTTTTTGGCTGGCAGACAAAAATATTGAGTGCTTTGCAATTCTTAATTGTCCCTGTTTGTAGTGATTTAATTAGTTGTTTGATTTTCTCATATTTTTGCATTTAATTTGTTTTATGTATTATGTTTAGTGACTTTAGTTCGATTTTTCTTGCCCATATTTATATTCCTTCTCTTTTTAACTTTGTTGTCGGAGGGTTTCTTAGCCAATTAGCTTACCACTTAAGTAATTAAGGAAGTAAATATAAAAAGGCGAATTTCACTACTTCTCTTTTTGCATGATTTTAATTTGCTTCTGTTGGGAGCAAGCATATGTTCTTCACAAACTACTCCATTTAAATTGCCTCCACACACACAAAAAATATTTACAACAAATTCTTAATCTACACACACACAAATCTCAATTTATCAATCATGAATTCAAGAACAATTTCTATCATCAATGTCTACATTTTAGCCATCTCAACACTATTAGCCTTCACCAAATGCGAGTCAAGTTATGGTAACACTTTTTTTTTTTTTTTTTTTTTTTCACACTACGCTATATCTGTGGCGGAACCAGAAAAAACTTGCCGTGGGCCACATTATTTTCTTAAAAAACAAAATCTGAGTGAATTCATAATTTTCCGATTTGTGGGGACTTCAGCCCACACAAAATTTCTGCATCCGCCGCTGTATATATATATTCTGTTTCTCAATAAAATAATTAACCATTACTTCTATCAATATCATTTTTTTTTCAGATACACTAGTCCTAGACTCAATCAAGAATGTAGGTGCAACACAAAGTGCTCAACTCCAACCAAATCAAACCCCCCAAAACTACCCTCCATTGTGCACCTATCCGCCGCCGTCGCCGTCGTCGTCGATGCCTTCGACCTCCCTCCCGCCACCCAAGTCGCCGCCGTCGTCGTCGACGCCTCCCTCGACCGCCCTCCCGGCCCCGATTCCGCCGTCGACGCCACCTTCGACCACCCTCCCGACTCCGCCTTCGACCGGCCTCCCGGGGCCCACAGGCCCACCGACGCCCCCGACGCCGGGCTCGGGCAAACCCGAGCACGGGCAGTGGTGCGTGGCGAAGCCGTCGGTGCCGGCCCCGACGATCCAGCAGGCGCTGGACTACGCCTGCGCGTCGGGCGCCGACTGCGGCCCGACGCAGGTGGGCGGCGCGTGCTCGCAACCCGACACGGTGGTTGCGCACGCGTCGTATGCATTCAATAGCTATTGGCAAAAGAATAAATCGAATGGTGGCACTTGTGACTTTGGGGGATCGGCTACGATTGTCACGGTTGATCCAAGTAAGTTTAATTCAAATGTGACACGAATTAGCTCGTGTGAGTACTTTATAGCCCGGATATAGCATGGAAATTAAAAAATATTCGAATATTCAGGGGCACAACACAACATGTTTTAAAGAATATCGAGTTATAAAGTACTCACACGGACAAAAGTCAGGCTATATCTGAATATTTTTAATTGTAATTGTCGGGTTACAAAGTACGCATACATACCAAAAGTCACGCCATATTTGATTTTTTTTTAATTGCAAGACTATAGAATATTCATAGGTTTAATTGTCGTGAATAACATGACGTTTGCTATTATTTGAAATTTAAAATTGTTGTAACTACAATAATTTCAAATTTGAAGCATAGTACGAATCTCAATTTCACATCGACCAATTGAGATTAAACGTTGCTTAAACAAATGTATAAAGAACAAATCAAGAATCTTATTATGCTTTGTGTGTGTGCATTTTATGAGTTACATCATAAACTACTATATTAAGTATTATCCTTTTTCTTGAACAATGTCAAATTCACGACGATCCTACTCAGCTTTAGCCTTTAGGTACTTGAATATTTATTTGGGCAAACATTTAAGCATTAGATTTAA
This sequence comes from Salvia sclarea, assembly GCA_036873715.1. Classification (NCBI taxonomy): domain Eukaryota; kingdom Viridiplantae; phylum Streptophyta; class Magnoliopsida; order Lamiales; family Lamiaceae; genus Salvia; species Salvia sclarea. The sequence continues at coordinate 5,345,672 of JAYJMF010000091.1, forward strand.
TTAAAAACATAAGGATAATTTCATATTTATGTATTTTACTATTTAGCCAATTTAGGAACATATATTCACATTACTGTCCTCATTTTTTTTATCGAATCCACAATAGACTATAATCATAGGCAGCCCGGCCCAGTAATGAGGCCCAATTCATTTCTCGAAGAAAACTACCACTAATTTCTCCATTTTAATTAAGGCCCATTTAAATAAATCTTTTAAATAAATTTGTATATATTTCTAGCTAGCTGGATTTGTATCTCGAAAGGTCTAGTTCTCTAATTTTGTTGCAGATAAATACATTCATTGGAAAAAAATTAATAAATTATTCAGCACTCGGTGATGAAAATTCTCACTGGATTAAATATTTTGCAGGTTATGATCAGTGCCATTTCCCTTTATCTTGAAGAATATCGCAAGGCCCAATAAAAATCTCAACTCAAGATAAACCAAAATTTTCTTGTTATTGTCGTATGCAAAATTAAAGAAGTGCAGGTTTATTCATTCTCTAGATACAATAATTATTAATTACTAGTTTCATTGTGAGGATTTCTGTTATTTATAGTTTCATAAATATCCTTGATTTGTCTCTCTCGAAAAGTTATTTGCTATTCATAAGTTTTTATTTGAATCTATTAGTAATTTTACAAATGAGTGTTATTTCGATTTAATTGGTATGTGCAAATCAATTAATACATATTAGTATGTGCAAATCAATTAGAAAAAAAGCACGTACAAATCTATTAGTATGTGCAAATCAATTATAGATATTCTTTGATATATTAAAAAAAAAGATTTATGTATGTCTCATGTATCTACCAATTAATCGTAATTAACTGAATCTCCAATATTATTGGAATAATTGTCAAAGCGGCAACATTCATCTCAATATTTCCTTCATGCCGCCTAACTCGATATCAATACTTGTGGTTGCAAAAAATAAAAATAAAAAAATAGAGATGAAATTCATCTAGATCATTTTTATAAATAAAAAAGGAAAAAGTTTATAAATTGTTAGGACTTATAAAATATATATAGAGGTTGGGGTTCTCTAAAAAAATTATTTAAATAACGAATTTTTCAGCTGTCCCAAATAGGAACCGAAGAAAATTATTATTTTGAAAATAGTATTAACTATTTCATGGAGTATTATTTTTCTTGTCCTTGAATACATACTAAAATATCTATGGCTACCGACATCAAAACAAAATTTAGATTTTATGTAAGCTGAGGAAGAAGGGTTTTGTTGTACAATCCATTTGAGTAAGATGTTACATACAAAAATTTGTACTATTTTGTCCTCTAACAAAAGATAAATTTTTTATATTAGAAAAAAGAGGATTGCGTTAGTAAATTAAATTTGTATTTATGGGCATCAGTCACGGGAAAAGAAATAGTCATATAAAACGTTAAATAAAGCATCTATTTCCATTTGTATTTTCGATTGCCTCTTTCCTATTAAAGTTTGAAAAAGTTGGAGCCAACTAGCCATAAACGACCCTACCTTGTTTTGGAGCTTAATAAAAATTGCAGGAATTATGGCCAAGAATTTAGTTTTCCTAAATTTTTTTGACAGATTTTGATGATTTAGATATTTAAAAGTTAGCCGACGCACAAGTTACCCGGACTCTAGGGATCTATTTAATTAATTTTTGAGACAAATCTCGTCTTTTTGAGTTTGTATAAGCTTATTTACAGGGCATGTGTCACAGTGAATTTGAACTTAGATGACAGAAGAATTCCTGAAAGTTTTTGTTTTCGATGAGAGCCGAGTATTTTTCGGGTGGAAACGACGTTCCGAGCAATACTCATCGCTACGCCATGGCTGAAGACGTTCTACGGGCAAATTCCATCGTTTAGAGGGTCTAATCTGCAATTTAAGAGTTTTCGGGGTTATTTTGTAGTTTATGTTTTATGTTTGGGACCCTTTTGTTATTTCTTGTAAATTTTGGCGTTTAGGGTTAGTATTTAAACGCCTTTAGCCTCCCGTTGAACGTAGCTTTTGATATTTTATATAAATTTGAGATTTATCTCTTTATCGTTCAGTTCTCGGTATTCATCAGAATCAATGAGTTTTGTTCTTGTTCTTCCTGTTCCACGCATTCACGCTGCATAAAAAACTTAGCTGACGCACGAGTTACCCGCACTCTAGGGAGTGCGGGGTTTTTATTTTCTTAATTTTATTTTGAGACAAATTCTGCCTTTTAAATTTGTATAAGCTTACGTGAGATGAGCTAGTCTTGTCGTTATTTCTTTTTCAGGTCAGTTAACAGTGATATTTTTAAAGGGATGCGTTTCACGGTGGACTCGAACCGAGATATTTGATCGTAGATCATTAACCACTCTATCACTAGGTCAGAACACGGTGTGAATCTGGTTAAATTAACTTTTTTGGGGGGTGGATATATGCGTAGTTGATTGAATAGCAACCTTGTGAGATGTGATTGGAAAGGTTAGAAAGTCGTGTTATGAATATTTTCCAAATCCAAATATGATACACTCACTAATATAATGTCACAAATTATTCCACACATCACTCATGTAGTCATGTGGAGATACTATGTGAACAGTCGATAAAATCTTGGCCACTATTCTTGACGAGACATTATATTGTCTATTTTCAAAATAACTATTCTAAGCTAAATGAGTTTTTGCCTTTTTCTTTTTTCTCTCATTTATCAAGAAGAAATACATCATTTCTTAAGTGATAAAATTCTATATTTTGTATAAAATCTAGTGGTGCAGATGAAGAGAATCGTGTCCCAATTCTCAAGCCCTTGAAACATCATATAATAAATGATGGTCCATCAAATATACCTCATTGATTTCGACAATCTTGTTATTTTCCTATGCAATAGCTTAGGTATATATTAAAGAGTAAAAATAATTCAATTTTACTATGGTGATTTTGTGAACAATTTTATCCCTTTCTAAAATTATACTATTCTCTAACGATTCCCTCCAACCAACATATTAAAAGTTCAAGTCATCATGTTGTTTCATTTCAATAATACTAATATAATTACAATACAATGCTTTTACGTCTCTTACTCTCTTATGTATTTACAAAATACAGTAAATATAGTACCAATTTAATCAAGATAAATCTGAAATTTTGAAGTGATGTTCATTAAATACATGGGTACCCATAGTCATGACAAGTCAATTACATAAAAAATAAGTTTTATCACAATATATAATAGTACTATATATTATACAAATTAAATTTAATTAGAAATTAAGTCCTTATCAAAGTAGCTGGCTCATCCATGCCTGCCTATAAGTAGCAAAGGTGCAAAACTATCCTAAAATGTATATTCTCTCCAACATGGGTAACAATAAAATTGTTCAACTCATAATACTTCTCAATTTAGGAACTTTGCTAGTTTCAATAGCATGTCCAACTTGTGGCATTCCCACTCCCCCTCCAACCAAGCCACCACCCAAGGTGAAGCCACCCCACCACCCGAAGCCTCCGGCGGTCGAGCCACCATCGACCGTCCCCAAGCCCCCGACGGCCAAACCACCCACCGTGCCACCAAAGGTGAAGCCACCACAACACCCTAAGCCCCCGACGGCCAAACCACCCACCGTGCCACCAAAGGTGAAGCCACCACAACACCCTAAGCCCCCGACGGCCAA
>JAYJMF010000091.1:5365555-5384806 GCA_036873715.1 Salvia sclarea
AATTCTTCTTATTCTTATGTGTATATTCTTATTCTTACGTGTATATTTTAGAGATAAATATGTAATTTGTCTTCTTAAACAATTGTAATTCTTATATGAGATAGGTAACTTGTAATTTACATAATTGCCCTTAAAAATAAATATATAATAGGGATAAATTAGGCAATTCATATATTTTATCACAAAGGCACTTTTAGTATTAGTATAGATTATCAAGAGAAAACATACATACTCTAATTATTATGGGAGATTAGTTGTTGTAGTTTTTAAATAAACTACCAAAAAACATACATTCTAATCAAGAATCAGTTTTATAAAGAAATTAATTGTAAATATTTTAAATTGTAAAAATTTGGAAACATAAACCAAAATATGGATATCAATTATTTTAATAATTTCTTAATTTTTCTCTTATCAATAAAATGCCATATGGCTCCTGTCGAAATTCGACGGGTTACCGAGCTAGTAAAATATATAATAAAGACATAATGGACAATCTTTAGTATAGAAGTATAGATATATAATAGATTGATAGATAAATGCATTGGAACTAACTGCCTGGATGACTTATCTTTTCACTTGTAAAATCTGTACGAATAGCACAGTTTTCATAATATGATATCCATGATCCAGTGTCGTAGTTTATTAGAAAAATGTATGTTAAACACCCAAACTCATAGATATGATTGGAAAACTCAAATCATGGTTATATTATACTAGTAATTTGATCAAACAAGAAGTTGTATTGTATATAATATTATCAGCGAAAAACAAAACTCTAACCTACTGATCAAGAATCAATCCCAGCCTCAAAATAGTTGAATGATTTACAAGATCATAGTCTCAATCCAACGCAAAGATCTGAATTCTCATCCCCTTTTCCCAACTAAGTGTCACAATTCAGATTCAGTAGGAGAAAATTCTTCAACGCCACAACGATTTATAACGTCGGACAATGCTTTCACAACCTACAACATAATGATCAACAAAAATGTCACATTCTCTGACTTGTGATCAAATGAGTTGAAACCATAAACTTCAAATAGAAACCAATTATCAAAGATAGTTACCTTCTTCATTGAGTATCTACCCTTAGGATCCAAGCTGAGGCATTTTTCTGCGACGCGAACAAGCCAGTAGAGCTGGTACACATCAGGACTGTCTTTCAGCATAGGATCAGTCAGTTCTGTGTATTTCTTTTGCCTTAGCAGCGGCCTCGCCTGCACCAAAATCGCATTAACATACCAAACTGTTTGTGCACATTGCTTATTTCTTTTCAACTTTCCAAAAAAAATTGCTTAAAGAAACTCCAAAAAATTACCCATCTCAAGAAACTTTGGCCATCTGTGTCTTCTATGGTCTTTCTCCCAGTGATCAGCTCAAGAAGCACGACGCCAAACGAGAAGACATCAGCTTTACTCAGTTCTTTCCCAGTCTCATGATACTCTGGTGCTAAGTGTTCAAATGTCTTCATGGCTGATCTCTTTGGGAGCTGACCCGACCACTGCCCCAACGCCTCGTATTGATTGATAAATCCATAGTATGAGAGCTGAACCAGCGTAAGGAGTTAGATTTTAGCATTTCAATAACATTTTCATGATGTATTATAGCCATATGATTAAAAAACAAAACAAAAAAAAACAAATTACAATTGGTTGGAAATCATGTGTTACTAGGATGTTGCTTGGCCTCATGCTTCCATAGATTCCTTGATCATGTAAATATTCCAACCCTTTAGCTGCACCGTAAGCTATGTTTATTCGCATTTCCCATGTCAATTTCTCGTTTCCATCTGCACAAAAAATCATACTTATTCAAGGAAAAAGGAAAAGATGTAGCTCTTGTGAGTTGAGAGAGATCAGTTTGCATGTGGTGACCTGATAAATGTGTGTTGAGAGAGCCGTTGCAGATGTACTCGTACACGAGAAATCTGTTTGATCCTTCCGAGCACGACCCTATCAGCAAGGCCACACTCGAATGCCTAACTTCCTCCAGCATCTGAATCTCTCTCTGGAAATCGTCCTCTCCCATTGCTACTGAAGGAATCTCCCTGATCAGGATTTTCCTCTGATCGTTCAACAAACCGAGATGGGCTTTGCTTCCATGATCGGACATTGAGTTCTGAGAGCAGAAGCCGTTCGTTGCAATCTGCAGCTCAGCATAAGTGAATATCTTCTTTGGATTGTGCCATGGCCTTGTGTTTCTGCATAATGAACATAGGAAGTGGTTGCTTTCCCAAGCTTCCAATTCACCTCCAATATAAGTTTTCCACATCAGTTTTTAGCACATTCATTTTTAAATACACACAGACACACACTGTCACATATGTATATGTTTTTCTTGAATTCTGTAACTTACTATTTCTCTGGCTAGTAGTAGCCTCCTCCCTTATGCTAGCTTCATTTAGTTGAGATGCCCTTACAATCTCAATGGTGTTGTCAGATTTGATTCTTGATATTCCACAAGACAGGTTACCGACGAAGTACCTCAATTCTTTCCTCAGTTTCCTGGAAGAATCATATTTGAATAATCAAATTTTATAGCATTACATACGGAAATTAACTACATATATATCCTAGATCATTAAACTTATAAGGTTTCAAGTCTTACATAGATTTTCAATCATCCGAAAAATATATAGTAATCTTGCAAATACCTGATGTTAGAATACACAAGTACCTTCCTAGAATTACATGTGTGGTCTGGAAACTCTTGGCATACTCGACCGCAATCTCTTTCAGCATGCCTGCTTTTGCTGAGATTCCAAACTCAACCTACACATTCACAGCATTATGTTAGGAGAAATCATTCTATCAAACCATAGCATGAGACCCTTTGGTTTCAATATGAGAAAAGGCTTAATTCGAAAGGCACCAAAATCTCTAGTTTTCCTAATATTATAGCCAGAAAAAGAAGGTGTATTTCATATAAATCACCTGTAACATATCGGCAGCAGTCAGCATCTCTTTAAACTCCACGGAGTTTGTGTATCTGATAAGCGTCTTGTGAGCTTCTTCTTCAACATCTGCCTTGCGTTTGTTAAGCGTTGCACTTGAATGCGTCTTGGATTCTATAACATGTCATGAATTAGTAAGCAACAAATTCTTTTGCTTCAGTAGTTTCATTCATTATCATAATATTTGCTTAATAGATGAAGATCACAGAGCTGAAAAAGGGATTTCTTACTTGGCATTAGCCCACATCTCTTAGCATGAAATCTATGCTCATCTGTAAAAGCTTCAGTGACTACAAGAAGCTTAATGATGCTACCATATCTGAGTGATAACTTAACCACAACACTTCTAAGAGAGATACTGAGCTGCTGTGAGGCATCATGGATGATGAGCGCCCTTTGGCTGTTCCTTGCCATGTTTCGCGTTGCACAGGAAGATACACCGCGCCTTCACACATAAACCACCTAATTAGTCTTGGACTTAAAACATGCAAGTTTCTAAGGGTTGCATAAATTCTTGTCAGCCAAAGAAAAACAATCTTCATGCTAGAAATAGTTAAGATATAAGAGATCTTGATAAGCCATAAAACTTACACTACCAAATGACTATAAACTTTGTCAAGAATCTATTCTTGTTTTTGACAAAAAGTATAATATAGGCATATTATGAGATAATACTAAGTTAATATCAAGAACAATGTTTGAGCACAGAATCACAGGCTCAATGAATAGAGAAAAAAAGTTAACCTAAACGGTGTAGTCTGAGGGAGAGTTTGAGATTAAAGAGAATAATGTATTCGTTTTGCTCCATTTTTTTAGCTTGAACAAATATGTCCCAAATATATAAGATCAGATTTTCTAGAACTTTTTCTTGTTGATTTCTATCCATTCCATTTGAACTTATTGTTTTACTACATAATTAAGATGAGAGATTAGTCCTTCAACCTGTGATCACTATGTTTCTTGTCTTAGGTACTTACGCTTGTTGGATTTTCTGCATAATGGGACCATCCTTTTTTGCTTAGTACGATTATGTCAACTAAGCAAAATATTCTTTAAATCATGAAAAAACGTTGTTACTGATAATGTTATTTCAACTGCAATTCCAATGCTTTCTATTTTGTAGTTTGTAGAGATGAAGCAAAGAATTCCTCTCTTGTGGTTTTGGTTTCTCTGCATATGTCGACTTCCAAGAAAAAGCTAACCGCAGTCGCAACTCGCAACTCATTACAAACTGACAAACTAAATTAAATCATTTTAGATGTATATATATATGCCACTAACATCTTTTAGTCTACGTGATGAGGTCACAATTTGTGTTCTTGGTAAACATAGGAAATGAAAGTTAATTCATTTTATATCAGAAAACCCATTCATAATTCCACTCTTATTTAAATTTCTTTTTCAACAAATGAACCAATTATAACTAAAACAAAGTGCTAATAAAAGAAGGAAAAAGCAAGTACAGACGAGCATGAAGAAGACAGCACAGTAGAAATAGAATAAAGCAATCTCTTTTCCTCACCGGTCAAAATCTCCCAAAGGAAAAAAGAAAGGGTGGTAAAAAAGATCATGAATTAGCTAACATTAGAAACTAAATATTTTCATGAATATTTCCAAAAGCACAAAATGGGCTCCTAAAAATGATTAAAAATAGATAGGAATGAAGGAGAAGAAGAAGCCCATTATATGAAGAAGCATGTGCAGCCCAATCCCACAATGGAAGCAACAGATAAAAGACGGTACAGTGTGCCATTATTATACTCGAGTTTGTGAGTAGAAAAAACACAGATGTCATGTGGCATGTGTGTGTAATTATCATCACACTAAAGAAAAACAAAAACACCGCTAAGCAGCTCTAACACACACACACACAGTTGCTTTTGCAGTCTTTTCCTACAAATCTCCAATCTCAAGCATAAGCTTTATGTGTGCCATATATATATTTTATATGTTACTTTACATATAATGCAATGTTATCACCTTCATTTTGTGTAAAATCCGTCTGGGTCTTGGGTGTTCTTGTCGTTTATCTTCTGGATCAGAGGTACACACATTCAAGATTCCCTTTTCTATTTAAAAACAAAATCTTGAATGTTTTGCATTTGTGAAATTTAGTCTTATAGGGAATGCATCTGGTTTGATTTGATGTAATGGGGTTGTTAGGGTGGCGTAGGAGAAGTGAATTCTTGATTTTCTTTCCGAATTTACTGTTTGTGTTTTGCTAATCTCGATCAATGCATTATGAGATTATTGCTGGAGATAGCGATCGCTTTTCTTGCATATTAACTGTTTGAGAAAGGGATTTGTGTGCATCTCGCCTTGTTTCTTTTCATTGATCTGTAATTCGTCCTGTCGTTTATCCGGGTTAATCTGTTGTCGATGCAGTGATCTGCTTAAATCCTTTTAGGAATCCAAACCGTTTGTACACAATGTAATAATCTTCTTCCAAAATGATGTTCTTATGCCTTGATTGTTTCTCTTTGAAATGGTAAGAATGAAGGAAAGATCAGTGGCTAAATTGAATGCAAATTAATGAAGTGAGTTTGATTTTGGTGTTGATTCTGTTCTTAGCTACTTCCATATTGTCACGTTTTCGGCAGGTTTATTTGCTGTCATGCAAAATCGCATTTGCTTAACAATGAGAATGACAGGGTGTTTGATATAGCTACGTTGTTTGTTTCATTTATTACCAGATTTCTTCCTGTCATGCAATATTTGTAGTTACATAACAGTTCAAATTCTTATAAAATACCTTCTGCAACTAGGGTGTAAGCGAGGAGGGAGCAAGTAAGATCAAAGATGTCGAGCGACGGGGCCGCTCATTGGTGCTATAATTGCCAGGAACCCGTCTCTCTCATGGGGCAGAATCGTGTTTGTGCAAACTGTGAAAGAGGCTTTGTTCAAGAGCTCGATGATGCAATTAGTATGAACACCGATGAAAACAGCCAGAGGCCGAGATTCATGGAAGCCCTCTCGAATTTCCTCAGGCAGCAAAGGGCTGTCGGGAGCAACATATCAGAGGTCATTGATAATAATTCGTGGAACTCACTCCTCGTTTTTAGTGGAGACATGCCGGTTAGAATGCCAGGCAGCGGTGGCATCTTGGAGTTTCTGAACGACACTCTTGGGTTCAGACGGGAAAATGGAGGTGATTATTTTGTAGGACCGGGAGTTGAGGAATTTCTCGAACACGTGACGCAAAGTGATCAACGTGTGCCTCCCCCGGCTTCGAGATCCTCCATTGATGCCTTACCGACTATCAAAATTTTGAAGAAGCACGTTCGTGCCGACTCGACCTGTGCTGTTTGTAGAGAGGATTTCGAACTGGGATCTCAGGTGAGAAAGCTACCGTGCAAGCACATGTACCACTCGGATTGCATAGTGCCATGGCTAGAGCAACGCGCTTCATGTCCAGTCTGTCGCCAGGAGCTGATCGGTCAGCGACTAGGCAATGAGTGCAATGGTCAGAACTTGTGGGGGCAAATCCGAAGCAGAAGGTGGAGCAGGAGATGGAGTCGGAGAGAGGAAACACCACCACCACCAACAACAACAAGGGAGAACCAGGGAACGCGGAGGAGGAGGAGGAGGTGGTCTTTCTTTTGGCCTTTTCGTTCGTCTCGCTCCGACCCTAACCCTGGTGAGCCAGCTGAACCGAGCTCGGTTCTGTACCATGAACATAGCCAGCATGAGGAGTACTCCTATTGGCCTTTTGAGTATTGAAGTTTATGAGTCCCAACAAATCTTGCTGTCTCTTCAAATTCTTTATGATCCAAGTATTCTTCATCTATGTGATCCAATAATGTGTGGACGTGTTCAATCTTCATCATTGTTATTTATCCATCTGCACATTGGCCTTTTGGATTATATTCTCACTGTCTGGGAAGTACCATTTACAGTATTGTACACATATTTCTTCACAGTAAGTTGTAGATTTCATGGCTGTGTATACGACATTTAATTTTGTTTCAATTACAAGGAATGAGTTACGGTTTTATTATTTGTCGTGACAGAATTTACTAACAAATGCTGATCAACGAAACCAGAGAAGGAAATATAATCAACACACCTAGAAATTAGAAAAAGATATTCAGCATTGGAACAACTGATAGTAAGATTGTCTAGAAAAGAAAAGCTAGGAGCTAAACGGCTATTCAAAATATGACAATTCAGAGACAGTTTAGCAGAGTAACAAAAATTACAAGTTCAGGCAACCGCAGCCATTGACGACGGCCCATATTTATCACCAACCTCCGCCATCTGCACTCTTCTTGGTATCGCCCCATCCCGAAGTACCCGCATCTGCGCCAGCATCTCCGTCTCCCCAGCTACCCCAACCAGTGCTGCCGCCATCACCAGCATTACCACCACCCCCGCTCCCCCATCCTCCACCGTCGCTATCCTTGGAGCTCCACTTTTGTGAACCGCGATCCTGGTCCTGCCTGTCACCCCTGCCACCACCACCATAAGAGTCCGAGCCGCGGCCACGGCCTCGGCCTCTCCCTCGCCCACCATATGGCCTTGGTGCTCCACTGGGATGCCCATCACCATTTCTGTAATCACCCCTCCCTGCAAGTAAAATGAATATAAGATGCATGTATTCCATTCACAAAATCAATGCCCAGTCAACTAATACTCCCAGAGTCTCGTCTAAAGAGGCATTGTATCTGTGATGTCTGAAACCCATCTGCCTAATTTTATCTCCATCAAGTAAGCCACAGTCCCATCCAATATGATTTAGTTTCCAGTGGGGGTTTGATAAATACTTATGGATTGAATAAATGAATTGAATCATTTCAAATCTTACCACTTCTAGAACCAGAATTCCTGTCTCTGTCTGAAGATTGGCCTCCTCTCCAGCCTCCTCCATCATTGGACGAACTTCCCCAGCCACCACCGGAGCCAGACGAACCCCCAGTTGCAGGACTCCTCATTGGCACCATGGCAGCAACTGATCGTAGTGACGGAGCATTATCAGCTGAGTCATCAATATGTCTCTGAAAATAAGCCACAAGACGGTCTATGTCCTCAAACATTCGTTTTCGGAACTTGAACCCCTTCGGGTAGAGACTGATGTACTCATGATGAGGATTAGAACTCCGTATGTAAGTCAGGATGAATGTGCCAGGATGCTCATGAGAAATTCCAAAGCAATACACGATTCTCATTGGATTCTCGGCCTTTTCAATTCTGAGGAGCTCATCAACTTCAGTTTTAGTACCCCTCCTGAACTTTCGGTAGCTCAGCATCGACTTCAAATGAGCTACCAGTGGATCCACATAACGGTCCATTACCTGCATGGCATATTTTATTCAGTACCACATAATAATGATAAGTGATAATTTAGCTTCATATATTCCTTGACAGCCAATAATCAGCTAGTCTCCACAAAGTAAAAGCTCTTGTAAATCACCTCATCAAGATCTTCAAATGTATCCTCCCCGATTTTCAGTGTTTTCCCTATTCGAAGCAAGCTGGTGATATCCTTATGCTCTTTTCCACCTTCTACAATGTCCTTGTTAGCATATACCCCGTCATAAACTTTCAGCGTCAAAGTCAAAAATGAAGGTCCACGAGAACTAGGGCGGATGACACTTTCACCAGGATCCTTGTCGGACAAAAACTGTTGACAGGCATCATAGAGCGTAAGAACTCAAAGAAATGGAAACATTGAAACAAGGACCAGTAAGTGGCAAGGCAGTAGGCTATTACAAAATCATGCAAATGCACTTTTGCGTGATATCACAATTTGGATTCCAAGGAACATTCCTCAACGTTCTTAAATTACATTATAGAACCTCGCATGTGAATGCACCTTACACTAAGAGGTAATCACAAGACACCAAATCTAATCTAATAAAACAATTCTATAACCCAATAACTATCAGAACACAGCAAGTGTCACGCAGACCCACAAATGAATTATGAAATACTAGAATAGAAGATTGCAACGAACCTCTATCGCTGCATCAGACGTTATATTTTGGAAGCGTGGGTGAACAATCATCCTTGGCTTGAAATGCTTCTTTGCAAGCTCCTTCTCCTTGCGAGCTTTTTCCTGCACAGTTTGCATAGTGTTGCGTTCTTCGTGATAGTAAGGATCCGTCATTCTGTGGCTCTGGAAACGGTTATTCCTCATTTCACTTTCTCTACAAGTTAAAAACACCTGATAGCGATTCTTCTGAATTGATTTAATTCGGCAAGTCAAAATATCACCATCGCGCAGCTTATCATTCAAATCATTGATATCCCTCCAATCATCCATGTAATCCTCCTTACTGAGCATGCCAGTTAATCCAGATTCAAGGACGCAAATTGCTCTCTGAGGCTGCACTTTGCGAACCGTGGCCTGCACGATTCTACCTTCAGAGAGTGCCTCTTCAGTCTCTCCGGAGATCATGTAAAACTCTTCATCCTGACCTGGTTCTACAAATGGTCTGCGTCGATCCTGAAAACCTTCCATCAATTCCAATCTAATATCATTAAGAGTTTCTTTCTTGTTCAGATGGTTTTTCTGTTCAGCATATTCATGAACATCTACAGCCCTCAGTAAATGTGGCTTCTCCCTCACATGCTCGATAGCCATTTCCAGGACATCATCATCGTCATTTGCATCATCATTCCCATCCTCCCGGTAAATATCCTTGGCCAAATCTTGTGCGAGAATGTATGATTCCGGATGTATTCTGGTGTCATCTAACAGATCAATAAATTGACTACTACTGGAAGTCAATCCACTACGTCGCACTCGGAGGAACCCAACAGCATTAATAAAGACCTTTTTGCCAAGCCCATGAGATTGCAAGAGGTCTTTCCTAGTGAAGATGGCACCTGCTCTTACTAGGGACCTCTGGAGAGAAGCTGCTTTTCTGGGTCCTAGCCCCGAGATAAATTGTAGAGGAGCAAATAACCATTCATGACTCGCAGCCAAATTGATATCAAGACCCACCTGGTTCGTTACATCCACCATCACTTGTTCAACCATTCCATATTTCTCATCAGGAGTAAGAAAGTTCTCCAATGGATTAAGCTTCCAAGATAATATCTCTCTACTAGGCCCACATAATGTGGCTACCATTGCCAATGGATTCTGAAGATGACGCCCAAGACCCACAGCACGTCTAATGATACCTGAAATTCGAGGATACGCATGAAGCAAGCTGAAAAACCATTGCATAAAAACTGGCATAGTACTATGGAGGCTGCAACATCCACGTGAAGCACGGTAAAGGAACAAGTTGCACGTAAAACAAATTCAAGGATACCTTCTTGTGAAGGAAGCTGATCGACTGAGATGCGAGAATTTTCATACAGGTGTGGAAGAGATTCATCAGCATAGACAACATTCAGATTATCCATCTCATGACCGACATCTCGAGGATTATCTTCCACCATCTTGAAGATGATCTGAGAACAGAATGAGCGATAATACAGTCACCTCAAATATTTTTCAAGTGTCTAATGAGAAAAAGTTTCAAATACATGAATACAGATAGTATTTCATACAAATAAAGGACAATAAGAACCATAAGGAAAAAACAGTGCAACTGTGTGCAAGTGTGGGACTAGTAGTAGAATGGTTAATGACTGAGACCAAAGGTCTCAGGTTCGCATCCACCATGACGCGGCCTTTAAATTAACTAGTTTGTTGACCAAATATATGTGTGTGTGTATATATATATATATATAGGAAATGAATCATTTAGGATCCCTCCTGAAATTGTTAACTGGGATCCAATCTGATCCCTTGATCTTGATTGATGGACGGTCAAGATTGATTCTCAGATTTGATGATGCTTTCGTATGTACTGGATAATGCTTTTAAACGGTTATGCTTTCTTATGTACAACATAATGCTTTCATCTAGTATTATGCTTTCTCATATACAACATAATGCTTTCTCTACATTAACAGTATGCTTTGGATCCTAGATCCTAATTTCGGGAGGGATCCTAATAGATCCCCACCCTATATATATATATATATATATAGTGCAATTGTGTACCTCATAAATATCCTCCTTCAACCGCGTACAAGACAAGTTAGTTGCTCCTAAAACTACAATTTGTGGTTGGTGGTCCATCATAAACTTTTGCACTCTCTGCTGATCATTTCTCTTACGTTGCTGTTCATTGACACTTTGACCACGAAAGCTGAGGGACCCAGCATGCAATACATCTAAGACTTCTCCAGATGAATCCAACATCACAAAGGTTGTAGCTGGCTTTCCAGGTCCCCAACAGCAAGCCATAACCCTGGGTGCAGTTTCTTCATCAGAACTGACATCACTTTCTCTCCGTTGGTATGGTGCAACAGATACTTTATCCCACAACAGCCTCCCATAATCTGAAAGTAGCCATGATTTTGCTCTACTTGTCAACAGCGATCTTGCTTCTTTTTCCATTGAAGGAAGAAGAAAATTTGTAAATGCATCATTAAGTATCAGTTTCCTCTGCTCATTCCACAACTGGGCAGATTTACTTACACCATCACTCAAATAATAATCATTTGAGTCACTTATCAACTTATCAAGGACTACTTCAGGCAGCTTGATGGTCACTTGCAAGAGCTTCTCCTCTTCAGCTTTCTGAATCAAAAGCCATTGAGCATCCTCAAATCTGTTAAGTGGTTTGTCCTTCAACCACTTAACTCCAGCAAACTGGTGAAAAGAATCAATAGCTGTGTTTCCATCAGGTGTAGGACTAGTTGACACTACAGCGTTGTCCATAAAGATACTGCGTACATGTTTCCTAACACATGGTTCACAGCTAATCTCAACTGCCGCCTGTTTTATCATTAAAAGTAAAATTAAATATTTTAAACCACACAAAAACCACCAATATATATATTATATCAAACTAGAAAACCTCTACATACCATGTGCCTCGCGCCTTTCAACACTGCTTGAGGTGTCTCAAACATTGCACAGGTGAAATTAGAAGCCATTTCCTCTGGTGTTTCCTTGGCATCCTCCAATTCATCCATTCTCTGCAAAGAACAAAACCCACTTAAACAAAGCATAAAAGAAGGGCAATCAGAAATCAAATTCCTACCATTTTCTCCAGAGATATCTGCAAACCAAATTGCTCAGAGCTGTAACCAAATTTGCTTGCAACCTCCCACAGTCCAGCTTTACTACAAATACTGTAATGTGACTTTCTCTTTGGTCTTTTGTACTGCCCTTCATCTAGGACAACTTCGCCCGGAGGGAAGTGCAAATTAAATTTTGAATCCACATCATCCACTTCTCTTTCTGAATCAGCAGCTGTGAGCGACTTAGTGATTGATTGAAAGAGCTGTTCGTTTAATCTTAGGCGTGTCTCATCATACACTCTCCTCTTCTCTTCTTCGAACCGCTTAGTGTAGTATGACTGAAGAGCACTTTTTCTTTTTAGAAGAAGAAGCCACTTTTGATCCAAGTCCTGAATTGCCCAAAGCACCTGCAGCACAAGACTCCTTTATTATCTCCATAAACTTGGAAGCTGGAGACTCCATCTATGAAGTATTGACAGTCGAATACAAAAATTTTACGACCAAAAGCAAGAAGAAAATCTTCTAGATGGAATTATGAAATGGGACTCCCAACTTCATAGGTTTTCATAATAAACAAGCACATCAGTGAAAAGCAAACATATCGGTGCAAGGGAACAACACTTTTGGACTTAAAAAGGTTACCTACCATCAAATCATACTTAAAGAGATCGAGGAACAAATCATAAGCAATTAAATATGAAATGTGCACCTTGTGCCACTTCAGTGTAGGCTTTCGGTTAGGATCATTATCAATGTCAGCTTCACGATCAGTTGGATCCTTTAGAAGGCTTAATATTTCCTCTTTCCGGTACATAGCAATGAATGGAACCTAAATATGGATAAACAGATGAGCAAACAAACAGAAGACATATCCTGCATTGTATATATTAAATGCTAATTTATGATTAAAGAAATTAACAATAATAATAAGTTTATAAGAAACATACATCTAACTTGTGAACATGAACCAACTCCAGAAATCTAGCTATATGCCGCTTCAGCTCATCATCTACTTCTTCGTTTGTGGTACCACTCCTGTTGAACAAAGGTACCATACCACTGACAAGTTGATTGTATATCCACTCGGTCTCCATTTTGACACTGAACTCATCTGTTGGGGGGTGGCCTGTACCTTCCTCAGATATCTACATAGAAAGGCATGTATTAAAAACCAAAAACTTAGCAAGTACGTTCACAAATATGCCACGAGATACTTGGTAAACCTGCATCCTTTCAGGAATATCGACTTCCCGAATCAGATCATCCTTTTCTGTCATGTACTTCTCAGAAAGTACACTAGGATCAAACTGATCTTCTAGACTCCTTTCGCTAGTCTCACCAAATCTGTCCCTCACATCTATCTTACGAAGCCTCAGGAGATCTTCAACATCACCAAAAATTTCATGCGCTTCCTGGAGTGCGGATGAGGAAATCCCTGGCCGCTGCCTGCTCTTTTTAGGTTTCTTTCTCCTGCATAAGATGTGAAATGTTCATTTACAGATAACAGCATACCATTTAAAGCCACATTTACAAATATAGGGTCTGTGAACATGCCTCACAGGTGCTCCATGCTCATCAACTTCTTCTTCATCAACAATAAAATCAGCCATCTCATCCTCCTCACCAATGTCTGCATCCTCTTCTTCTTCAAGCTGTTCATCCTCCTCTGCAATATCCTCAAGAGGCTGCCCTATAATAGTTCAGAAAACCCAAGATCAATAACAACCCATACTTCTAAATGTTCAAGGAAGAACAAGCGTGCAACAAGAATTTTTACCATCGTCATCACCAAACAAGCTACGCTTGAGCTTCTCCTCTGCAGTACGACCACCTTTCCCACTTCCATCGAATTCCTCTTCATCAGAAAACCCAGAAGGTTCTTCTTCTGCATCCCTCCGAGCCTTTTTCAATCTCTTAAATTTATTGCTTCCCTAATAATTAATAAAAACACAAAATACCAAAGTGAAATCAGGATATCAAAACTGAGAGGCATAATGCTGAAAGACTCTAAAGAAGCATAGAGAAGATGAACTCACAAGCTTTGGACGATTGACAGATATATTGCTTTCCTGGAGGAGTTCATAATCATCTTCATCAAGCGTGAAGTGTTGTTCCCTATGTTCATTCAATTTATTATCATCTGAACAAATAAGCTTTTCTCTATCTCATAAGTAAAATAAATGTAACAACCTCTTCTTTCTTTTCTTTTTCTTCTGCTCCTCATCACTATCAACTCGATCGTCTTCCTCATCCTCTTCTTCGTCAACATCGTCCACTATAAATCCATCTTTTTCATATTCATCCTGTCCTTCCTCTATTCAAAATAGAGGAGATCCATCACCCACCATTAAAATGAAGAAACGAATTGAAAAGATAAATGACTGGTGTCTGCAATACAAACCAAGTACATATTTCAAAACAATCCCACCAACCCACAGCAGTCTTAAAAATAAACAATCAAAAGAAAAGAATTAGGCGAACTTGCTGTATTAAATCTCTAGTCTGCGTAAACTAATTTCTCCGTGGACAGATAAATATCACATAAGAAACCACAAAGAACACAAACAACTATTTCAATCCATAAAAAAAAAAAGGAAAATAAAATATTTGTGCATTTTAATTGCATGCACTAGAACTCCCGGCATGCTTCAACCAAAAAGCTTTAGTTGTAACTTTGATCACGAAAAGAACTAAGTCCGCTAACTCACTCGAACCAAAATATGATTTTCCAAGAATGCACGAGAAGACGAGAACCCACGACATAATTTCAAAATATGGGCAACCCAAAAATCTTAACAAAACAAAAGAAATTCCAAGTGTGGAACTTCCGGAATACAGAAAAGAAATTCGGCGTACCATCTTCTTCTTCATCTTCATCGTCATCGCCACCATCACCACCTCGGTCTCCATAAGGCTCCTCGTCTCTTGCTTCCTCTTCGACTCCAATCTCATCTACGAAAAACGATTAACACGAAAAGGCACCAATTAGCTCGTCATATCAAAACATCCAATTTTTCGACATTTACATAATTTTTTGGGGGCGAATTGAACCTTCATCGTCAGAGATCACATTTTTGCCGGCCATTGTGGTGAAATCGTAGAAATTGCTTCAGGAATGAG
The DNA here is from genome assembly GCA_036873715.1 of Salvia sclarea. Taxonomy (NCBI): domain Eukaryota; kingdom Viridiplantae; phylum Streptophyta; class Magnoliopsida; order Lamiales; family Lamiaceae; genus Salvia; species Salvia sclarea. The sequence continues at coordinate 5,380,662 of JAYJMF010000091.1, forward strand.
GTGAAACCCTAGAAGCGACGTAGTTATTAATTTACGCAGACAATTTTTCCGTGAGTTCGGAGAAAGTGGAACTGGAGGTGAACCCTAGTACGCGGATAGCCGGAAACCCTCTGATTTTCACTCCTCAATACACAGAACCAAGAACCAGTCACACACAGAGATACACCAAGTGTGTGTTTGCCTACGAATATGATGTTGTTGAGTTGAGTGTATATGTATGTATATATGCTGCCTGTTTGTTTTGTGTTTTTCTTTTCGCTTTTTTTTCAATATTTCAGTAGAAATTGAAAACTTTGCTCATATAACAATAAAATAATGAGCAAATGTGCAAATACACCCTAAACATTTTTGCGAAGAGTAAATACATTCCTAACGTTTAATTTGTTTCAATTGTATCCTCAATATTTGAAAATTCGGGCAAAAAAGCCCATATCTTTTAACAGAAAGTTAACGGTGTTATAAAAAAGAGATTTTTATTTTTTTATTTATTTAAATTTTATTTACACCTTTAAAAAATTGGTTTTCATTTATTTATTTATTTATTAAAAATGCAAATACACCCTTAAATATTTTCTAAATGAGCCACACTCTGGTGGGACCTTTCGCACGGGCTGCGGCAATCTCCGGCCTATTCCAATTTAGCCGGCCCATCAGAAAATTTACCCCAATTAACCCAACCCAATTTACCCGAGCCCTTTTTACCTGTTTTCTCTCTCAGCTCAGCATACATGCCGCGCTTCTTCCTCACCTCTGTCTTCTGTTAAAGCTCCGCTCACACCAACGACACCTCGTTCGTTATTGCGCTGGAAATTCAGTCGATTCCCGCCCGATTTACCTCGCTAATTCAACTAATTTTCGGTCGATGTATGTAATCTCTTTGTCTCTCTTTCTCTCTCCCTCTCTCTCTATATATATATATGTATCAATCTCTATCTCTCAATTCATTGATGACGATTCCATTGAAATATTTAATTCAAGTGGTTCCATTTCTTTTTCTAATTACAGGACAGTGGATTATTCGATAATCAACACTGAGGAAGAAAATATTGAGCAAAATATCACAATTGTTGATGAATCTCTCGTTGAAGATGAAGAAAACTTTGAAGGTAATAGTTGAATTTTATTTGCGTACGAATTTTATTTGTTATTTATTTATTTGTGGCACTTTTAGTTGAATTTTATTTGTGTACGAATTTTATTTGTGGCACTTTTTATATATAAAACTAGCACTTATAGTCTGTGGAATCGGCACTGTGTGTTTATGAAAATGGCACTGTCATTATATAACAGGGACACTTGTGGTGTAGGAATTATATACTCTCTTAGTATGAAAAACCAACTATTAGTATTTTCAAAAAGGCACTTCACCTATACTAATGACATTTCTCCTATAAAATCTTGACACTTATTATTTTATTTTATTTTTGCATTCTTTTGATTCTTATTATTTTTTTAAATTGTTACAGGTTATTGCTTGCTACTGCATTCTTTTCAAAGGTTGCTAAAATCATCCCTTTGTTGGTACTAGATTGTTAGTCTGCATGTTACAGGTTATTGTTAGTTTGCAAGTTACAGGTTATTGTTAGATTGTTGATAGATTAATAGTTTCAAAGGTTGCTATTGTTAGTTTGCTGCTACGTTATTAGATTTAAAGGTTTGTTGCTACGTTATTATTCTATATTGAAGGGCATTGTTAGTTCTCTCAAGCGGCACTTTTTGTTAGATGAAACGGCACTTATAGTATATAACAATGACATTGTATGTTATTCAGAAATGCACTGTTAGTTGGTCAAAACGGCACTTGTGGTATTAAAGAAAGGTGTTGGACTAAAAAGATCACCTAAAGTCCCTCGCAATCTTACGAGGTCGTCCTAGCGAGTAAGCTAATTCAAGTCGTCTCTCAAAGAAAATTTAACAAGGCGTTTGAAGTTATCACCAGAAGTAGTTTGAATGTCGCCTTTAAACTAATGACAACCTACTACAAAAATTTGAAGTTTTAACCACACATAATTTGCCACACATAAGTATGTGTGATAGTTTAGCCACACATAATTAAATAAGTGTGATTAAAGTTATCAGATCATTCTAAGTAATTTTTGACATTTAATATGTGTGGAAAAAGATAATTAATCACACTTATATTTTGATGTTAATGTTATTATTTTACGTTTTAACCTTACAATGCCTACGTGGAAAATAATTAAAATTATTAGATACTATTTGAAAATTTTTAGTTTCCCGCGAATACATCAAAACAGTTCCCTCCCATATTAAAATTTTCATAGGCCCGCCAACGGAATGCATCAAAAGTATTTATATTTTACAAATTTTACTTAGGAACAGACGGTTACTTCCAAATTCTCATATCAATTTTCATAAAGAAACATAGAACCTAGGACTCTCATGGGCTTCAATCATCGCAGGCGCTCGTCAATTTGCAAAAAGTTGCACCAAGATGTTGTTTCTTTATACTACAAATCTCTGAAATCAATCTCTCGTAACCCTCTCCTCCCTCAATCAAAGGTAAATTGTAGTTTCTTTTTTTTTTTTTTTAAATCTCGTTTTTGTTGGCATTATTTTCCAATTGTTTGAAATTGAATTCATAAAAGTAGTACTTTTTTGGTGCAGAAGAAAAGCATATGGCATATAGTGCAGATTTAGATTCACAAATTGACGGTGAGATTTGAGAAAAACATAGCTTTTATTTGTACAGTTTTTATAATGTATTTATTTCTTAATTTCATAATTTTCTTATTTACCGCTTCTGATAGTTTGTGTCCATGAAATATTATATTCTTATTGAATGTCAGGAAATATTGGACATATGGATACCCATTTTATGGCTGACGAATATATGAAATTGATGAAGTATTTTTGGATCCTCATATTCTGGCATCTCTAAATTTAATGCACGATTACGAGGTAATGAAGCTTAATTAACCTTTTATTATAATTTATGTTATGTGAATCTTGAATGGCTATGCTTTTATAACCTTAGTGACTAAGTGCTTTGTGTAAATATGGGTTCTTCTATTTTATGTTATTTTATTTTTATATTTTAAAGAACTTGGCAGATTGAGGTGTGGCTTTACACGATGACTCTGTTTATTTTTATGATTTTAGTGTGACTTGATATATAAAGAATTGAAGATGTAGGATTCTTGATAGATTGAGGGAGATGACTAGCACTATCATAATTCATAAAACCAATTTACTCAGTTACCTAAATTCATTGTGGTAATGGAATATGTCTTTTGGTGGTTTTCCTACTTGTTTTCTCCTTAGTTATTGTAATATGGTAGTGTGACATTTGTCTTTGTTACATGAAAATTTGATTGTTACTTGGACCAGGTTAATCTTTTATTTATCCATCAACAATCTTGTTTGAACTTGTTTGCAGAAGGAATATATCTGGCAAGAGTTTAGAGGAGGTTTTAAATTGTGAAGTAAGTTGATGCTCTGAACCACCTTTATTTTATTTTACAATGTCTTGTAGAATTTTGTTTTGTGCAGAGTCAATGTGGATAATTTTTTATTTTAAGGATTTTCTTATATGATTATTAGCTTTGAATTTTATGGCTTTGATATTCATTATATTACTAGTATTTTTTATTTTGTTTTGTGAGCTTGATTATTTATACCTTATAATATGTTGTAATCTCTATTATCTTAACAAGAATAATTGGAGGAGTTGCTAATGTAAGTAATGATTGTACCATATGTGCGATTGCTTGTGGTCAAGGAGCTCAAAAGAAAATAAAAAGTGCTTAGATTAAATGTATAGTATTTAGATATTATTCTTGTAAATTCATACGTTGATATTATGTACTTTGATTTGATTGAATATGTTAAGTTAAATTCAGTCTTGTTGTTACATTTTATTTGATTAATGGCTCTCCAAACTAGTTAGGATTATATCTCAAAGTTAATATTTATTATAAATTTGATAAAAAAACACAAAAAAATTATTTGCTACACATAGTTATAGTATTTACTCACACATAGATTGCCACGTGTAAATACACGTCATCATTACATTCTATCAAAAATATATTCAGCGACACATATTGTCACAGCCCGACCACTTAATTAACTAATTAACACCCTAATTAACTAATTAACTAAGTAATCGGACCATGACTCAA
>JAYJMF010000091.1:5390247-5405454 GCA_036873715.1 Salvia sclarea
AAGAAACTAAAAATAGAACCCTAAAATAACAACTTGGGATCAATAATTAATTGCTCAAACGAGATCATTTTCTTGCATAAACTTACCGAGTAATCAAGAGCAATTTATAAGATTACTTGGCGAAAGAATCAAGTCAATCGAAAATCGGGTGGAGATTATATTTAAGAAAATGTCTTAAATGGAGATCAAACGAAAACTAGAACATCAACTTTTAGGTCAAAACAAGCTCTATTCTTTTTCAAATTTTACCGAATATTTTAATAAATATAAATGAATATTTAATAAGAAACTGGAGTGAAAGGAAAAAAAAATATCTTGTAAAAAAAGCACGGGTCATTACAAAATACCCACAACTGATGGCACAAATAGGAATGTAGCATTTTAATATTTTTTCTGTGTGTTTCACTTCGTATAATTAATAATTAATTAGCATGTAATGTAACCCTTTAAATATTTAATTGTCTATATAATGAGGATAGAACCTTCGATAAACTTATTTTTGTAACTTTACGTACCCAAACAAAGTGTGTATGATTATACGTAGTGATGCATTAATTTGCTATTCAATTTAACTCCAAACTATTAGGTTTTCACCAATATATAGTGTGGGTTTTTACTATAAATCTATAATAAGGAGCAACTTAGCCTCTAATTAAATAAATCCTTATTTCTGATGTTATCCTCGGTATTCGATAGGTACCACATAAACAACAATAGCACATCACACTGTACCTGCTAGTAAACCTTATGTACCTAGTTTTCATTTCTTTTAACACAAAAAAGGGAATAACTAATGAACTAATTAACTCGATTTGTACGATAATTGACCAACTGTATAATTAGAGAAACCGACCCTAAACCCTAACTCCAAAACCTTCCCTCCAACATATATTCAACCAAAAATCCGAATTCTTCAATAAAAATAAAAATAAAAATCTATAAATAGAGCTCATTTCCACATAAATCGACTAACCTTTCAATATTTTTACAATTATGTGGATTATGATTTATGATATTTTTGCACCTAAAATCACGTTTGGCACGTTCATGTCGTTTTAGATCGATGAGAAAGAACTTTGTTTATGTCGTTAAGCATGTATATTTATATTTAAACATCGGACTGGCGCGCGTGTGAGCTTGTATGCTTGAATATCACATCTGGACAAATGGTGATAATTCTGGAAAGTTACGCATCAACTTGTAATTTATTGAACATTAGGAAATAAACTAATTTATTCCCTTAAACAAATAGGTTTCAATTTGTTAGTTTTTTTTAAAAAAATTGTAACGGGGTTTCCCTCAATATAATAATTTATTCCCAAAACTAATTTTTTGTTAAACAAACTGGTTATATTTGCAAACTACTTTTCGACTTATATTTGCAAAAATACTTCTATTAATCCAATAAAAAAAAAGGTAATCTATACACAAGCAAATATTCTCTTACTACTTTTCAATTTCTATGAAAGTCTTTTTCATGTATACAATTGCAATTCAATAAACAGCTAAATTGTGCTAACACTACACATTCGTGTAAAGTAATTTAGACGTCGACATAACTCCTCTTCTTCTTTAACATCATCTTGTCGAATAGGGGAAGCCTATATTCACAAGAAATACGTCGTAAAGTAAAAACGTACTATCATTTAACTACAGAATAAAGCCATAAAGGATTATCACCATTTTAGTATTTTAACTATATTATATTAAATGAGACTATCCACACATAGATGAGACGTTACTAAAAGAAAATGAAACACTTATTAAGAAAACAAAAAATACATGAGAGATTTATTTACTCACAATAAGTATATTTTGCGAATGAGACTTGACATAAAAACAAAAGGACGACTTGGCATATATAAAAGCAAAAAGCCATTTATATTTTATACAAGTGATACAATAAAACCAAATGAGATTATTTTATTATTATTCCGAAGGATTGTGGTGTCAGGTCATGCATGGTCGTAGATCAAACCTGTGGAGGATTCGCCCGCACATCAGCTCGACCCGGCCCATGTTCACATCTAAACTTCTGTGTTTTGACGTAACAATTTAATCTATGTTCACTTGAAATCAATTTTCCATTGAAAGCAAGCAAAATCAACTCGACTCAAGTAGATAAACCTTCCCATTCTGCCAAAGAGTCAAAGACTTCTTCTGGGCGGCAACAGAATTAACTTGACCACTCCATTACTTCACTGAATCCAATTGGCTTATACTATGCACAACACCACTCATGATTTCAAAGTGGTAAATAAGATAGTATAAATTTGAAAAGTACAAATCAATTTCGTTTCATTAATTTATAATATAAAGCCGCAGTATTTTCCGCGCTTGCACAAGGGTAAAATAACCAAAAACAAATAACTCAATGCTCAACACCAACAAACATCACTATTCCCACATCAGCTAGGCTTATCCTCTCTTGCTAATACAACACAAGAAAACTGAACTATGAATTCCAAGAATCCACGTTTATATATATAATAGATGTGGTCACAGAGATGTGGCACAACAAGAATCACCATCAATATAATATACTTACAGTTCTTGCTTAAATTTGTTTTCAAAATCGGTCATTGTCTCCTATAAAAATCAAATAGATTGACCAATCTAAGTGTAGTATCTCAGACAAGTCCTACAAATTGAGCAGTTATGGCCATCTTACAAGCAAATATGCTAAAGGCTATGCCTGACAAACGGAGAAGAATCGATTCAATTAAACCTCTCTGTATAATAACTAAGTAATCTAACAGATAAAGGGTCTAGTAAGATAATCAGCCCAAAAAATTGATGAAATCCAAGTTTGGACAATCATGGCAAAAGAGCTTACAGGAGTGGTAATGAAACTAGAATTGCTGCAAATAAGGAGTCACAAATACATATCAGAAAGGATAGTCACGACAACAACAGATGATCAAATATTCAACAACTCAAAACCACAAAGACGGAAAGATGAAAAACGAAACTAGAAAGCCATGAGACTAGCCAGCCAACTTCTTGATCCATTCTTTTCCGTGTTCTTTTTTTTCAGATTTTTTGACCTATAAAAGCTTGTCCGGACTTACTAGAGGGCGGGTGGATCATTTAGCCATCATCACCTTGACAAACTCTTCGTAGTTGATCTGGCCATCTCCATCAACATCGGCCTCCCTGATCATCTCATCGACTTCCTCGTCAGTCAGCTTCTCCCCAAGGTTTGTCATCACATGGCGCAGCTCGGCAGCAGAGATGAAGCCGTTCTGATCCTTGTCAAACACACGGAACGCCTCTTTTAGCTCCTCCTCTGAGTCAGTGTCCTTCATCTTCCTCGCCATGAGGTTCAAGAACTCAGGGAAGTCAATGGTTCCATTACCATCAGCATCCACCTCATTAATCATGTCTTGGAGCTCCGCTTCAGTCGGGTTCTGCCCCAGGGACCTCATAACGGTTCCAAGCTCCTTCGTGGTGATGCAACCTGTCCAACGAAAGTAACAATGAGACCTCTAGAATGAGAATATGAAGAAATCCAGAACTGAAACCATTCTACATTAGGATTAGTTCATTCAGCAATGCATATGTCAACAGATACTATCAAGAAATCCACAATCTGTGTGGGGGTCCAAACAGGAGCTAAAAGAGGCAGAGCCTGTGAGGACCAACAACTACAGTGGAAGCCACAATACAGAAATCAAGCTAACTAACATTAATAACGAGGCGTAGATCTAATCTTGAGCTAAGCAAATACCAATACCAAGTTTCCAGATGGATCAATCACAAGGTGAGAATTGAGCAGTATGGTAGAGGCCAATCACAATCTACGATCAGATTCAAGAACAAATAAAAAACTTAAACTCTCAAACCATAAACATTGCATTTCCTAACACTGCAACTTTCCTAGGGCTTACACAGCAACTACAAAAACATCAAAATGCATTAATTCGATGCCTGAATACCCTCAAATTCACCGAAGATTCGCAATCAATTTAACCTAATTCATGCACATAGTTCGGATCAACCAAATCAGTGATACACAATAGCCAATCAGATCCGTGAAACAAATCAAATCCATATCGGAATCGCAGGGGAAAATACGAAAAAGAAAATAATGAATCATCGCATAAACACACAGCACGAAGTGAATGACAACAAGAGCTAGGATGTATGAATTCACACACATAAAAAGGAGGCGAAAAAAAAGAAGAAGAGCTGCGTACCATCGCCATCCTTGTCGAATAGGCTGAAAGCCTCCTTAAACTCAGAGATCTGTTCGTCAGTCAACTGATCCGCCATTACTCCGCCTGTAAATGCTAATAATTTCAAGGATTCTTCTTTTGTCGGTTTTCCTTCTCTTGATTTGTGGGTTTTGAAATGGGAGAAATGAAAGTGGAGATGATTCTGCGAAAATGAGATGGCCTCCTATTTGTAGGAAACAAAAGAAGAAGACAGCGTTATTTACTAATCAGCTAAAAAAAAAAAAAAAAACTTTTAAAGGGGGAACTAAACAAAGCTAAATTAGCGACTTTAAGAAAAGGCAAAATGAAAAACCATTCAGATATATAATCCGGTAATTTCGTGTTTTTTCGAGGGGTAATCCAGTAATTTTCTTATCTATTCATATTCGTACAATATTATTTAATCACTTTCTTTTCTTTTTCCAAATTCTACAAAACAAATAGATCGAGTATCATCAATAAGTTAGTTGATGATATTTAAAAAGAAAATTATCCTTTTTTCTTCTCAAATTTCTTATACTTTTCTGTCCTCTTTCCTGCGTGCTTCCATGTATTATTGTTGTTATTATATTGGATATCAATTTTTCAGATGCGAGACTGAGAAAATTCTAAGGTCGACTAAACTTACGTATCCCTAGTAATGATGACAAGATAGATAGCGTTTTCTTTATGATAATGACAACAAAAAGTTGCCTAATTTTATAGATTTAGCACGTCCTGGTTATAAACTTATTATAATATAATATTATTTATATATGTCCTATAACAAATATATGTATGAGCCATACTAATTTAGTAAAGGGAATGTTTGGTTTAAGCTTATTTTAAGCTTATAACTTCCATCGGCTTATAGGATATTTGAAGAGTTTTTAAGACTCGATCTATTTATAGTTTTTAAATTGTTAGTATTTAGGTAATTAAATTTATTAGCTAGATAGAAAATTGTAAATTAGATAGTGAAAATTGAAGAAAAATAAAATTGGAAATATGTATATTGGAAATAACAATCATGTTAAGTTATCTTTGTAAATTAATTATTGCTTATGGGATTACTAAAAAAAAAAATTGAGTTCAAGAGCTATTTATGGGGAAGCTCACAAATAATTAGAGCCATGATTTATTAAATTTTTACAATTCGAAGTAGGTTACTTTATGAAATACTACTTTAGCTCATGATATTCTATTTTGGTCATCAGACATTTATATTTTGAGGCGAAATTAATAAATTTTATTGCAAACAAACGTATGGGACATAGAGAAGATCTTCGACACAATTCGGAGGTTCATTCCAAACATACTATCGAAAAAATTCAAAGAACTTCGAGCTAGCCTATGAGCATCAGCTATGGTCTCACGTCTAATATGTCTTACACGAACACTAGAAATATAGTAATACTCTTTTTAAAAAAAATTGAATTCAAGTTATTAATTGATCTAGCAGGCGCTTAATTCTACAGAGTGTCATTAATTAATGTTCCTATATCCTTAATTTTTGGGTTATAGATATACTTTTTGAAAGGAATTTTGTTCAACATAAATACTCCTAGTACGTAAAATAGAGTAATGAGGTCCGGCCATTGTATGTATAGTGTATAGTATGTGATTATTTATGGAATTATTAAAAAATGGAAATGGAAAAGCATATTCTTTTATCTTGCACGAGCGTTACGCGTTTTACGCGGTTCCCACGCGGAACTTTCCAGTTGACTTTGTGTACCAGCCACGTACTAGTCTGAGCTAGCTTAACTTTGATTGGACTGGGCTTCTTCTGCATTGCGAAATGGCCCAAATTTGATTGAATGCTTTCTTTAATTGACTTTATCATTATTTGAGAATTGGGGGAGAGAGGTTGAACTAGATAACTGATGCAACTTGCAAGGGAGGGGAATCCTATTGATCCATAACCATAGGGATAAAACTCTAAAGTTTGTATTAAAATGTAATCAACCAACCCCCACAGTTTTGTAAAAAAGATATGGGAAATCCAACAGGATTATATATAATCATAAATGACACAACTAAAAAGAAAAATCTTCAAGATGGCGGCCTTTCAACAAGTCGTCCCAATCCATAGTCCAGAGATATTATGTACCTAAAGCAAGTGGTTTTAGCCGACAATTCCTTCCATTTCCAGTTTTGGTAGAAGAGTTCATCATTTTCTCTATTAAAAAGATGGGGTGAACTCTTGTACCCGAATATATATACATCACCATATTCAAATTCAAAACTCATTCTCATTCTACCCTCGTCGCCCTAGAATATAAGGTGATGTATATATAACCCGGGATACAAAAGTTTTTGTGTAAAAAGATATATTGATAACTTGTAGTATTCTTAATATGTATAGGACAACAAGCATATTCACGCTACATCTAACTCTTGTTTAGTGCATAATGCAGAGAATCAGAGTATGATTGTTAACTAAATGTTCCGTAATACCGAACAGGAAACACAATTAAAATCCAATAATTCTATCTAATTCATGTATGAAATGACCTTGATGAAGCAAATACCAGTCACAAAATACATAACCATGGATAGAGAGCATATCACAACCATTAAAAAGAGATCATTGAATCATTCAAGGGCTTAAAAGTTAATGCCCTATAAGAAAAGAAAAACTAAAGCCAGTTCTTTTTCTTTTTGTTATAGAAAATTACCAAATTCTACGTTTGTAGAGGTTTTCTAGGATGATAAGAGGAAGGTACATCATTTGGCCATCATAACCTTGACAAACTCTTCGTAGTTAATCTGACCATCGCCATCAGCATCAGCCTCCCTGATCATCTCATCAACTTCCTCATCAGTCAGCTTCTCTCCTAGGTTTGTCATCACATGTCGCAGCTCAGCAGCTGAGATGAAACCATTCTGATCCTTATCGAAAACACGGAAGGCCTCTTTCAGCTCCTCCTCAGAGTCAGTGTCCTTCATCTTCCTAGCCATGAGGTTCAGAAACTCGGGGAAGTCAATGGTTCCATTACCATCCGCATCCACCTCATTTATCATATCCTGGAGCTCAGCCTCAGTAGGATTCTGCCCTAGGGATCTCATAACAGTTCCGAGCTCCTTGGTGGTGATGCAACCTGTAAATGATGCCCAATGTGTGTTATGCACAAAAGATCTCAATAGTAAATTGTGAGAAAAGCCCACCAATTACAGGTAATGCCCTGTGAACCTATAATCAAGAAATTAAACTAAATGCAACAGATTCGTTAAAAGGAACGGATCAAACAAAGACAAACATGTAGGGTTCATTTTACTTTGATGAATAGTAACTTATTGGATTGTTTTTCTTTTTATTGGTAGATTGAATTGTGGGTATGATAAAACCATAAGTATACCATTCATGGATATTTTGATGTATAAACAAGAAAAAAAGATGACTAAATCATCTAATTCAATCTATAACCTCTCTAAACAGAAGGCATATCACCCACAAGTTATCCAAGATTTACAGGCCTTGTGTGGGTCACCAATCCATTCATGAAAAGGACATATTAGGCACATATGGATAACTCTTAGCAATCAGCTTTCATTGAACAAAGTAAACACCACATTAAAGAATATGGTTGGGGTTGCAGAAAGCCAGAAAGACTCATCCTTATCATGATAAGATGCAAGCACCAAGTAACTTGAATTTTGAAACCTTAACCAGATTTTAGAATTGGTTGTTCCATTTCCCAACATAAACATTCACTTAATTTGCATTTGGATGGAGATTCTGAAGATAAGCTTGAAAGCAATATTGACACTAAGGATGGTTCAATCAGTTCATTTTGTAACAGATTTGAAATCCATCATTCAAACTATCATCTAATTTTGGAGGATCCCCAAATCCACCTGTAAGGAGTTATTTAGAATCATTATCTCAATTTTCTTCCCAACTACACAATCCTTCAATTTTCATGCATTTTTATCTACAGATAAACTATCAAATGATCTAGTCATAAACTTCAGCTAGTTTTAAATCTGCTACACCACAGTTTTAATCCCATAACATGCAACATCTATGTAAAATAGCCAAACTATACCACCAGACAAAACCATCGTTCGAGAGTGCTTTTGAGTTTTCTACAACCAACTGAACCTACTACCCAGACATGCCTAGACGAATGCAAAATAAACTGTGCAGTCCTTCTAATAAAGAGATGAAGGCATTTATTTAGGTCTATTCAGGAGATGAACTCGCATCAATCATCAAATAATCCGTAAACAACTAATAAAATCATAATATCGCGCAACAAGAGCTAGAACATAATGTCAAATTTAACCAACAGCATCCGTTATAGACAAAGAAAACTCAAGCTGAAAACACACTCACAAAAACCGAATCGGATCTGAGGAAGTAACATAAATCAAATCCAAAACAGTCAGAAATATGCGCAGAAAATTGAAAACACATAAAATGGGGAAGGGGAGAAGAGCTCCGCACCATCGCCATCCTTGTCGAAAAGGCTGAAAGCCTCCTTGAACTCGGAGATCTGTTCATCAGTCAACTGATCCGCCATATTTGCTCCTCTAAGACGACAGATAATAATTTATCGGATTTTATAATTGTCTTTTGAAATGGAAGAATTGAAAGGGGATTATTCGAGTCTGCGTTCGTCGTCAGCTAAATAATTGACAACTTCGTGTGTGTATTCCTAAGACCAAATTCTATTTCTAAATTAAATTAGACCTTTTTTCTTTCAATTTACACTTCAAAACTAGGCTAGAAAAGGTGATATCTAGTCTTAGATTGAGAGTTTTATTACTCTCAACGTTAAATTGATATAAAGAAAATTGCATATTTACAATTCATATACTATAATTTACTTTTCAAAATCTACATCGGAAAAATTCAAAATATGTAAAATAAAAAACTAAAAAAATGATTGTTCATCTCTCGAGCTATATGAGATTTCATGTTACGTTTATATTTCATACTTGATGTTACCAAAACATGCTATATATATTGACACACACACATATAACATGTACTCCCTCCATCCCTCAATTGTTGGTGCACTTCTTTTCGGCACGGGAATTAAGAAGGGTTGAAAAAATAGTGTAAGTTGTATAAAGTATTGATAAGAATATATTATATTTAAAGTTGTGTGTGTAGTAAAAATGTCCCAAAAAGGAAATGCATCAAGATGGTGGGACATCCCATAAAGGAATGTGCACCAACAATTGAGGGACGGAGGGAGTAATAAGTGTTGATGATTTTAAAAGTTTAGTAAGTTCTCTACTAAATTATAAAAGTATAATGACAAATCTATACTACCATTAAACAAAATACAAATTTTGGAATTGATTTCAATTTCAACAACAATTTTGCCATTATATAATTGATTAAGGATATGGAGTATATGTTTGTATCTATGTAATTCTCATTTTGAAACGCACACACGTTTCATAATTTCATGTAGATTACGGTTAATTAGTTTTTCCTTTTTCTTTCTTTCCTTTTTTATTTCAAAAAAAAAACTTATAATTAGACGATACATAAAAATATTTTTTTAACATACATATCAAATTGAAGATCATGTATAAGCTTTAATTTGATATATAATTAATGTATATAAAATAAATTTCAAATGATAAAATTATTACTGTTCAAAATTTGAGGTTAGTTCTTAAAATATATTTATAAATTACTTTTTTTTTCAAAATATTCCTATCCAAATGAATTTAGTTGTGTCGAATATAGACATGAAATTATTTTAAATGTTTTTGTCCATTTCTATTTTTTTTCTTTTGTTTTGTTCTTTTGCATTATAGTTTTGTTTTTTATATTTTAATTATTCATTTTCAATTTTAATTATTAATTATAATAATATAAAATTAGTTGTAGAAGTATTTATTATTATTTTATCAAATTACAATTTTTAAACATTTAATCTTTGTTTGGAAAATTTGCCATTTACATTTTCATAATATACGAAACACGACAACTATTGTTAATTTCATCAATATTCGGTTATATTTTATAGGAAAAATGTTCAAATAAGTAGTTGAACATTTTCCCGAAATGCAAATAAGTCTATATTATATTTGATGCGAATAAGTTCTCAATGTGTAAAAGTTAGAAACATTAACTTTTTGGGCAATGAACAAGCCGCGAGGAGCTTGACCATTGAGGGCTGGTCTTTCGTTGACCAATTTTAGACAATGTTAGTCGGTCCGATCCTTAAAAAAGAAGAATGATTATCATTATTGGTCTTGTTTTATTTGAAAGTCCAATTAGTTATTTTGAGTATTTGTTTTGTAAAGTATATATAGAAGTTAGTGGAAGGTCGCTGGTTAAATCTAAATGCGGATATTTGTGTCTTTTGTGCAGGTATAAAAGAAATAGAAAATAGAACCGGTGGCTCAACCTAACATTAAAACGTTGCCGAAAAATAAATGAACTTCATCTTTCTCCCATTATTCATGTGAAAGCCAAAAATAAGAAGTACTCACACTCACTGCGGCTGCGGCGCCCTCTCTCTCTCTCTCTCTAGAAAATATCGTGCACCACTGGGTACCGGAAAATGCTCAAGAGACAAGAGAGTTCACTCTCCGCGTCTCGTCGCCAAGCCTCCGCCGGCACCACCCCTCCGCCGCCGGAAACTCACCATGCAAAAGCCATCGGCTGCATGTCAGGCATCATTCACCTCTTCTCCAAGTATCAAAATTCCAACAGACGCCTCACATTTGGTTAGAGATTCAATCGATTCTCTTCTCCCACCTTTTTTTCCTGCATATATAATTGCTGAAAATCATACGGTTTCAGGTAAAAAGCAAGAGAAAAAGAAACCTCCTCCGTCACCAACTAGATCGGCCATTAATGGCGTCAAAAATTCACCCGGAGAAGTCAATTCCGCGAAGCAGGTTCCCGACGGCACGTGCGCGGTAAAGGCCACGCTTCCGCCGGCGAATTCGAGAACTCCGCCTTCGTCGCTGGTGGCGAGGCTTATGGGGTTAGAGGATCTCGGCGGCGCGTCGAAGCGGCTGGGATTGACGCCGGAAGATACGATTACGGAGAAGCGGCAGCGGCTGATGCAGGCGCTGGAGAAATGTAACGAGGATTTGGAGGCGCTGAAGAGGATCATCAAGGCGGTGCAGACGGCGGAAGTGCCGCCCCGCAAGTGGTGTCATCCGGAGACCGGGAATGCCAATGGTGGCTCTGTGGAGGCACAGCCGTGCATGGAAGCGTGTTCGCCGCCGGAGAAGCCGAATATAGCGGTGGATGAGTTAACTCGTTCGCCCCTCAGCACCCACTGCGTACAGCAAAATTCTACGGCAGGTTAGTCGCTTTTTCCATCCAACTCTTTTGCGCAAATTCATTTTACTAATAATTTATGAAGGTACTTTTGTTATAAATTATCTAAAGCCATTTTACGCTGGTCTTCAGATTACCAATTGAATTAATTAAGTGGAGCATCTAATAAGGAGGAAATTTTGGCTTTTTTTGGGTGTGTCCAAAACAGAAGATACCGATACCGATTGATTTTCATTTTATTTTATCTTTATATTAATTAATGATATTACATACTATAATAAATAAATACATAAATAAGTAATCAGGCATTGAATGTACGTATATATATACCTCTAAATTGATGCTCTAGCCTCTATGTCCTCTATATGAAATATTATGTTATATAATATTCATGTGTCGCAGATTATTAAGATGATACACAAATATATGCCATGTGCATTAATAATGAAAAAGAATGTGAAAATTTCTACAAAATAGCAAAAATATTATGTAACATAATATTTCATATATGTGAAGAAAATAGTTTAGAGAAAAGTATGAGTTTCGTAACTTAAGAACTTATAATAGCACAGTATGCAATCAGCATTTGAGAATCCAATAATACTAAAGACAAATGGTTACAATAAAATAAGTGTATCTATGCTTAAATGGCTAGAAAAGAAATATACTACGCGTAATTTTTTCATTTCTATATGCAAAGATGTTGGTGAGGATTAATTAATTATTATTGCGAAAAAGGATACAACTATTAATGAGTCCGTATCATAATCACTACTTCAATTCAGACAATTAAGTCGAATAGGTGGAAAAAATAAACGGCTAAAATAAGAACACGCAATTATATATAATTCTTAGAAACTTATATAGCATCTTTCAACAAAATAAAATAAATTTATGTTGCCTAAAGGATCATATATAATTACTATTTTTTCTTTCTTTTTGGTGGAGAGAACTCAATAGATACGTGGATTTGAAGCTTAACTTGAGGTGAATGATATTTTCATCTTGAAGGCGTGCACAATTTCATCATAACATAAGAAAATTGCCAAATCAAAATCCCGACACTATCTTCTCTAGGTGAATTTGAATCCCCTGTTACATTTATATACTACCCCCTTCATTCCAACTAGTTTGAGTCGTATTTCTTTTTGAGACGTCTCACTGAACTTGAGTTATTTTCTTTTAAAGACACTTTTATTACTTACATAACTTTAAATAATATATATTTATATTACCACCTTTTAACTTCTTAAATCTTGTGCCTAAAATTTTTGCCTCAAGCTAGCTGGGATGGAGGAAGTATAATAAACTTATATCCACTGGCTCAGTTGATTAATTTTTGGTCTATATCAGTGCAATTTTATTAATATATACATAATAGATTATGTATATGTATCACAAATGTAATTAACTCGGCAAGCAGTCAAAGAAGATTAAAAAGTGAATGGAAAAATAAAGTAAAAACAGAATGAGTGTATGTGGGTGCAGTTCCAACAGTAAAGAAAAGAAGTTGCATCATTGTTTATTAGAACTTTTGCTTTTACAATGACACACCACTTTCTTTGGTTTCTTTTATATATAAGTTTTGGGTCCACCCCCTCCACTTTCATCTATATATTTCACACTTTTGTCCTCTCCATAATTTCCTTCATTAATCTATGCAACGGTTACTTTTTTCTAATAATTGTCTCACGTAATTAATGCAATCAAGGGGATGATAATCATTTTGTAATGCTATAAAAAGAATAGAGAAAACAAACACCCTTACATGGATGCATGTGGAAAATATAGTGCTGGATTCCATATTGCCAACATCTAAAACGTAATTACCACAATTTCTTAAATTTAGTGTGGGTCTTTAATGTTGCTAAAAAAAGTAAAACAATAAGCAAAAAGACAATAAGCTCCTTCCTTTGTTGGAAGATTTTCTAGTACGTTATTATGAATTATTAATGCACGATATTCAATTTTTTCATTATGTGAATATTCACGTACGTAAGTGTATCAAATTAATAGTAGTATAATTAGTCAAATTTTCAAAATATAGCTATATTATTCATATCAAGATCCCAATCTCTTAAGATAATCTCACAAAATTATTCGTATTCGTTATATATATAGGAGTTCAATTGACTTGAGAATTTTATCATTGATGAAATAAATTAAGCACGAGATAAAGAAAGAAGTTACTTCCCACAGGAGAGGTGCATGTTCCACAACATCGGAAGCCGACAGCTACAAAGAAGCCCGGTGAGGACGACGAAGCCATAGCCATAGCCAGACTATTGACCAAATCCACAATGATCGAATCATCACTGGAGATGCGGCGGCGGGCGGCAGCTGCCGCCGCATCGCCGCCTTGGAGCAGCAGGGCAATGGTTGAGAGCGTAGAAGAAGTGTGCAGTGACATTGCATGGGGTGAAAAGAGGGAAATTGGGAGAATAGGGTTAGTGGTGCAAGATCATGTGTGCAGAGAGTTGATTGAAGAGCTTGTCAAAGACTTGAAATCATGCTCCATTGTTCAACCACTTCCTCTTGAGGCGTGCAAAAGGAGGCTTCGTTTTTGAAAAGTTTTTGTGAATACAATTTGCATACTTGATTGGATCATGACAAAAATTGTAGCCTTCCATTTTTTTATTTTAAGGGATACATGCATTGGATCGATCGATGTACGTAAAATATGCCAATCAATTCACAATTTTAGTTCGATTCAACCAACGGATGCCTTTTATTTCTTGTTGTAGTATAATTTCATGGGATAATGTTTACTTACCACATGGATTATCGTGAAAAAATGAGTTATAAAATTAAAACTCAACTATATATAAGAATGTATTTACTAATTATAGCGTGGAAAATAGGATGATGTCCTCGTGTTTAACCTTCTTGATTAGATCATCTGACATGTAGGATGAGTGTTGGGGAAAATTATTCTAACAACTTTTGATGCCTAAATCAAGAACAAATGAAATTAAGTATACTATTAAATGCAAACCGCTAAGTCAAATAGATAGACTCTAACTCGAATTCCATTATTCCGATGACAAATGAGGTTTTATAAGTATTCAAAGTCGTTTTATGGACTATTCCACGAGCCTAAGTCCTCAGTAATAGATCATATTTTTTTTTTATCCAATTAACCCTGTATAATTTATATGGAAATAGTTCCTGAATTTAAAATTGTTTTATATTAAAAATGTATGGAAAATAGAAAGTGTGATCAAAATTAAAATTTTAAGAGTTGATAGAATAAATGTACTACCTCAAGAGACACAATATAATATATATATATATATATATACTCCCCCCCCCCCCTCACTATACTCGTTCCATTTTCCACTTTGGGTCATCCCATTATGCTTATCTCATTTCTTTTTTAGGCTAAAATTTACACACGCAAAATATGTGGACCCCATGTTTGAAACACCACCTCACACATATCCATTTCACTTAAATGCATAAAATAAATGAGACAAGAATAATGGATGGAAGGGAGTACATTATATTAACTTAAGACAAATAACAAAACTATATTCATTATATAATAAAGTCTTAAAAATAGGGGTGGGTTATGGTGAGAAATCCCTTAATGTAGGAATATAGGAAAAAATATTTACGTCTAGCACATCTTTCATACGTGTGTAGCACCACCAGTATTACTAATTAACACAGATTTTAAATATATAAGTTTAACACATATTTCATTATTTCGTAGCACGAATTTTCCAGCACAAACATTACAAA
>JAYJMF010000091.1:5412192-5424692 GCA_036873715.1 Salvia sclarea
TTCTTCTCTTCTTCACTTCTACACCAATTATTCAATTTTCTTACACTATAAATTTAAGAAATGAATCTATCTCGCGACAAGTTGATCTCCGCGACGCAAGAAAACATCACAAACTCGAACACGACATGATCGAGGAAATATGGGCGCATTTCGGTAGCTAATCGGTTTTTTTTTTGTTTTTTTTTCAAAAAATTGTATTGTAATATTCCAAATATTCAATACAATTTATTTATTTTAATTAATTGCATAGTTTTAATTTAAATTGTTAGCTATTAAAAAAAAATGAACCTAAGCCTTCCAACACGGAGGGCTTCAATGCAGAGCCCGCGAACTCTGCAACAATTTAATAAAATAATAATATAATTTGGCCAAAGCCCTCCATGTTGGAGGGCTTTGCTGCCACCACCCTTATATTCCTTTGGTTAATAATACTTTTCATTTACCTCCAAACGAGGGGAGAAAATAATAGAGGAATAATGATTGCTGGCGATTGCTTGCTGGGCTTCTTTCTTAGATTTCAAATATAGCTGCGCCATTACTATACTTTTACCACCGAAATTTGTAACAAAATTCAAAATTACGGACCACATTTCTTTTTTATGTCAATTCTCTCTTAAAGTTATTGAACATGTGACAAAACAACTGCGGCTAATTTTATGTGCAGAGATATGATTTTATTTGACTTACCATAATTTAGTGTCACATTATTGACATTTAGAGTTAGTTAACGAAAACATATTGATGAACGCCGTTGAAAGAAATTATAGTGAGTGCATGAATCTGCACTAAATTTTTTCCCCCACTTTCTAGATGGCTGAATGCTTAATCACAGTATTTATGCCTAATTAGTCATATATTAGGATACCGATGTTTGATGAATTATTCACTGATTTTTAATGTGGTCAAGTCAAGTATTGTTTAATGCACGTTTTAAATTTATTGTGCAATTGCCATTTGGACATAAGAAAAAGGTTCTAAAGCAATTTTTCCATTAGGTAATTCAAAATTAACTTACTTTATTTATGAATCAATCAGAAAAAAACCAAATTACCTTGGTTAATTTATTATATGTTAGAAAAATAAGATTTGATCTGAATTTGCTTTACAGTTTAAAGCATACTGTAAATTTCCTTGATTAAAACTACTATTGTTTACATCTAACATATATTTTCAATTAATTGATAATATTCAAAACCCTGTCGAATATTCTCTACATAACTTATTTTAGTGTTGATGTTGGACGATGAAATATATTGGATTGAAGTTCCTAAATTCCTCGTTAGATCAGATTTAATTATTTTGTTGAAATGGGAGAAGACGCTGGATGCCAATTCAAGTCCTGTCAAAGTCTTTGGAACTTGGATCGGAACTTATAAAGAGAATTGTATATTTTAAAAGGAAAAGAAAGCATAGGTATAGGTGTATTCACACACGAACACAATAAAAATAATACAAATATCCAATTAGGCTAATATCGTTATATTAATTCTTTTAAAAGAAGAATGTCAGGGTATACGATGATTTCTAATCTTTTAAACAAGATTAACATATTACATACAGATACATCATTCGGCGTAATCTTTATTTTGCTTTGGTTTACAAACAAAAACAAATAAACGCAATTAATTCCTTTTTTTTCTTCTTCTTCAGCATGCATTGAGGAATTTCTTTTCCCATATGGAGAAATTAGCCTACACATGATTTTAACCGACAAAGATATTCTTTCGACAAATAATTATATCGTGACATGCAATTGTGTCAAAAATTTCAATGAGTCCCTTTCAACTTTCAACTAAAATACATCTTAGGTATATACATAATAATTTTTTATACACATAGATGCAAGAAAAAAAGTAGTCGGTGTATTGACAAGTACTTTTATTCCACATCTAGGGAATTTAATCAATAATTATTTATTCCCAACTTGGTATAACTAACATGATAATGACAACAGTTTAGGCATAGTGAAACCTAGTTTATGTCATGAAATAGTATATAAGGTTACGGCGATGGAATAATTAGGCAGCATTATTGAACTTCGAGGATTATTATAATGTCGTTAAACTATAAGACAAGGGTATTAGTTCCGTAACGACCAAAAATTAGCAAGATATATAATTAAGTATTTACTAATTAATATTAAGTTGTGTGGATAATCACAGTGCTTCGAGTTAAGCCTCGTGTTTGGATTTAGGGAAATGTACACCTCCTTTTGTTAAGATTTCAAACCTAATTTTGGACACATTTGAGACTTAAAAGCTTAGTTTTGATTAAATTATTGGTCGGTTTCAGTTCTTGGAAATGCAATTAGGGATCTGAATATCTGATGAGAACAAGAAGAACAAAGACTGACATATTTGTTTTTTGTTTAATCCGAGATTTACATCAAAGAATCAAATTAAAATTCTTATAAAGATTCAAGAAACATTCATGGCAACCAAACAGTTAACTTTTTTCCTTCCCATCTTTAAATGATCGTTTTTTTTCTAATAATTAATTTCAAATCATATTATTTTGATGGGAAAATAATGGATCTATCCGATTTTGATTTTTGATAAAAATCTATCAAATGTTTTAAGTTTTAACAATATAGTTAAAACTTTTGAAGAAAAAGAAAGAAAGGTTAAAGTATTATGAAATGATAATTTCGCGTTGATTCCATTTCTCTCTCTCTCTCGCCGTTCTTTTTCAACAAAGACTGCAATAATGTCCTTTTCCTAAATCTGAAAAGTTACATCTTAGTAATCCTATATGTAGGAAATAATATAAATATCAGTCTCGATCTCGAGTTCAGTTTCGTGTAATAAAATTCATAATATATTGTCTATGCAAGCAGTTCGCTTGCATTGTTATGGCTAAGTTCTGTTTGAAATCAAATAGATCCATTTTTCAATCCTTATTAGACCAAGTTAGTTCTTAACAATTCATCTTCGAGAGAATACTATAGAATCTAATGTAATTCATCAAGTAGATAGTTTACTTAATTAGCCGGTAGTTTTCACGGCAACTTCTTGAGTTTCAACTTTGGTTGTATATAATGATTTTGTAATTAGGTTATTTGTGTTGATTTAACAAATTAACAAAAAAGAAATACAAAAAACTATTTTTTCAATTAAGTATATGTCAAACTCCAAAGACTTTTATCTATTTGCATCGTTTACAGTGGCTACTTTCAATTTGTCTTTATATCATTTCGGTGGCTTGTAATTATTATTATTCTTCATCCATATCTTAGGAATTAGGACTTAGGAGTCAATAATCTTTATTTTTGGAAAAAAATAAGTCGTGGATTTATAAAATACATGTATGTGATATATACTAAAATCCTAATTTTGCAATGTCGTAAAACGTGTGCTTTGCCACGCAAAAGGCACCCACGTGTGTGAGAGAGAGAGCGCAAAACGGTTTGCAGAAATTGACGAAAACAAAACAAAGTGCCAAAACCAATGAACGCTTTCTAGTATTTGCTGTGCACCACTCCCACCTAAACCAAAACAAAAGCCCCCAACTCTTTTTTAAATAGTGTATATCGCAAAACAACTTCTCCCAAAAACAAAATTGTACGTTACTGTACACACACAAATCACATCTCTTTCTCATTTTCCAGAGTTCACCATAAAATAATTTTTACTTACTCCAAATGCCTCTTAAAGTTTCTTCTTCAAAATTTCTATATGTATGCATAACATCAATTTTAATTTTAAGCACGAAATTACAATATATCATGAAAAAAAGAAGCGATGAGAAGGGAAGTGGTCCAAAAGATTTAAAGAGAATAATTGTTATTATTACATAACTGAAAAAAATAGTATAATAATTAGAAGAAGAGTCAAACAAGAAATGAGTTGTTCATTCAGTTACGCAAAGAGATACGCAAATGTCTTCCTCGTGACCATCTCTTCTCATTTTGATATGATCTTCCATAACAGTTTTCTTTACTGCGTCATAATTTTGCCTTTTCTCCTACTACATTTATTTCCTCCCAACAAACCCATTTATGTACATATATTATACATATACATATAATGCGTATGTAATTTATGGCTTTATTTTTATTTATTTAATTCGATTGTAATTCATGTTGGTGTGTTTGCAACACTTACACCTCAATTTCCTTTATTCGTCAATATTGAGTGTCTCATCTAACATATAATCTACATATGCGATTTTACTTTTAACAATTAATCCCATGACATTTATTGCTTTAGAACAACAAACCTTACTTAAAAATGCTCATAAAACATTTGAAAAGTTATGTGAATCTGAGTACATAACACTGTCGAACAAAAAAAAAACAAAATACACACACACACACACGAGGGGGAGATTGAGAGCAATCTTTAGTCCTTAATACGATATGTACATTGAACACACTCTATGTATGTGCAATAGCGTGTGAACAATCCATTAAAAAATACTAATATATTAGTGGGCCAAATAGCTAGATTGGATGAAAAAGAAATGATCTCTAATTGAATATGCTCAAACAACCTATTAAAGTTGGTCAGAAAATAACTTGATCAGTTCAATATGCTAATTCCAAAATCGATTGGATTGACTCAATTATTTTACATTCTAAATTCAGTATGAATTGAATATATCTTTGTTTAATTATTTGAAATTATACTCATCATTTTACTTTTTTGGTTTTGCTCCAATGCTAAATATGAAAGGCTTTGATGCATTTTTGGGAAAAAAAAAAAAAAAATACTCCATCTATCCTATTAGTAACGAAATAGTACTTGTTATTTTAGTTTGTCCCATTAGCAATGACACATCTATACTAATAATAAAAGTGTGGGTTTTACAAATTATGAATTGCCTATTTTATCCCTATTACATATATATATTATTTTAAGGATAATTATGTAAATTATTAATTATGTATTATATATATATACATATATCTACAATTTAATTCATTAATTTTAATCTACAAGTTATTTAACTATATTACAATTCTATTTGATGTATACTTTGTTAATTAACCGTGTAAATTGTTAATTAACCATGTCAATTAACATGTTAGCAACGAACAAGTTATTTAGCCAGATTACAATTCTATTTGATATATAACACAAAGTAACATGTTAATTGACATATAAGACGTGCGACGCACGTCCTCTCTGCTAGTACCGAAAAAGGTAACAAATTTGTTTTCAAAAATTAGTCAAATATAATGAAACTCCATCACTTTTACACATAAAATACCATTTTTCTTAATTTTCTTGCCCAAAATTAAGGTGTCATTTTTTTTTTGATTGGGCAAAAAAATTTTATTAACGCAAAAAAAGAAGTGGTACAAGAAGCTAGTACCAACCAAACAAGCATATACAAATCACTCCAAAGACTCTGAGACACCAAAACCAAATTAACACCAAGTTGAGATTGAATGATAACTAATTTTTAAGGTATAATTATTTGTTACAAAAGTCATGTTGTAATTGCAAAAAAGTGAAAATTTGTATATTTAATTACAAAGATTCAAAAATCATATTGTAATTGCAAATTGGGGTAAAGTTCATGATTTAATTTACAGTTTTCCCAAAAAATTACGCAATCTTTTTAGTTCGATGAAACTGATAAATTAAGTTCGCTCAAAATCGAATGCTTGCCTTGATTAATATTCCATGATTATTATTAGAGTTGGCACCTAACTTAAACCTCGTTTTTCAAATATGATTTATTGGTTATACTCACATTTAAAAACGAGAAGAGAAAAGAAAAGAAAAAGCTTGTTAGACACAACACAACTTATTAGAATACAAAACTTTGGTTGACGTAAAATATTAGACTGTGAACACATGTCGTCGAAAATAATTTACTGAAAAATAAAGAGCGATCGAGAGATAAACAAATCACCAATATATTTTATTAATTTATCCCTAAGTACAAAATTCTAAAAATGACTACGACAAGCGATTTCTAAATTTCCTCTATTGCCAAAAGACTAGCACTACTGACTAGACTAAAGGGTCGGCCGAAGTCAAGAATCCTATGTAGTTTATATAACTAATAAAATAGATGAATGTATGACAATAATTTTAAAGTAAATAAGAAAAATCCAACCTCAATAAAATTACAAATATTTTGCAAAATAAGCGAATATGACTTTAGATACGAAATGTGATGGATCTTACCTATCAGTCTAACAAAGTTTTTAAGTAAACATTATTGTTTTTACTATCTCTACACATTGTTTCTTTTCCAATTTTGTGTTGCAGTCACGTCTTATGAATATTCTATAATGGTACCCTATATATCTAGCATTCTAAAGTTAGATATTACTTGATGTTCGCAAATCTATTCGCTCGAAACTAATTAGTTTCTTTTGTAGATAAATGAAGTTCTAAAGACTACAAGTTAAAATAGATTCGAATTCGAAAATTTTAATTTAGGCATAAATCATTATACCACTAGACCAATAATTATACACTGATTAACTGATTTTATAATTAAATAAAATGACTTCAGATTTAAAAGTACCGTATTATATAGGAAAAACAAACGGCGTGGGATTATAACTTTTCCAAAAACAATAGAGAAACTGAACTTTACATTCATTTTAAATTAATTATCTTTGAAAAAGAAACAACCAAAGCCGAACGATGATGCATTGAATATGATAAACAAAAATAGTAACAGATTAAAAGACACATTTACGTTAGGCCGACCCAATTAATATATAAATAATTAATTAATACTATATAAATAATGAGACCGACAATAATAATAGGGGACGACAAACAACAAACGGCTCCACCTTCGGTTTCGATAATTAAAACCAGCAACAATTATGTTTTTACGGCTCGATTCGAGTTTGCATTCGGCTCCACTCGCTCAACTCATGGCTTAAAATAGGAGCGGCAAACAATTGGCCTAATGTTAAGCCATCTAACGCAAATATTTGTCAAAGATTAAAGACACCTTTGATCTTGAGGAGAAAGTAACTAGGGAAGGAGGGGTCTAATTCAATTGTGTGCTTAAAAAGCTAGAAACAATAATGCAGCAGTATTAGTAGTACGAGTACAGTTAACCAACAACGGATGCCTTCTCTTTTTGAATGGTTTGAATAAAAATTTCCTGGTTTCAAAAGAAAAAATCTTTTCAAAAAAAGAGTTTGAGAAAAGAGACAAACAGATTCTGTTTTCCCTTCTCAAAAACCGAGATCGAGATAGCCAAAAAAAAAAAAATATAATATTTAGAAAGAAAAAAAGCAGTTACACACCCCGAGTCCAACAGTGTGTTGAATGGGGTTTCCCACCATCACCACCCACACGAGCGGTTCTCGATTTGCATGCACACACGCACCACACACATACATATAAATACAATATATATATATATATAGAGAGAGAGAGAGGGGTACAAGTTTTTGGATGGTTGTGGAGGCTTCGAGTTTTTATGTATGTGTGTCTACTTTGCTACTGGTCTCAAAGAGAAAAACATTTGTGTGGGAGTTTTCATGTTTCTTCATCTTCAACCTCACTGTGTTTTGTTTTCTGCGTTTCTTTGTTTTTCTGTTCGTCTCCTTCTGTCTCTTCACTCATCGTTTCTCACGGACATTTTCTCTCACTTCCAAGGATAAATTTCTCTCTCTAATCTCCATATATTCGCATCCTTCCACTTCCAAGTCTCGATTTTTCTAGGGTTTCAACCACACACACTCACAAAAAAGAAATGAATCTACACAGTCTGATAAACAGTTGCGGCGGTACAAACGCGATGCAGGATTTGACGTTTCTATCCCCACACCTCCCTCTCCGCGGCGGAAACGGAAACGGGAATGAGCACAGCGCCAATGCTCCGTCGATGGAGCAGAAAATCAACATCAGAAATCCATGGCAAATCAACGAAGCAAAGAAGATGGTAAACGAATTCGAAGAAATCTCGCGAAAGTCGAAGCTCTGTGCGAGAGGCCATTGGAGGCCACACGAAGACGCTAGGCTGAAAGAGCTCGTCGCCCAATTCGGGCCCCAAAACTGGAATCTCATCGCTGAGAAACTCCAAGGCAGATCAGGTAAAAACAGATAATCAAGTAATTCTCCATAAGCCAAACAGAAACTAATTAAGAGTTTACTTATACATATTTGATTTAGGGAAAAGTTGCAGATTGAGATGGTTCAACCAGTTGGATCCTCGAATCAACCGCAGGGCTTTCAGCGAGGAGGAAGAGGAGAGGCTGCTGGCAGCGCACACAATGTACGGCAACAAATGGGCGATGATTGCGAGATTATTTCCTGGCAGAACAGACAATGCAGTGAAGAACCATTGGCATGTGATCATGGCCAGGAAGCACAGGGAACACAACAGTGTTTACAGAAGGAGGAAGCCCTCTTTCCCAAATCTGCAAATCCCTAATGCATGCAGTCATCACTCCACTACTCTAGACGAATCAGCTGCTTCCACTTGCACCGATCTCTCCCTCACACCATCCTCTGCCAAACACCCTCATTTCCTCACCAGGTTCAGCCCTGTCCACCAAATGCTCAATCTTCAAAATGGTAGGTTTAACTTATATGGGATTTCTATGCGAATTTAGTTTTTGGTTGTTCAAAAGTTTTGATCTTTGTTTGACCTTGGATGCAGGGGTGAATCAGATGTGTGCAAATGCGGATCATCAATCGGATTCAAACTCTCAAGTCTCTGCATCTGAATCAGTAGCCAACAATAGGGCCAATCTCTATGGTTGTGGGGAAGATGAGAAAGGGAAATTTGAGAAGGGAAACATGGCATTCATTGATTTTCTTGGAGTGGGGGCCACTTGAGAGAGAGATGGCCGGGGTTGTTTTTCTTTCTTTTTTTTTGGGGGGGAGGCTAAATTTATTATTTCTTTTTTTGGAGGGCTAGTTAGGATCCTAGTTTTTATTACAGGCAGAGTGCATTGAAAATTAGCAGAGAGAAAAGGAGCAAAAACTAATGAAACAAGAGTGGTCATGTCATGGGAGTCTACTTAGACCTGGTAAACTGCTAAAAAAATGTGGAGCAATTATTGCACCTCTGTTTAGTTGCAACGCAAATGAGAGAAAGCAACAAAAAAGAAAAAAGTGGGATTTGCAGCAGGTTAAAAAATATGAGGTCCCTTGGTGTCTGTACGTATTGTAAATCCCATATATGGTAAAAAAAAAAGGTGGAATTTTTACTGCAGTAAAGTCATTGTGTGAGTTATATATGTTTCTGATTCTGCAAGTGCAAAGACTCTTGTTTGTGAGGCAAAATACGAAATACGTTGGCTGCAAGCAAAAGGGCTCCCTTGATTTGCTGTTGTGTTTTTTCACTGAGGCTGAGTTGGTCAGTGAATCAGCCCATATTTCATGACTTTTCAATTTGCTGTCTGCTGGCGTTTGGTATGCTTTGTTGACTGCGACTATGGGAATATATGGCTTTAATCCATCTTTTCTGGGTGGTTTGTTGAATATTTTTGTCCTTTCTCTCTATATCTATATCTTGGGTGGGGGTGGGGTAAACCACCTGAACCATTAATTAATCATTGCTTCTTGGCATTTGTTTATGTTGGGGTGAAGTTCAAAGATTCAGGCTTATTGTTGTTATCAACAAATCTTATGGGGGTGAAGTTCAAAGATTCAGGCTTATTAACAACTCTTACTCAAAAAAATCTTCTTTACTCAAATTCATAACAAAAAGTTAATTTTACCAACTATTATAAAAATATGTACCATATATCCAAAATTATAGAAATACTTTTGATGGTAATAATGTATGACGACTAATTGGCGAGCCTACATGTTATTGGCGAGAGCCACGATTTATTGGAGAGAGTGTTCGCCAATAAATCGTGGCTCCCTATTCCCTCAATCTTATTTGTATTAGTAAAATGAGTGTCGCCTTCAATTGGGACATTTGAATTAAAGGAGAAATACTCGAATTGGACTTAACTATGAATGTTAATCGACTTCTTGAAATTCAACCTCTCTTTTATAGATGCCATACGTCCTCCCTGTTAGATACTAAGGTCCATTTCCTGTCAACATTGATTTATTTCGTCATAAGTAAAGCATATTTTCGATATTGATGGAATAATATTTTATGTATATTAATTTTGGAATCAAATTTAGATCGGGTTCATTTTATGGATAAAGATAGCCGTGTTGACTGTTGGAAATCTGCTTAGAATCAATAGTTAACTAAGGCAAAATGCATCCAAAGATATACTTTCTTTAAAATTACAAGAGATAAAATCTATGTTCTATGTTGAAAAATATTGTGAACAAACTAAACGGTATCTTGTTCCGCAAAAGAAGTCTTGTTTTATCATTTCAGAATGTGATGAGGGAATGGGTAAAGAGACGCACGCTGGGCTACTGAAGCTGATGTTATATCTAAAAATGTTTAATTTACAAATAATTGATGACGAAAAAGTTAACGGATTTGATGAATCCCTTGAAAAAGGATTCCAATGAAATGAAATATAGAACCAAAAGGACCTAATAAAACAAATATATTGTACAAGGACCTACTGAAACGAAAACTCAAAGTAGAGGAGCTTTAAATGTGTTTTGTCGTTAACCAAACAAAAAGAGTGAAAAAAATCCAAGTCAAAGTGGTGTCATTTAGCTATATGACATCTTGATTGTTAGTTTCTGATGCGACTAATCAATACCGAAAAATTGGGCAGGCGGGCTCTATATTTGGAAAGAAAATCATAATATTAGGTGTTGTTTGGAAGATATTAAAAGCACAGTTTGTTCATAAAAGCGGACAAATTTTAGTCTAGAAACTTATGTTAAAGCACATACAACTGTTGAGACTTCCTCCAAACCAACACCAACATAATTTAACTGGCCCAGCATATTAATTGGGCCGGCGATGCCGATTGCGTTGGGCTAACTTCTCAACCCATTTAAGCTAAACGAGGCACTATCCATACGTACTATTAGTTCGCCGGTGCGTGTCGAGAACACTATTTTGTTCTTTTTATATATAGAGACAAGACAAATGTCATATATCGAAAAAGTAAAATCACAATAATTTCGTAATGTTTTTGGAAATTCCTTATATTTCAAATTTAAGGTACATGCTTAATGACATAAAAAATCAAAGCAATATCACGCTTGCAGGATTTGTAGTTTTGAACTCAAGCCTACTAACAAAGGAAAGTCTTTTGATGTTTCGTCTTAACCATTTGAGCTAGGCCTCCTTAACCATATTAAAAATCAAATTGTAGAAATGGAATCATGAAATGGTCGAAATCTCAACAACAAATGTGTAATTATTTCAGTTGTTTAAGCTATGGTTACCGCTAGGAATGTTAAAAAAAGGGACGACCCAAACAACCCCATAGATAGGTGAGTTAGGACCGACATATTTTAGACCGCAATAAAAAATTGTTGATTGACCCGAACCGAAAATGGCCCGAGCCCGAGTTGGTTGGTCCAGTTAACCGATCAAATCTTTATTACTTTACTTGGTAATCAGATTTTGATATTTGTAAATCTTATTTTTATTTTTTCCAACATCTAATAATTTTTTTTTCAAATATAAATTGAAAAAAGATAACCATTTATGTTAAATGTGTCAAATCATTAGTAATTTATTAATTATATAAGTTTACGTTAAAATTTTGATTGAGAAAATGAGATAGCAGAATTTTTGTTAAAGAAAATATTTATTAAGAAAAATCAAATATAGGAGTATTATTTTTTTTTCGTAAATATAATGGCCCAACGGGTTAGCCCGAAATCGAGACCGAAATATTTTACTTTAATTTTTTTTTAAAAAAACACCGAGTGGTACGAACCAAAAATAGCCTCAAATAGAATGAGTTGATCCGAAATCGAGTGAGTTGGTTCGATTGACATCCCTAGTTGACGTGTAACACGTGTTGTGTTATGTATATAGCACGGAATATCAACTAAATGTATGATTGGCGTATTTTATATTCTCAATAAAGAAAAACCAATCAAAGGAATAAATAGCTGATGCCTAGATTAAATTAGTCAAAATCAGAAGATTTTGTACAACAATGATCATAATTACGTCATAATTGTATATTTGTATGTGCTTAACTGCTTATGCAAAGAGAAGATGTTATTCATTCAAGGGTAGCAAATAGGTTTTTCAATATTTTATATTTGTTCTATTTGAATTGACTTTTTAAAAGAAGTGGAATTATATTAATTTATCTCTTTGATAAAGCAATTTTTTCATTTGTAAAAAAAGTAATGGATCAATTCAAATAAGAGGAAGAGAAGAGATTACTAATAATGGATGGAGTATTTATTTTTTTCTGTCATTACCTCAACTGCAGCCTGCAGCGAGGGCTAATCAAATAGATGGACAGTATTAGTATAACAGAAAAGTTGTGAATTAAATTTATCTTTGTCGTATTCTCTATATCCATGTACTGACACTATATATTGCTCTTTACTAATTATCCAAAAACAAACCAATATACACATTGTTACTCTCTCTCTCTCATTCATTTGCTTAAAATGCGAAAACTGAGCACTTTTACAGTTGTACTCTTATTTTCACGAAAA
>JAYJMF010000092.1:0-18556 GCA_036873715.1 Salvia sclarea
TTTCCTTATTTGGCAAAAAAGTGGTGGGACCATTTATCCACTCACACAATATCTTTCACTTTTTATTAAATCACATGATGAGACCATTTTCCCACTCACACAATTCTTTTATTTTTCATTAAAATCCGTACTTTGTGGACGGAGGGAGTAATATTTAGTAGAAAACTGCATTGTTTAATACTAATACTTGTCACTCTAGTATTTTGTTTTGGGGAATTGTAATTGGCAGAAAAATGACACCTTTTTTTTAGGATGATACTAGAATGAAATGGAGGGAGCAGAAATTAAATTTGTTAACTAAAGAAACATATTGATATTTGGATGTGTCGGAAATACCGAGAATATCCCCCCACTTATATAGGTAGGTACAAATATATACTCTTGTCTGTCACCAACTCTTCACACATCGCCACTCTTCTCCCTTCTCGGCGGAGCCCCCAACGTTGCTCTCCAACAACCATCCCCACCCATTTACATAACGCTTACTTCCACACTCTCTCTCATCTACCGATCTGAGAGAAAATGCAGAGCACGGCCATTACATTCGCTCCTTCTCTCTCCCTTTCTACCCGTCCCCGCAGCCGCCTCTCCGCTCGCGGCTTCAACCCCCTTTCAGCCCTTCCCAATGCCAAGTTCCATTTCGGCGCCGCCGTTTCTGCTTCCGCCCGAAAATTGACCCCGATTAGCTGCTCGCTGAAGCAGAGCGGCTGGGTCCCCGCCCCCGAATCTGATGGACTTGTGGTTCGTGCCACAGCTGAGAACGCCGGAGCGGCGGAGATCCCTAAGCCTAAGAGCACCGCTATGGATACGGTGGTGCTCGGAAGTCTATTCGGCCTCTGGTACCTATTTAACATCTACTTCAATATCTACAACAAGCAGGTACTTGTTGCTCTCCTTCTTTTTTGCTGTTTTTCTTCTGATTTTTGTAAAATCCGATTGATATTGATATTTCTACTGATTTGTGATCTGTTTGTGCTTGACTGCTGAATGTTTATGCAAATCTGAGAAAAAAATTGATTCTCGACTGACTGAAAAAAGTTTTTTTCTGATGTGTGCGATTAGAGTGCATTCTACCTATATTCCTTTCCGTTTCTTTATGTTGAAATGTTTTACAGTGTCTTTTGTTATTTATGTTGGTTCCTTTTTAAGATCATCATTATTTATTTTGTGTTTTTTGAAGCAGAAGTAGTAGGAGTTTAGTTTATTGTGCATTGTACTTTTGTTTAACTTTGATCCTTTATGATGAAGTGATATCGGGGAAGATCTTAGTCTTATATTGATTTCTGCTGCTTTTTTAGGGTTGTATTATACGAAGCAGTTAGAAAGAATGTTGTTATAAACTATGTCGATGAGAAACTATGTATCAGTCCAAGTTTAAGTTTATGATGTAGTGAATTACTTGCAACAAACAATTTCTTTTTGTTGCTTCAGAATTCTATGCAGTTGAGTACGATTTCATTGTCACGTTTTTGCATCCACAGGTGAAGTCCTGTTTGTTACTTTTTTTTTTGGATAAATAAATGCAGAAATTTTTATATGGCCGCGTCACGGAGGACTCGAACCCGAGACCTTTGGCCTCGAACATTAACCTCCTACCACTAGGCCAACACACACACACCCTGTTTGTTACTTATTATGTATCCCAATAAGTGTCTCATGACATAATATTATACTACAAAAGAAGAAGATGGATAATTTTACTCTTCTACCCTTAATAATTACTCCAACCATCAAAGTGAGAAGTGAAGCATGTCAATAGATTTTCGAAGTGGATAAAGGGCATATCAGCATATGTCAAAATTTTGCCCTATTTTACCCTTGAAAACTGAAATGAGATGCTTATTTGGAGTAAAAAATAAATTCAAAGTAGGACACTTATGGGGATACTAAGTATGTATCTGGTGTTTCTCCCGGAGAACATTCATTTGAGATTAAGGGCATTTCATGTCAGACGATATTCAGTTTCTCTTTTGGGATTTTCACTACATGAAGGAGTGATGAATTTTTGAGATGATACTTATTCCCATATAAATAAAGTTATAAACTTTGAGTTTGTGGAAATCAGATATCATCTATGTTCATTTGTTGAGTATGGTGTTACTTGTGTATGTGATGCTGATGATGATGCTTTTCTGTTAGGTTCTCAAAGCTTTTCACTACCCAATGACGGTAACCCTTGTCCAATTTGCGGTTGGGACTGTGCTTGTTGTTACAATGTGGACGTTGAATCTGTACAAACGGCCTAAAATCAGTGGATCCCAGGTACTTCTTCACTCCTTGGATATTTAGTTCAGTTTACTAACATAAGAATTAATTAGATCGTGCATCCAAATCTTACAGCTTGCTGCAATTCTTCCATTGGCAATGGTTCATACACTAGGCAACCTCTTCACCAATATGAGTCTTGGAAAAGTTGCTGTATCATTCACTCATACAATCAAAGCCATGGAGCCTTTCTTCTCTGTGGTCCTCTCGGCCATGTTTTTGGGAGAGGTGAGACATCCTTGTGCTCTCAAGTGGCAAGTCTATTCGAATTTGTTCACTTTCAGTACAGAATGTCTTTGAAAGCAATTTACTTTATCTTGTAGAATATATAATATGGGTGCCTATTGCATTCTTTATTTCGACTCTGGGTAAGTGGTTAATAATATCTTACTTTGCTGTAACCTCCCTTTTGGCAGTTTCCTACACTATGGGTAGTTTCATCACTTATGCCAATTGTTGGTGGAGTAGCTTTGGCATCAATGACCGAGGCCTCTTTTAACTGGTAAAGGTTTACGAAATATTTCTACTAATAAATTCTCGTATTGCCTTCATCCAAAAATATTTGCTAAGAGATTTCTCAGTTTGTGATTTCCTCACAATCTTTGCACTATCTTCATTTTCGAAGGGCTGGTTTCTGGAGTGCTATGGCCTCAAATTTGACAAATCAATCGCGCAATGTCCTTAGCAAAAAGTTTATGGTAAAGAAAGAGGTATGTTTTTTACTTGAATAATTGTGTTTTATCAAGCCTAGAAGAATACTACTATAATATATGAGAACTGATAAGTACCTGCGGGTGGTCTTTTACAATTTGTTCAATGTTTACTTTCTATCAGCTTTTAGAGATGGTGCTTCATATCAGTTTCTCTTCATGCAGGATTCCTTAGACAATATTACTCTTTTCTCGATAATTACCATCATGTCCCTCTTCTTGATGGCACCTATTGCCTTTTTCATGGAAGGCTTCAAGCTTACACCTACATACCTTCAGGCTGCCGTAAGTCAATTGAGAAAGCAGGACTTTCATTTACGCTATATGAAACCTGCATCTCCTTAGCATTTTTTCATTGTTGATTTCTGCTAGTCACGAGTTTGCTGATGGGAGTTTGTTTTTTTTTTTTGTTTTTTTGTTTTTTTTTTTCCTATTGGCAGGGGGTGAATGTCAATCAGCTTTACACCAGATCACTCATTGCAGCTCTCTGCTTCCATGCATATCAACAGGTAACTGTTGCAGCTCTCTTGTATTTGTCTGTCATGTATACTGTGTGGTTAATTTTTTATATCTAACACTGTAGGAAATGCATTTTAGTTGGAGGCCAAAATGTGAGGTGTAGTTTGAATGTGTAATAGTTTGTCAAGTGTGTGTTTCTATGTTTTATTTTACGCATACGTATCTAGTGTTTAAGAATATGGTTGGTTTATGTGGTGATTGCAATAAGGCTATAGATGAGGGAATAGGGAACAATAGCGCCGAGTTTCGTTTTTGTGGGTTTCATTTTCCTTACTCTTACCGGCATGGCCTATTTATGGAAGAGTGACGGTTGTTGGCTTACCCATAGCTTAGTTTTTTACAGTCCAAATTTTAGAAGGTTAACAAGCCTAAATTTATGAATAGAACTATACCACAAACTCTTTTGATTTTTATGATTTGGTTACGTTTATGGCATTTCTATACTGATGAATACAAGTAGCATTTATGATTACCGGTTTAGGTAATCTATTCTAGCATTTTGCACAATTAATTTGTTGAACTTGATAAGCAATCTATGGTTTCCATAGCTGAAGTACTTTTGGAAAGTTTCAAACTAGTTAAAATCTTAAAGCTTCCACTTGGAAGTTCTCGTGGCAACTTGATATTGAATGGACCAGGAAAGCTATATATCTGTTGTTTGTGCGCTGACGAGAATTGTTGGTGTAGGTCTCATACATGATCTTGCAGCGCGTATCTCCTGTTACCCATTCCGTAGGCAACTGTGTTAAGCGGGTGGTGGTGATCGTCACTTCTGTTCTCTTCTTCCGCACGCCCGTGTCACCTATCAACTCTCTAGGTATAGTAATAGCATAGTCCACCCTTGTAATCTTTCTTGCATCATGAATATTTATCTGATACTTGAATCTGCGATACTGGGGTGCAGGTACTGGAGTAGCCCTTGCTGGAGTGTTCTTGTATTCGAGAGTGAAGCGCATTAAGCCGAAGCCGAAGACGGCTTGAGGATCTCTGTGTGTGTTGGGAACAGTTTTGTTGATGATTCTGTTGGTAGACTAGAAAATCAACCATTGTTGTATTGTGCTATAGTCAGGACTCGGGATGAGTTTTTCACGGTTTTGTGCTAACTCTATTTTCTCTATCTTTCCCTTCAAATATCCATCTGCATATTCTTTGGTAGAAGTGAATTGATTTGGTCTCGAGTGGTGGATCTCCATTTCTTACTCCCACTAACTATTAGTATTTTGTCGACTTCCCATCTTCTTTCTATTCCAACGATCGTGCCTTCTGCCATTGCATGTGCTCCGTGGAACCTCGTACGCAATTACAAATTTATAGTGTATAACAACAGCTTTATGGTTGAAAATTAAATAAAATATGAAATATTATTTTGAAATACAAGTCTATCGTACGTATCCATTTTAAAGATCGACATTGATGATTATTTCCGTTTGCGAATTTAAAAGACAGAAAAAAGATGCGCATTCTCAAATTTGCGAATTAACGACGACATACAGCTCGAAACTTCACTTTAACAGATATGTGGTTTTACTGTATAATATTTAGATATCCATAGTCGTGCTAAATATAAAAGACGGACTTCCATATCAATCCACAATTATTACTTACTTATTAACTATTTATCTATGCAAAACACGCATAATGCGCATACGTAAATTAATTAATAACTAAGATTAGATGCTAAATAACCAATTATAAGCGTTGACTTCAGCATAGTTTGACATTTATCTCAAATATCATTACCATCCACGTTTCATAATATGCACTTGTAGGGTTTCTACCAAGCACTTGGGATCCTCTGTCCAAACTTCATGTCACATTCTATATTTCACAATAATTTTCTTTAATAATTTCAATATGTTGTGATTAGTTTAATTTTACAATCATGAATTAGGATTCAATAATCCATGTTAGGATATATATTTTTTATTTTAATTATTTTTCTAGTTAAAAATAATTGGTTTAGGCTTATATTTCAAAATTAGAGTATATACTCTTTTCAGATTGCGATTTTTGTAATAAATGTTAATTAGTGTAGTAATAAATTTTCATTTTGTAACAAATATTATTAAAGTAGTAAAATTAAAAACAAGATACAGAGATGAGACATAATTTGGGTAGAGGCTCATATGCCTACCAAGATAGTATTTGATTAAAGCTTAATCCATAGATCTTAATGTCTCAAGAACTTATAAATTATTAAAATGTTTGGATAATTGACTTTATAAATTAAATATAAAACTATGAATTAAAGAAAAAAAGAATCAAAGTTAATGAAATTAGAAGGGTATATATTTGAAATGACTAACCATAATACAATTAATTTTGTAAATTAATTGTTAGTATAAGATTCTGAAAAATAAGTAGGATTGATGAATTTATTTTTTGAGAAACTTTAAATTATTGAAAGAGTTTATAAGCTCAAACAAATACATATAAATCAACCTCATCTATAGGTTATTATTGTAATTATCAGACAACTAATAATGAAAACTACCGTAGAGAGCTCGTCTGAAAATATAAAATTTAAAGATGGTTCGAAGAAGAGCTTTCTCCTCCTTCTATATATACCATTCATTTGGTTTTGCAAGAAATTAAGCTTCAAGTTGAATGGCGATCCAAGTCAGAGAGAGCTCCCGCGTGGCGCCGTCAACTGGGGCCGCCGCCGAGCAAGTGGTCCGACTCCTCCACTTCGACATCTTATGGCTCCGCTTCCATCACATGGAAAACCTCATCTTCTACACCTTCCCATGCTCCGCCACACCATTCTCCCAAACCTCAAGTCCTCTCTCTCTCTAACTCTCAACCACTTTCTCCCTCTAGCAGGCCACCTCATCTTCCCCCTCTCCTCCGCCACTCCCACCTCTCACTACGCCGCCGGCGAGGACTCAATCTCCCTCTCCGACGCCGACCTCCGCCGCCTCACCGCCAATCACACCAAAAACGCCGACGATCTCCGCGACCTCGTCCCGCACATCCCCGCCGCCGCCGTCCAGGTAACCTTGTTCCCCAACCAAGGCATCTCCATCGGGCTCACCAGCCACCACGCCGCCTCCCTGCTCCGCTTCCTCCACGTCTGGGCCTTCATTACCAAATCCAACGCGGATTTACCGCCAAAATTCCTCCCTTCGTACGACCGCAGCACCGGCCGCGACGCGGACAGGCTCGCCGGAATAGCGTGGAGCTACGTGAGGGCGGGTAGGCCGGCGGCGGGCAAGCTCCGCGCCACGTTTGTGTTGACGGAGTCAAACGTGGAAGCACTTAAGAAAGTGGTGCTGACTAAATTAGGGTATATCTCTTCCTTCGCGGCGGTTACCGCTCAAGTGTGGAGTTGGTTAGCGAAAGCAGCGGTGGCGGCCGGGGAGGATGTGGCGGATGAGGAGACGGAGCGCGGCGGACTGTCGGGCGCGGCTAAGGCCGGCGCTGCCGGAGAGCTACTTCGGGAACTGCTTGGCGATGGCGTTGGCGGAGGTGAGCCACGGGCGGCTGACAGGGCCGCGGGGGATGGTGGATGCAGCGGAGGCGGTTGGGAGGATTAATGAGGGTGGGGTTTTGGAAGGATTTGAGAAACGGTTGAAGGAGAAGATGAAGCTGGTTGGTAAACGAGTAGTGAGGGTGGCTGGATCGCCGAGGTTTGATTTGTATGGGGAAAGATGGTCAAGTTTGAAGCACTTCATATTGATATTGATGGAGGTGTGGAGATTGGCCTCTCCATGCCCAAACCTAATATCGATGCTTTTGCATTTCTCTTTCAACAAGATGTGTCTTCTCTTTAGAAAAATGTCATGTTATATGTTACAATCTTAAGTTTTGTCTCTTTGTATACAAGCTTCTTATTTTTAACTTTTTAGAACATCACCGTTCTTCAAATATACTATATAGTATATGTATATGATTACTTATGTAACCAGAGTTTAATTTCACACACATATTTTGCACTTGTACTTTAAAATGAACTTGATTTGGTAAATATGGATCCACTTTTGTTTCAGATCAATTTTATGAAAGAAGGCAACCTTTTGAATTTGATGAAGAATTTTACTATAAGTTAATTCTGCATAAAGATAGTACTCTGTAATCATTTTATTAGTTAATTAGCAAACACATCCCTTTCTGTAGACTGTAGTGCATAAATTCAAATAAGAAAGAAAAGAAGCTATAAAATTAATATTAAAAATAATATTATTTTAATTAATATATGTATACCCTCACCCTCCGCCACTGGGTGTATTCACATGGTGTTTTATGACTTTATCTTGCATAAAATGGTTTTCGTAATCATGTTCATATACTTTATATATTTCGGTATAATGTAACATGTCACGATAGACTTGAATTTAAGATATTTGAGCATTGACATTAACCAATCCGAATGTGGGTTTATTCTTGTGGGTGGGGTAATGTGAGTCTATGTCATCTAGATGACATGAAATATCGAGAATCATTTATCAAGAGAGTAATAAAACAATACAATATCTGTAAAATTTTTCCAACTACGAATGACTCCATAGTATCAAACCATGCAAGTACCATTGACTAGGAAAAACAAGCATCCCCATAGTAAAACTAAATAAACAGCTGATAATAAATTATTATGATACTAAGTTTAAATTTCTTATTTCCACTTAAAAGTGTAATTGAAGTTTTCTAACTTGATCAGCCACTCCCAGGGAAATCAAGCTCTTTCTTCACTTCACACTGCATTAATGCAGGCCTATTAGCTGGAAACCCTGCATCGAAACACAGTTCGTCATCAATTCCATACGGAAGGCCCAATGGAATATCATCCATCAACACATCGATGCTGCTACCAGAGAAAAGGCTATCATCATCGAATGTGAGATCTTGGACCTCATCAAAGCTGTATTCTCGCACCATGTGATCATCCAGGTCAAACTCGATGGCCATCTCCTGGGGAGTGGTGATTGAACTGTTGCTGAGGATTCCATGATCAGTAGTTGCCGGCAGTGGGATGTTTTTGGATCTCTTGGAGCTCTGTTTCTCAAAGTTGAGGCTCTTGATGTAGTTCTGGAGGAGAGAACTGGGCCTAGGCCATTTGGTCCTGCATTTCCGTCTCGTGAATTGCCTCCTCTTTGTTGCGTTCCAGTGGTTCTTGATGGTATTCTCAGTCCTTCCGGGGAGACTTTTTGCAATTTCAGCCCATTTGTTCCCCACTTGAGCATGAACCTCAATCAGTATCCTGTCTTCCTCCACAGTCCACACATCCTTCTGAATTGGACAAAATACGTACTAATGATTTATCATACTCTTCTTCACAGCAAAATTTCACAAAACAAACACAGAGAGCTGAAAAAGCAACTGCATGCATTTATCATTATGGAGTGGCATAATACTGATTCGATCTAAAATGAGTATCAAACGAAACTAAAGCATGCATGCCAATCATCTTTCTAGCTTAGTTCTAGGGGAAAAGCTAGTGGTGGTCAAATCACTTGTCATATTTAATGAAACATAAAATTAGAAGACTACAGTCAACAGATAGTTATTGATGTATGAAGGCATGAACTAGTCAATGAACAAGAAACAGAAAAGGTATGATTAATTCAAAACCAACTTTAATATCGGGCCTCAGATGGTTATGCCATCTCTCTCTGCACTGCTTGCCTATCCTCCCTTTCAGCATTTGGGCGATGTTAGACCATTTTCTCACACCATATTTCTCCACGAGGTGGATCAAGAGCCTGCAGATTACAGAGTAAAGCACTAAAACCTCAAATAAACAAATAAGTTATGCAAATTGATACAAAAATAAAACCCCATATATCTTTTTTTTTTCTCTCTTTTTGGTCCTTTCTTACCCGTCCTCTTCAGCAGTCCACTGCCCCTTGGATGATTTGGACTTCTTTGAGCCCCTAACACACTTTTTAGCCATTACGGTTTCACCGACATTGTTGTTATTGCCGTGAAATATATTCTTGTTTTGACTGCCATCTTTGTTATGGTAGCCAAAATTATCACCAGTCACACAAGAGCTCTCATCAGCAACAACAAGGCATAAAGCCTTTGAATTGTATTCAGAAGCTGTTTTAGTTACCATTGACGAACCTTTCCTGTCTGGAAAGTTCAGAAATCCACCAGCCTGGAAGTCCTGAACATCTGAAAGCATGCTGCCATTTTCCTCAAAAGGCTTAAACCTGTATAAACCAAAATCTGTAATAGAGCAATGGGGAAAAGAAGCAAATGGATCGAAGCCATTGGCTTGTATTCCAGTATCCCAATTACAAAATGAAGCTGTCATTGGAAGCTGTTCGAGGTCTTGGAAATCTTTAAGATAGCCTTTTGATGATGAAAGGCTGTCCATGCCAAAGTCATCATCTAGGATTTCACGCTTCAGGTTAATATTAGAGAAGCTGGTAGGGAGAGAAATGTCACTACAATTGTTCTTATTGGTCTCCATTGGAGGATTCAGGAAGCATGCGAAGGAATGAGGCAGCAAGATGGCTGTGGTGAAAATCTATTTCCTGAGTCTCATATAATGCAGTTAAGTAAGTATTTATTACGGAAGTAAAAACGCATATAATGCTTTGGAAACTGCTGTGGACCATTGATCTGTGGGTTGATCCAATGGTTCAAATAGCAAGCAACTATGTTGTTTGAGATAAAAAAAGGGGACAGACACTCAGGCAAATCACAACCATGGCCCTTTAAGATCTAGATACGACCCCTAAGATTTTAGGTTCTGATTATGCATCAAAATATAAAATTTAAGCTAAATAGAACCTAAGAAAAATATAAAAAACGAATTATATTGCTAGTATTCAATTCTTATGCCAACTGATCAATGTAAAAAAAAGTGTACTCAAGGCATTTTTAATTCTGTAAGCTCCACCTTTTATTGCTGGCATTCGAGTTTGAGAAAATTCATTTGTCAAATGAAATGCATTACTTAAACAGCATTTATGCAGTTTTTTCCAGTCAGACAAATTTAATTTGGATAATTTTCCATATTTATCTGCCAAGTATTTCAATTAGAAGAAAGAAAGCCGATTTAGACTTTCGAATACTGGATCATCTATAGATATTCTGCCCAAACTCTACACATATTAGATGATCCTCTCCACCATGCATTACTTGTACTGCTAGCTATTTTACATTGGTATATGACAAGTACTATACTTCAATACTCTTTCATGTATACAAATATTCATGAAATGAAACATGATGTTAAAGACCAAGTGAAAATCTATGGTGCATCATTTCTTGTCCAGGTAAAACTAACAGTTAATGAATCAATGGTACCCTAGTCAAATTGTGCGATAGCATCTGAACTTTGAGCAAGTTAGTTGTCTTAAAATAATCTAAATAGCAAAAGATACGAGTTCAAATTCATATTCCTACTTAGTTAAATTTCAATAGAGGCATAC
Source organism: Salvia sclarea (assembly GCA_036873715.1). Taxonomy (NCBI): domain Eukaryota; kingdom Viridiplantae; phylum Streptophyta; class Magnoliopsida; order Lamiales; family Lamiaceae; genus Salvia; species Salvia sclarea. Next base: position 10,877 of record JAYJMF010000092.1, read on the forward strand.
AACTTCGAATCAAGTAAATGAATTTCGTAACAGTAACACTAATTATGTGTTTTACTCATCTTTCCCTCATTATGAAGCATTAATTTCTGAATTACTTACTGCTCCTTAAAGTGAAATTTAATGCTGAAATTGATTATCAATTTAGAATTAAGTCACTTAAATTTATAAATTTTATCGTTTATTAGCTACTCATAGTCAGATACCATATGTAGAGTTCAACATTAAATGGTTAAATCATTTACTTCTGGGAACTCATTTAAAAAAAAAACTTCCTCTGATTTTCTCACTGCCAACATCAATTAAGTTTCAGCAGAAAATGAAATTTGACTAAGCAGGTTCTTAATACAACCTTAAAGAACTCATCAAGATCCTGGCTCACCTAAAACGAAAAGGATAAAGATCATACCATACCCTAAATCCAATGAAAGTAAAGTTTCTACATGCAAAGACATGATATTAGACAACAAGCGGAAATGCAAATGTCAAAGACAGCATCTTAATGCATGGCATTGCATTTAGGATCTTCCATGGTTGAACAAAAATATGAGAGACCAGTGTACAAGGTCCAACGAAATCAAAGATAAATGGAGAGACAAAAACCTTCATAAGCAACTCTCCATGACATCAAGCTTGAAACTCCATAACTGTAAAGGGCATATCAAGGAACCCTTGGTTTTCTATCCCAGGTTTCTCTTGCTTCGAGAAGATGTGGGCAGTATCTTTGAGCCAATACTTCAACGTGTTCAGCAAATGGTTTATTTCCATTGTGACCTAGATGTAGAACCATCTGGTTCCAGCGCTTCCGACATATGTGTCCAGCTCTGTTTTCAACAAGATCACCCCATTCAACATCTTCCAAGCAAGTTGCATCTAATCTATAAAGTGCAATAAACAGACTAGTCATCTGAATCATCCCATACACCTTGAGTCACCATAGGTGATGTCAATTGTTTGTACCACTTTATACAGCAGGTCGCGTTAGTTCGAGTGGATAACTCATCACTGATTGCAGACCAACAGATATTGTCCCGCAACATTCCGTGCCGGGACCTCTTATCTTCAGAAAGTTTCAATTGTAGATCAGTATTCACCAGATCAAATAAACTCTGATACTCTTCTTGTGACCAATTTCCTTTCTTCATGTTAGGCAATTTTATCCTGCGCCAAAGTATCCCTCACATGCCACATAGATTTCCTAAGTTCATCTGCCAATGCTCTCCACTTGTTACCATGCACTGCCTGGTATTTCAAAATCGCGTCAAACTCTTCTTGAGTCCATTTCCGCCTCTTAGACCTCATAAGTATCATCCGAGCACGACCATAGACAGATCTATATGGCCTGTATGGTATGACAGACCCTATTTCTTTCCAGCAACCTTTCAATTCACGGTGCTTCTTACAGTCTAAGACCATTTCCAAACCTTCATCGCCTAACTCATGTTCCTCTACGTACTTCATAACAGCATCTTTCACAATCTCATCTTCGTTAAGTGTGAACCGCTTGCCCATTACCAAATTTCCCTGCTTTCCATTCCCCTCCCCAGTATTTGATTTAGGAGAGAGAGGTAATACCTCATCCTTACCAAAAAATTAACTTTCTTATTACTTTTGTTAGGTGAAGTATTGTCTGAACCTTTCACCACCAAACAGGTCTTTCTCTTTTTCCCTTTCTTTGCATATTCAGCTTCATTATCTCATTCCTAATTGGAACCATTTTCCAAATATTTGGTCTTCTTTTTCTTACTTTTCTTGGTAAGCTCTGCTTCATTATTTTCCATCTTCTTAGTATTCAGAAGACTAGTGGTGTCACTATCTACATATTCTTGCTGAGCAGCAGGCAGACCATCTTTGTATTTCTCTTTCTTTGTGTGCTTCTTCTTTTTCTTTCTTTCATGATTAGTCTTGGTGTCACCATCATCTTTTATTGATTGAGTATGATCTTCAACATCATGCAGCACATTTTCATGCCATTTTGAAGATAAACCCACTTCATCACACTTACTATCATTATGAGTGTCTTTTGACCTGACAAAAATATCATCCTTCCTCCTTTTCTTTTCCTTCGTTTCCTCCCTAATCTTGGTGGCATTGACTTTGCAATTCTCGGTATGCCCTCGAACTACTTCTCCATCTTTCTCTCCCACCTTACAGTTATTTCTTTTCACTTTCTGCTTCTTCTTCTTGCTTTTCTCCTCTTCCATAACTGCTTCACCACTCTCTTTTCCAGAAACACTTTCTCCCTCCTGCCAATCGTTGCTCTTGTCACTCCTTACTTGGTCAGTAGCATGTGTTTCAAATTTCTCATTCTTGTCCTTCTTCTTCTCTCTTCGCTTTCTCTTCCTTTCAGCATAGTCCACTAGAAGCCTCACTATTTATGTCAGCCTCAGCATCTTCAGCTCCCTTTCTTCTCTTAATCTTCTTTTCTTCCCCCTTTATGATCCCTCTTCACTTCAGATAAATACCTTCATTCTTACAAATTCGGGAAGACTCAGATGCTTTCATCATATAGGCATCTACTACGCTTTTGGCACTCTTTTTCTTCTGCTTAATTTGCTCCTCATTATTCTGGTTCAGATTATCGACTGCAGATTCCTCATCCATGCATACCTCTGAAGATAAGAAAGAAAAGAATCTAAGAAACAAAAAGCAAAATGGAAAATGAAAAATATATCTCCAAAGCTCTCCCTGAGAAGAATCCATGGGTTTACAGGAAAAAACACAGATTCAAGTCCCAATAACTATGAATTCGTAAAGCACCTCACAGTTAAATTACATGAATTCCACACTCATTATACTACCATGTACGTCAAGTCAGCTAAACTAAATACAGACCAGTACAAAAACAAAACTTTACAGTAGCATCCAAACCATATAAACAGAAGGGGGGAAAACCCCAAAAAGGTACAAAAACAGTTTTCCACTGGAAAAAAACAAAAAAAAACAAATATTCGAGATCGATGTTCTTACATTGCTAGTTGATGATGACAGCTGCAGGGAAAGAGGAGCTCTTCGTTGTCGGAAATGGCGCAGCTGCGAGGGCTGTAGCAGCGGCGGTTAACAGAATCTCGAAGTAGACGGTGGCTGTTGGTGCCTATACTTTAAAGTAGCGGCCTAATCTACATACTCGCTCCTTCCACCATAATTATGCATCATTTGATTCGGTGCTCGTTTAATAAAATATAATTGACTTGAGTTGCACTGGAGTATGTGCCCCACAAAAAGTATTATTAAATATAAAAGTAATGTTAGTGAAAAATGCCCACATAAAGTTATTGAAAAATATAAAAGTAGTGTAAATAAATATTAAAGTGGGAGTAATAAAATAGAACAGAGTGTCGGACCATTTCCAAAAATAAGAGTACATACTCTTGGTGGACGTCCCAAAAATTGATAGAAGCGACGGATGGGAAGCATAATGCAACAGATATCCTGGAATTATCGAAGAAGATCAAACTAGCTGTGGAAGCGGAGGCTTGCCATTGGAAACAAAGGGCAAGGGTGAATTGGCTTGCGAACAGAGATAGAAATACGAGGGCTTTCCATATCCATGCATCGAATCGAAGAAAGAAAGATACAATTCGTAAGTTGAGAAATGAGGTTGGTGCATTGGAGGAGGAGGAGGAGAAGGCTGGGATTATAAAGAGGTATTTTGAAAATTTGTTTAAAACGAGTAAGCCGTCGAGTGCGGCGGTTGATCGAGTTGTAGGTACAATTGAGGAGCGCCTTTGTTCAGAGGATTATGAGTTACTTGATAAACTTTTTGGAGCAGCGGAGGTGAAAAGGGCGCTTTTTGATATGCATCCGACTAAGGCCCCTGGACCTGACGGATTAAATGCCAGATTTTTTCAACGATTTTGGCCGGTGGTTGGTGACTATATTACGGATAGAGTTCTTGGGGTTCTAGAACGAGGGGAGAGCTTGGAGGAGTGGAACAAGACGCTGATCTGCTTGATACCAAAGATTAAAATTCCTACTTGTGTCGCGGATTTCAAGCCTTTGAGTATGTGCAACACGACTTATAAAATCATTTCGAAAGCTATTGTTAACAGGTTGAGGCAAATTCTTGGGAGAGTCATCGATCAGGCTCAAAGCGCCTTCCTCAAAGAGAGACTTATCACCGATATCATTCTGATAAGCTTCGAATGCCAACACTGGTTGAGGAATAGGAGGAAGGGGAATGAGGGATATGCGGCAATGAAAATTGATATGAGTAAAGCTTATGATCGAGTTGAATGGGGATACTTGGAAGCTATTATGAAGTGTATGGGGTTCCCGACGAAGATTATTAATATTATTATGAGATGTGTGACGTCAGTTTCGTCTTCGTTCTTGTTGAACCGACATGTGTATGGGGAGATAAAATCAACTCGCGGCCTGAGGCAAGGAGATCCGCTGTCTCCATTCCTATTCGTGATTTGTGCCCAAGGTTTTTCCTCGCTTATCCACAAGTTCGAGAGAAATGGTAGGATCACAGGAGTACCGATTATACCTCGAGAATTGAGTATTTCCCACTTATTTTTTGCGGATGACAGCCTTATTTTTCTTAAGGCGAAGGAGGAGGAAACGAGGGCTATGAAGGAGGTGATACGACTCTATGAGGAAGCGTCAGGGCAACTTATCAACTTTTCTAAATCTTCCGTGTCTTTCAGCCCAAACACTTCTAATGTGAACGCTGAGCTGGTGAAGAGCATTCTGGGAATCAGAGCGGAAAATGGGCTTCAAATGTACCTGGGCCTCCCTGCTTATTCGGTTCGTTGCAAGAGGGTGCAGGTCGGATACATCATTGAAAGGATTCAGAAAAAACTGCTTAGTTGGAACCAAAGAGATTTCTCAGCGGGAGGTAAAGAGATCTTGATTAAATCTGTTATTCAGGCCATTCCAACCTATGTCATGCAATGTTTTAGAATCCCGGAATCGGTGTGCGAGGAGATTAATAAGCTTTGTGCGGGTTTTTGGTGGGGTGATAAGGAAGATGCTCGGAGATTGCATTGGGCGAAATGGGCGACGATGTGTAGACCCAAGGAAAGAGGGGGAATGGGGTTTCGCGATATCCGGAGCTTTAATCGGGCTTTATTAGCGAAGCAGGTCTGGCGCATGATGAGTAGCCCTCATTCTCTTGTGGCAAAAGTTTTTAAAGCTAGATACTTTAAAGATGGAGACGTGATGTCTGCAGAGGTCAAACCAAATGCTTCTTTCATATGGAGATCGCTCGCTTGGAGCAGGCCAATTGTAGAGAAAGGGATGATCTGGAGGGTCGGCGATGGGAACAATATTTCAGTTTTTTATGACAGATGGGTTGTGGGGCTACACCATGAGTTGATAGGGTGGAGAAACGAGGGTCCTAGTGAAAGTTTGACGGTCAGCGAGCTTGTGGCAGAGGATGGCCGATGGGATGAAACACTTTTGTCAAGATTATTCTTGCCTTTTGAGGTCAAGTGTATTTTAAACACACCCATTGGTGAAAGAGGTTCAGTTGATTATCGCAGCTGGAAGTTTGACGAGAAAGGAGTGTTTTCTGTTAAATCTGCGTATCACGTGGAGATTGGCTTTTATGACAGCCATTCACATACGAGTTCTCCTGACCGTAAGTTATGGAGTAAGCTCGTGTGGACCTGTACTATCCCTCCAAAGGCGAAATGTTTTCTTTGGCGTGCGCTATCGAATATCATTCCCACGGCAGCGAACCTTAAAGCCCACCATGTTCCAAGCGATGGCATCTTCTCTCTTTGTTGGGGACGATGGGGCTCAACGGAACATTGCCTAAAGATTATGAATGTCTGGAAAAAATTGAGATTTTGGGAGGTAATACGCAAAGGTGAGGGGCTGATCTTGCTGGATATTGGCAATGCTATCTGGAAAGATTTTGTGATGGAGGAATATGAGATGTGGGCGGTGATGGTCTGGCAAGTGTGGCTCTTTACATGTCGTGTGACTCACCAATCTGCGGATCTGTTGGAGAGTGTAACGGAGGCGAGTTGTGGTGTCATGTTGGAAGCTTACCAGGCGGCGAGGCCGACCTCGACAATGTCTACGCAGTTGGGTGTTCCACTCGGCCAGAAAAAATGGTGCAAACCTCAGAGGGATAGATTTCGGGTTGATGTGGACTCGATGTTTAACAAAGATCTCAACCTCTTTGGTGTTGGGGTAGTAGTGCGGGACTCGAATGGAGAGGTGGTTGTAGCGATGTCAAAACAAACAAGCCCGTCTTCGAGTGCAATGATGGCTGAGGTAATGGCTGTGGTTTACGCAGTGGTGCTTTGTATTGAGCACAATATTGAACCGATAGAGATTTACACGGATTCCATTCTTGCGGCTCGGCTGATGGTGGACCAGAGGAAGAAGACCAACTGCTCCCGGATGATGTATGTGACATCTTGAAAGTTGTTCGAGATAATTTTCTCATAGGTGTTTATCACATGTATAGAGAGGCTAACAAGGTTGCTCACGCGCTTGCTCAATATGCACATAATTGCTCCCCGCCACTTGTGTGGACCGATAGTTTTCCCTCTTGGTTGAGGGACGTTGTCTTGGATGACATTGCTTGATTAATAAAATTTCGCTCCAAAAAAAAAACATTAATGATATATTATATATATATATATATATATTTTTAGATTAAATTACTTAAATTACAGACAAATCTTCTTTTTGAGGTTAGTAAAGAGAAAATTAAGCTATATTTTTCGTGGATTTAGCTAGTGGAAGTGTGGAACTGTGGAAGAGAGTGTATATATGTGTTATTTTTTACATCGATTTAATTATTTTATTTTGTTTTGTTTATATTTTTATTTTTCTATTTCTTTCATAAAAAATATTTTTTTTGTTAATGATAAAGTATTCAAAATACATTCCAAATCGAAAATTTTAAGAAGTTCCACGAAAATAAACACAACTGCATATTGTTCCCGATTCTTACTATGAGTTTTTCTCTGAGATGGTCGTCCTAGACACTCCTGACTCCGAGATGACAGTCGCGGAGACTCCTGACTTCGAGATGGCCGTCGCGGAGACCCCTGATTCTGAGCCGATTGCTGCTGAAACTCCCGATTCAGAGAATCGCGAAGCCTTAAGGCTGAAAAATGGCGGATTTGGGAGCTACAGATACTTGGGGTGTGGGTTCTTAGCGTATTGACACTAATCTGAGTGCTTTAGGTTCTGTTATTATCCAATTGCTCATTCTTGTCATGTGATGCGAAATTATTGACTGAGGAACTGCGAGTATGAACCCTAGTTTAGAGGCTTGCTTCTCTTATTTCTGATTTCTGTGTTTTTTGTTCGATTATATGCAAGCCACCACTAGGGATTAAAATCCCTAGTTTTTGGAGGCTTCCTTCTCTGATGCGTAACAGATTCTATGCTTGATCTTGCATTTTGTGTCTGAGTAATGGTTGTGTGATTCAGATGTGTGTGAGCCCTATGATTGAATTGGATTTTTCTCATTTCTGAGGGTTTTTTGGAGGTTGGCTTCTTTGATGTTAAATGGATGTTGTGCTTGCTCTTGCTCTCTATGATTTCTGATGAATGATTGTGTGAATGTTGGTTCAGATTCTGATATGGTTCAGATTCTGTGATGCCCTATGATATAATTCCAGCTTGGTATGAAGGTTTAAGATAACAAAATATGATTGCATTCATAGGCTTGATACAAAAGATAACAAAATGAGTTCAGTGCATACAATA
>JAYJMF010000093.1:0-19767 GCA_036873715.1 Salvia sclarea
AAAGGTAGGGATTGATTCTTATTTCTCATTTTAAGAGGTGATGTACAATAATCAACCCCTATATATATATATATATATAATTTTTCTTAATTTTCAAACACCAATTTGACATATATTTTTCATGTTTTTCAATTTCTAATGCAAATCAAACAAATAACAAACACTATTTTTCAAATACCAATTCAACAGATATTTTTTTTTTTTCCTATTTTTCAATTCATAAAACAAATTTTAAAATTAAAATTAGAAATTAAATTGAATTTTAAAATTTAAACCGATACCCGGTTCGGTACCGGTTAACCGAGTACCGAAAATTTACCTGAGATTCATACCGCGTGTCGGAATTAGTACCGATTTTTCTGGTACTCGGGGGAATGGTACCGACCAGTACCGGTTTTCCAGCGGAACCGGTTCCCGTTTACCACCCCTGATATTTATACCTAAACACGAACCCTCTCAATTGGTGTAAAGATTAATTAGGCAATATTTACACTTTAACACAAATATTAAAATCGCAATTCCTTCGAAATAGATATAAAAATGGCATTTACAACCTTTTCCCATTCAATTCAATAAATTATGAAAATAAAAACATGCCTTTGGAGTCGAATCCAAGCATTCATGCTGCTTCCTTGCGCTTTTAAAGACAGGTGTTCCACAACACTGTCTGAGCCAATAACGCACCGACACGTGTCCACCCCACATTCCCTCCACTCCCTTAAAAAGAAATGAAAAATAAATAAAATCAGATAAACTGAAGAAAAGAAAAAGAAGTCGAATATTTTATTTATCTGTGATTTTAGCAACTCAGACCATAAACATTCCAGTTGGACTTGAACCTCTTACCTTTCGGCGAAAAAACAAATAAAACTCCTTGAAAAATACAAGAAAATTTGTGGACACACAGTAACACACACACCAAAGAACTCGTGCGCGCGCCAGATCCGTTGCGTATGATTTCTGCTGATTAAAGATTTTTGTACTGAACTTGAAAATGGAAGAGAGTTTGGTGAAGAGGCTCGAAGCCGCGGTGGCGCGTCTGGAGTCGTTTTCGGTTGGAGGACTCCGGCAGGGGGCTGCGCCGGAGGATGGCGGAGATGCGGCTGCGGCGGCGACGGATCCGTCGATTTTGGCGTTTGATGATCTGATTTCGCAGTACGTTGGCAGAGTTACGACCGCCGCGGAGAAGATTGGAGGACAGGTTCTGGATGTGTCTAAGGCTATCACGGAGGCGTTTAGTGTGGAGAGGGAGCTTCTTGTTAAAATCAAGCAAACTCAGGTTAGTTGCAATCTATCGGTTTAGTTCGGATATAATGCTTCGGATGTTTATTCTGAAGTTATAATTGCTGCTGAGATTGGGAGCTGTTACCTTTTGATTGACGCATTTGATTTCCTGTTTATTTCCTTGAGTAGCTATTTGGAGTCATGAATTGAACTATGCATTAGCAACCAGTCATTTATTTCATGAATTACTTTATAGTTTTTGGTGATTTCGTAGACCTAATGCTTGAGATTGAATGCTGCTCTATCGAGTCCCCTCTTTCTGGTGAGGGATGTAAATATGTAATTGGGTCAACTAAGTTGAATGTTGGAGGCGATCCTAAATTGGAACACTGAGATGTCTGATTGGTGCTATTTGCATTACTTTTAATGCGCCTTAGTATTTTAGTTCTGTTAGAAGATCGTTAGTGTCAATGTGTTAAAGAGCTCTATGACCACGGAAGATTACAATATAGACTTTCTCAAGCATTGGTAATTGCTTCCCTATTGCTGGCGGACACTGGTCCTGACCTTGGTTCGGCCTTTTTGTTACTTCTATTTTTTGGCTAATTACAGTGAAGTTTAAGGGCCTTTAAAATTACATAATTGCGCTAACAATGGATGCTTCAGTATCCAGAATTGATGTCGGTCTAACCTTCTCTTGCTGCGTGTATGTGATATTGTGCAGAAACCTGATATGGCAGGCCTCATGGAATTCCTTAAGCCATTGAATGAGGTGATCAGCAAAGCTTCTGCATTGACAGAGGGAAGGCGATCTGATTTTGCCCACCACTTGAAGACTGGTGCTGATAGTCTGGCTGCACTGGCATGGATTGCATATACAGGAAAAGATTGTGGTAAGATAAATTTGCCAGCATAGTTCATTTCATTGTTCATTTGGATAATATTTCCTTTGTCAAAAAACTATAACTAATATGCTAATCTCGTGTAGGCATGAGCATGCCTATAGCACACGTGGAAGAAAGCTGGCAAATGGCTGAGTTTTATTGTAATAAGGTAATACTTATGAACCTTCCTTGCTCTAGAGTGTAATACCCTTCACCACTAGGGATAAGAAAATAAAGACAAGTAGGGATATTGGTGAATATATAGGAACTTTTGTCTAGGGGTAGTTTGTATGTCACTGCCCTACTTGAAACAGAAACAGTTGTTTTGTTTTGATGATAAGATATGCCACATTATCTGAAGGATAGGTCTGATTTCTTTTTATTTTATTCCATCCAGATCCTTGTGGAATATAGAAACAAAGATGCAAACCATGTCGAGTGGGCTAAGGCTTTAAAAGAACTTTATTTGCCTGGGTTGAGGGATTACGTGAAGGCTCATTACCCACTTGGCCCTGTATGGAATGCAACAGGGAAGATTGCAGCCTCTGCCCCAGCAAAAGCTCCGACTCGTGGTGCTCCCGCTCCTCCACCGCCTCCACCTGCTTCACTTTTCAGTTCTGAAACAGCTCAACCTTCTTCATCAGCCCCTAAGGAAGGGATGTCTGCTGTCTTTGCAGAACTTAATTCTGGAAAGCCAGTAACTTCAGGTAATTATCAGTTTTTCAGTTTCCAAATTTTGTACTCAGTGAACATTAATTTGTTCTTCATTTTTTGTGGGTTTCTTTTTTGCTTTAAGGTTTGAAGAAAGTCACAGCTGATATGAAAACCAAGAATCGTGCAGACAGAAGTGGTGTTGTTACGGCTCCTGAGAAGGGAGGTCGTGCTGGTTCATCTTCATTCTCAAAGTCAGGACCTCCAAAATTAGAGCTTCAAATGGGTCGTAAGTGAGTAAAATTATAAGTTTATTCAAAGGGATATTTCCAGGTTTTGAGTTATTACAATTAACTGTAATGTTGCATACAGATGGGTTGTTGAGAATCAAATTGGGAGAAATAATCTAATAATTGATGATTGTGATTCAAAACAGTCAGTCTACGTGTTTGGCTGCAAAAATTCAGTTCTGCAGGTTCAAGGTACATCACATCACATCACTTAATTTACTTTCTGCCTTAGTACTAAAGTAATAACATCACTTAAACTGTTGATCTTCATTTTGGGTTTGAGCTTAACTGCACTAAGTAGGATGCCAATGTGGAATACTTTCTGCCTTAGTACTGAAGTAATGTGGAATACTTGCAGGTAAAGTAAACAACATTACGGTTGACAACTGCACTAAGATGGGGGTGGTCTTCAAGGTTGGTAAAGGATTTGTGTGAATCCTTTTCTACGGCTCTTTAAGCGTTATCTACAACTGACTTGTTTTCTACAATTTGCGAGCTAGGATGTTGTGGCAGCTTGTGAGATCGTTAATTGCAGCGGCGTGGAGGTTCAGTGTCAGGTAATAACATTACTATTCTCTTAAATGTATACTTCGAAAAATCAGGCCATGATATTCCAGCTTGGCTCTCTTTTTCCTGTAAAATTTCATAAGCAATTACTAGAAACTAGTGAGTCGTGACTTCTAATATGCCTGACTTTCTAGAATGTATTAATGAGCCATCTGCTTGCCTTATGTAGGGTTCAGCTCCAACAATTTCAGTAGACAATACTGCAGGTTGCCAGTTGTACTTGAGCAAAGATGCATTGAGTGCTTCTATTACAACAGCAAAGTCGAGCGAAATCAATGTATTGGTACCTGGTTCTGAACCTGATGGCGATTGGGTATGTATCAGTACTTCAGTTTTAGCTACCTAGCATCAAATATCAAACTAGTACATTCTAGTAGAACTGGATCAATCCTCTGAAAACATCGTTAAATTAGCAAAACCTGTAATACTGATAGAAGGTCACAGCAAATCTTGAAAGATGCACAATAGAGTTCCAGATATACAATAATATAAGCTTGAACAGAGAGACCCAAACATCTATATGATCTCCTATAAAAGTTTGCATATTGAAACTACACTCTGTGGAATCAATCAAAACAATGTGTTGCTCTTTGCAGGGTGAGCATGCTTTACCACAACAGTATATCCATGTCTACAAAGATGGCCAATTTGTGACAACTCCAGTCTCCCACTCCGGTGGCTGAAATGATGGTCAAACATCGATGAAGCTGTTTTCCCCCTCACGACCCTTTCTTTTATAAAAGGTTGGGGAGTTTTCAAGTCTTCTTCTTCTTCTTCGGTTGATTGCCCTGCCATACCCATTCAATATTTGTTTTATTATCATTGTTGTGTTGTGCTATGCTATGTTCTGCTCCTAGTTTGTTTCTTGCAGAAGTTGTCTGTTTTCTGACAGAGCCCAAATTTTTTGTGTATGTTTGATGTTGATTGTTTTAGTGAAAAATTTGTTGCCAGAACTTACCGTTGTTCTCCACCAATTTATAGGTTTTTTGAATTTTGAATCAGTGTATTTTGTTTTTTTTAGACATTTGTAATATTTTTCTGTTGTTGTGAAAGTAGACATGGATTAATTATCACTAATAGAGCTGCATTTTCAGAGATATGAATTGACCCTAAAGTAATTCCTCAACAACTTATTACACGTGTTGTCCTGATTAGTTGCTTACTTAATATCATATTATTGAAATAACCAGGCATTTTGGTCAATGATGTTGAGTTTAGTCGTGCACGTAGTTACTAATTTAATATACATTTAACTGTGAGAAAAAATAAAATACTAGTAACACTTTATTTACATGTTGGGATCTAGAGTTATAGATCTGTCGTAGAAGAATCGGAGCTGACGCTGTGTGAGTGGTGGGTCCTCTTGTTTTGAAGGTGGGCTTTTTCGTCATTTTGATTTGCTTCTCCAGCACCGCTACACCTCGCCTCGCCAGCTGCTTCACATTCCTTGTTTAAAGTTCCAAAAAAAAAAAAATCTGCTTTATTATTTCAGGATTTTTATAACTACAACTTTTTTTTGTAATTATTGCTTTCTTTAAAGGATTCCTGAAACAAATAATTATACATTATTTATGTTGGTTTGGGGATTTATAACCACAGAGTAATAAATGCTCTCGCTATATTCAATTCAAAGTAGAAGGCCAGCTTATAATGACGCAACGAGAAAGTTTGAAATTTAGGTTGTCAAAAAGTTTCAATATGTGCATTGTGTTTTTATTCATTTTCTGTCGAATCTGACATAATAAAGCAATTAGGTAAACTTGTACTAACTCGATCACCTTTTAGATTACTTGGTAGAAAAAATTTAGTTCAGTAAGTACTGTGTTATAGGAAAGTACTGTTCGTTAAAGAATATGAATGAATGAGGTCATCGTGTTAGTTTTTACTTAATTAACTATATTAGGTTATGATTATTAACAAAAAGTATTGTTCTCGACATCCAGAAAGTTTAATATCCGAATTACAATATACAGTTCAAACTAAAAGATCTACTATTGGAAGAAATGGCTGAGGAATATTCCAGGACATATCTATAAAGAGTTTCTTATGGCTATTGTTTAACAGGTAAGTGAATGATATTATTTGAATGGAAAAGCTCAGTGGTTGCTAATTTTGTTTAAAAAGTGAGCAACAAAAAAGTTGAAAAAAGAAGACGTTTACTTAGTGTGCAAGTGCAACGACTCCAACATAACTGATTATTGCTTTAGTTTGAAATCATTGACCGACATTTATTAACAAACATATTATTTCAACACATCTTAGACCACTCCACAAACAATACACAAATTAATCAATCATGTAGTATATGTACCTATAAATTACCTCTTTCGTGTTATTGTTCATTAATTAATAAAATAAAGATGGACTTATATACTAATATTCTGAATTTATTCCGGTAGTTAGAAAAAGATTTGAATTCATCCCCATAAAGCAAACCCAATAAAAGCAGTGACTGATTTCCTTAGATGAGAAGGTATTTCCAAGAACACAAATTCTTTTCTCCAATTCCAATTATACCCCTCTTTGTTCGATCTTCCCATTCCTCACGTTTCTATTTCCAAACCCCCTTTCTCACTCCAATTTTATGCTGCACTTTGTCTTCTCTTACTACATTAACTCTGATCCTTCCTCATTTCCACGCCCCTCTCTCTCTCTCTCTCTTATCTTCTCTCTCCACTCATACAGTCATCACACACATAGTCCATGGCGTCAGACTTTCAGACATATTCTTCTTCTACTGCTGCAGTTTTCTGCATTTTACTGCTCTCATTTCATTCTGCGAGTGAGTCGACTTCATCAATTTTGTTTCTCTTTTTACCTTAGCTACTATTCAATCTCTCAATTTTACGTTTGAGCTAAATGAATGTGCATTTTCTTACATTGGATATTAGATGTGCTGTGTTCCTTAATTTAGTTCGGCTTGATCCGTTGCAGTAAAGAGTTTCTCTCTCCTTTATTTGTTTATTTTTTTTAACTTTCCATTTAAGGATCAAGAAAATGTTCATCTTTGTGCATAAAATTCGTTTTTGATTTAATTATTGATTATTCTACCACATAAACCGCTGATAGTAGAGCAGGTCTTGGTATTTTTTTAATCCCAGCAATTAAGAAAGACGTTATTTTGACCGAATTTGAAATTAATTGTGAAGATTCGCAGTCGTTCCTCGGCGTGAACTACGGGCAGGTGGCGGACAACCTTCCGCCGCCGGAGGCGACGGCGAAGCTCCTGCAGTCGACGAGCATCGAGAAGGTGCGGCTGTACGGCGCCGACCCGGCGATCATCAAGGCACTCGCCAACACCGGCATCGGAATAGTGATCGGCGCCGCCAACGGCGACATTCCGGCGCTCGCCTCTGACCCCAATTTCGCCGGCAATTGGGTCAATTCCAACGTGCTCGCCTTCTATCCCGCCAGCAAGATCATCGTCGTCACCGTCGGCAACGAGGTCATCTCGCTGCCCGATCAGAACCTCGCCTCGCAGCTCGTCCCGGCGATGCAAAATGTCCAAAATGCCCTCAATGCAGGTATTCATTTTGCATCTTTGCTCATAGTAGTTTTAGTTTAGTATAATTGCTATAAAAAGTTCACCAACTTTGACTTCATTTTGGTTTTCCTATAAATTGTGGAATACTAATTTCACCCGCCCATATTAACTGAAAAGGCCGTGAGTGAAGTGATTTTCTAGCATAATACATATTGTGAGACACCCTAAACTTTTGTGGCATAATATAAGATATTTGCAACTTTTATTGCCTAAGGGAGTGAATGGAAGAGAAGAGTGATGTATGTTTTTTTCACAAAATGGCAGCATCATTGGGTGGAAAGATCAAGGTGTCAACGGTCCACTCGATGGCGGTGCTGAGCCAGTCGGAACCACCATCGGGTGGGGCTTTCGGATACGGCGACACAATGAAAGGATTGCTGCAATTCCTCAGCACAAATGGCGCGCCTCTCATGATCAATCCGTACCCCTTCTTTGCATATCGGGACGATCCTAGGCCTGAAACCAAGGCCTTCTGTTTATTCCAACCAAATACTGGCCGAATGGATGCCAACACTGGCATCAAGTACATGAACATGTGGGATGCTCAGGTAAATTACTTTGAAATTTGGGGAAGAATTTATGAGGTTGTTGTTGATATTATAATGAATGTGTTTCTTACAATATGCATCTTGTAACAAATGTGAAGTCACACACATTCTTGTTCCATGATTTTCACCCATAAAAATTTTACTCATCATCTGAAAATGTTCATTAGAAATATCATCATAATTCAAATGCAACTTGGATTTTTCTTCCTGTCCTATTTTGTGATTGCTCTTAAAGCATCTAGCATGTGTGAAATCGCCTATCTGGTCTTCATGTGGTTGCTGGTAGGCTGGCCATTTGGACAGTTGGTCCTGAATTTGTTTGAATTTTGTTTAGTGTGACAACGTTTGCTCGTTGCTACCACGAAAATGGGCCCCATGGAAAATGAAATCAACCCCTTTTTTTCTTCTGGGGTGCAATGCTTTATTTGTATTTTATGGGAATTCCGAATCTGATTTGTGTGTGTTGGGAAAATTTGTTGCTCTCAGGTTGATGCGATTCACTCGGCCTTGAAATCGTCGGGGTTCAAAGACGTCGAGATTGTGGTTGCGGAGACAGGTTGGCCTTATAAAGGAGATTCCAATGAAGTTGGTACTAATATGGAAAATGCAAAAGCCTATAACGGGAACTTGATAAACCACCTCAGGTCGAAGGTTGGCACGCCACTTATGCCCGGAAAATCTGTTGATACCTACATATTCGCTCTCTACGACGAGGATTTAAAACCTGGCCCCGCCTCGGAGCGCTCGTTCGGACTCTTCAAGCCCGACCTTTCAGCGACTTATGATGTTGGCCTCGCAAAGAGCACGCAGGTGAGGCATATCATTTTAGTTGTATTCTTCTCAAATCTTGTACTAAAAGGGCGTTTACTTTGGATGATAAAAGAAATACAATTTTGATCTTCTTTGATCATGATTGTGCAGTCCACTAAGAGGCACACTCGATGCATCCATCTAATTAAATTTTAGTTTGTGATTATTAATCCTAATAGTGGAGGTGGATGCACAGTACATCCCAATGTGTACACAAGTTTTTCTCATGACTTAAATACCAATTAGATGTATTTTGAATCTAATTTATCACCCAAAATAATCATTATCTTTCATTTTCTGATGGATAACACATATTGATTTGCTTAGACTCCAGCTCCGACGCCGGCAACTCCGGCTCCGACCCCAGCAACGCCTGCACCGGCGAGCAGTCCCACAAAGCCAGCCCCAACACCTCCGGTGAATCAAGCTCCAACAACTCCCACGGCTCCGGTGAATCCGGCTCCAACGACTCCCACGGTGAATCCGGTACCGAGCCCAGTCGTAGCAGGTTGGTGCATGCCTAGGTCCGGCATATCCGATGCTCAACTGCAAGCGAATCTCGATTATGCTTGCGGGCAGGGCATCGATTGCGGCCCGATTCAGCCTGGTGGTGCATGTTTTGAACCTGCTACTGTTGTATCTCACGCTGCTTATGCTATGAATCTTTTTTATCAATCTTCTAGCAGGAATCCCGGCGACTGCGACTTCTTGCAGACGGCGGCCGTCACCTCTACTAATCCTAGTGAGTTACTTAACAATATCTTTGACTCCTCTCGCTCTCGTTTTCTTTAATATCTTCGTTAGCCCCCATTTGTGTGCTCTCGTGTTTTGTAGGTTACGGTTCTTGCGTCTACCCTGCTGGGAGCACGTGAATACGAACACAACACGAAATTTTATCGGAGCTCGATTGAGGTAATAATTAATTCTATGGTAGAATAATATGTCCAAGAAGTGTGTATATGTTATTTGGGGCCTTGGATACTTTCCCTGCTGTATTCATATGAATCAAATCATGTGTAAATTCATGATGTTTTCTTTACTACTAATGTTTGAGTTTTGATTTTATGTCCTTTTCGGAACTAACCTTTTCAGTTTTGATCTTTATTTCTCTTGTGGGGTTGACTGTTTTGAGTGCTCGTATGAAGTTGATCCTAGTAAAAAAAATTCAATGTTCCAATAATTAAAATAAAGTTTGGTTAAATGTCAAAAGATGTCTCCCACCATCATGGTTTTTGTCTATATGATGATTCTATCTCTCTCTCTCTCTCTCTCTCACACACACACACACACACACAAACACACACGAGAAATAGAACATACGGTGATTACAAAAAATACAGTCAATTTCACATATACAACAGGTGATGATATTGATTTATACAGTACAGCACAACTATATGAAGAAGGTTAAAGGCAATATAATTTGAGTATAAACTACATCGTACTCGAACAAGTGTATTTATCAAATTATACATTAAAAATCGAACTTGGCGATTTTACATTTTTTTATCTCTAATTATTGTATGGAAAAATGGAAAGCGTAAAAAGTTATAATTATGATAAGGTAAAATGCGGAAATTTTACACCATTTTACTATTAATCTTGAAATATGACTCCTGTTCAGAGGGTAAGTTCAATATGACACTTATTTTAGGATGAATGAAGTATATTGTATAACTTTATTTTGTGGAAAATTAAATTTGAAAATGGTCGTTGATGGAAAATGCGATTTGATAAATGTGAAAGTAGAATGAATTTCATATTTTGGTAAAATTTAAACCCTGATCGATCTTGAAAAGGCTTAAAAGCCTTAAAATGGATGTGTCCAAATGAAATGATATCGTTTTGCATTTTCCTTTTTAAAAAATCAAATAAGTTGATAATACTTCAAAATTCGATCCATCCATATAAGTTCAAATAATGTTACCTAATAGATTCGATGCAGTTGATTTGCAGTTCTAAACTTCTAATCGTAGTTTGAGTTTAATTAATTTTTCCAATCAGTGTTTTGGAAAAGAAAAGCTGAAAAGGAATATTACTATATTTTATGAGTTTCTCTTACATCATGGATCGTGACATATATTTTACGAACTATACAATTTTCACTCAATTATATAATGACACTTTGATCCATCACATGATTTAGGAATTACTAAAAAAGTACTAATAAAACTTCTCTTTGTAAAAATGATGTCTGGAACTCAAATTCCACCCTTCACACTTCCCCAATAATAAAATAGAAAAAACTAAACTCACGATTAAGGACAAAAAACTCACAAGTTAGTATGTCACCTGTCCAATGAAGTCTTGTAGAACAAATACAATGGAACTTAAATCTTACAATGTGGATATGCTATGTTAATTTTCAAAATCATAATAAGACATATATTTATAAATGACTGCAAAGTGCAAATAGTAAATTTAACAATGAACCACTATGATTGGGACCCAAGACAAAATATTGGAATTCCACTAAATTCTAATCTGGCCTACACTTTTTAATATTATTCGCTTTTTATATAGTCTACAAATTATTACATATGGATTGGTTTAGTTGGCATGTACCGCCAACTCCAATAATGATAGCCAAGATTTATTCCTTGTAAATCTAAAAAATATTGGGAATACTGAAGTAGTAGTATTTTCGTGAATTTTGAATTTCATATATACTTATTAATAAAGAAAAAATGTGAAATGTCCACGTCAGCAGGGAGGCGGCCAACGTCTCTCCTCTCTTCTTCTCTCCTCTCTGTAAAGTCTTGAGAGTCCAGACTGAGTTCCACGCCCCAAACCAAACCCCTTTCAATCCAATTACATGATTCCACTCTCAATTCCCTACAAATGCCAAACCTAGCATTCCTCCAATCTTCTTCTGCTTCCGATTGATTTCTCGCTCGAATAGAAGATGTCCGTCGCTGAACTCAAGGAGCGCCACATGGCCGCCGCCGAAACCGTTAATTCCCTCAAGGAGAGATTAAAGCAGAAGCGTCTTCTTCTTCGTGACACCGATGGTTTGCAATTCTCTCTCTCTCTTTCTCTCCACCGACTTAGTTTCTAGCTGTTACCGATTACGCGAAGTAGATCCATTTGTTCTGCTGCAAACTCTCATTTAATTGTTGATCTGTGTAACCATTTCCACCGCTTTTTCTCTGTTGCAGTTGCCGGCTACGTCCGCTCGCAGGGGAAAACTCGTGTGAGTTTTGGGCCGACTGATCTCGTTTGTTGCCGGACTCTTCAAGGCCACACGGGAAAGGTGAAACATTTCTTTCTATTTTTCAAATGCTTCAATGCATCAATTTTTATCTTCAACATTTGCTCAATTTTGATAACCTAATTTGCATCACTTTTTATCTTTAACATTTGCCCAATTTTTTATTTATTTTTTGATCAAATGAACATTGAAATTTAGGGGAAAATTGATTTTAAACGCATTGCAGATTCACGAGTTATTCTTGGTAATGAAGTACACTACTTGTTCCATCAATTGTAAATTGGTTGCCCATCTATGTGTCAATTCTGGAGTGTGAGATAAGAATAAAACATTGGGGTGGGCCGTGGACCATTAGAGTAATGAGTTTTGAAGATAAGCTCCATTTAATAATAGTCAATCACCCTGCCTTGCTCGAATTCCTGTTAGCTCCTGATTTTGTATATGGAATGAGTGAAATATCCCATTAATTTTAAAAAATTTGAATTAATTTATCATACCATTATGTATGCTGTCTCAGATTAGGTTGGTTCAATTTTATTCTGATAAGCAACCTCTCTCTTTATTGCAATGATAGGCAGTCATAGATGTGCATTCCCAGCCATCTTCCTTTCTATCTTGGGAAAAAGCTTCAATACTCTAGTGGCCATATATTATCTTAGTTTATTATATCTCTTATGGGCTTGTTAAAATTCCGGGTGAAAAACTGGTGACTCCTTATGTGCTTTATATTATTCGTATATCCATAAGCACCATGATGAGATGTTGAACTAGATGCATAAATTTATCCAAACTTTGGGCCGTCATTCTTTTAACCACTATTCGTGAATCTACTGAGCCTCTTGGGGTCTGCCTTTTTCTTTTGCGAATACTCATGGATGTGTTAGAAACTATCATATTTATCATGGGGGCTACCTTTAATCTGGTAGGTCCGATGTAGAAGCCATTATCTTCTCATAAATGGGGAAGTTGCAAACAACTAAGGAATTATGGTATTACGGCTTCACCAGTTTCTTAGGTTTTCTCACTAGGGAAAAAGTCAACTCGTTTGGATAAAAGTATTCTCAGATGGCCTGATGAATGATGATCAATGGCCAACTGCTAGGTTCGGTGTAGCACTGGAGTATATGAAACAAAGCCTTATTTTTGGGCAATCACAAATATGTCAGCTTGACATCAATACCATTATCACTTTTTTCTATCTTGCATGTGATGGAAAAAGTTGATGCATTCGCTTAAAAAGAAATTGTATGCCAATAGAGATGATTTTAACAAGTTGTTTTCTACACCCCGAGTTCATTTTTTAGTGATTCTCAAATGGTTCTTAGGTGTATTCGCTGGATTGGACGCCAGAGAGGAATCGTATAGTCAGTGCATCTCAAGATGGAAGATTAATAGTTTGGAATGCTCTCACAAGCCAGAAGACTCACGCAATTAAGCTACCTTGTGCATGGGTCATGACTTGTGCCTTCTCACCCAGTGGGCAATCTGTTGCCTGTGGTGGCCTAGATAGTATGTGCTCTATCTTTAACCTAAACTCTCAAACCGACAAGGATGGGAATCTTCCAGTATCTAGAATGCTTAGCGGCCACAAGGGTTATGTATCGTCATGTCAGTATGTTCCAGACGAGGATACACACCTTATAACTGCTTCTGGTGACCAAACGTGTGTTCTGTGGGATATAACTACCGGCTTAAGGACATCCGTATTTGGTGGTGAATTCCAGTCCGGGCATACTGCCGACGTTCTAAGGTATGCTGTTTATCTTTCTAGTGCATTGGGGAAATCTGTATATATTGTTAATGACTGTAAATTCTTTTCTGGTTCAGTGTCTCTATCAATGGATCCAACTCTAGAATGTTCATATCCGGCTCTTGTGATTCCACTGTCCGTCTGTGGGATACCCGTGTCGCCAGTCGAGCTGTACGCACTTTCCATGGACATGAGGGAGATGTTAATACAGTGAAGTTCTTTCCTGATGGTCATAGATTCGGATCGGGTTCGGATGATGGAACTTGCAGATTGTTCGACATTAGAACAGGCCACCAGCTACAAGAGTACAATCAACCACACGATGATAATGAGGCTCCTCATGTGACTTCGATTGCATTCTCCACATCTGGCCGTCTCCTCTTTGCTGGGTACACCAATGGAGATTGCTATGTCTGGGACACTCTATTGGCGGAGGTATAAAAATTTGTGGTCTAGTCTGTTGAGCTTCCATTGCTATAAATTTGTCAAAAATTATATATGTTGCTCAACTTTCAACTTGAACCCCCTGTTAATAGGTAGTGTTGGACTTGGGAAAGCTTCAGAATTCCCACGATGCTCGGATTAGCTGTTTGGGACTCTCTGCTGATGGTAGTGCCTTATGTACAGGAAGTTGGGACTCAAACCTCAAGGTCTGTGTTAATCTCCATTTCTGCTGCTATGCTTATTTTTGCAATATGCAGTCAAACTCCTATTATCTTGGCTTTGCCACACACACACACACACACAAAGAAGAGCATATATGGAATAATACGAATTGTGAATCTTATTAGTAACTTTATACTTTGACAGATCTGGGCTTTCGGAGGGCATAGAAGAGTCAACTGAGGAGTTGGAGACTGATTCTTGTCGTCATTTGAATATCCATGTTTCTAGTGTCCAAGTTGTGGGTTGTGATACCGTTATTTATTGTATTTTTCTTGTAATCTTTGTGATCCCTGACAGTTTGAGTAGATAAATGAAAATTTATATGCCAGAGTTTTTGATCAATTGCATTAAGGCTCAAAGCCAAAAACCTGTTTAATGTTACTGTTACTTTAGCCCCCATCAACATTGCTAATCCCTATTATTTATCTCACATTCCAAAAACCAAAATAAGTCACCTGAAGCAAAAATTCTAAGATACAGTTACAGAATCTTCATGTAGAGAAATCAAGGTCTTGTCAACAAGAAACAGAGGTATCTGAAAACATATAGTATTAATAAAGAGGCACTGTACCACGAAAAGATTTGAATGCAGAATTCATTAATTATATGGGAAGATAATCATAGTATAACCAAGAACTACTGACATAAGACAAAACTACTTCGCACAAATTGGCAAAATTAGGATGTATTCGCGGAGACAAAATTTTAAACTAATAAATTCCCCTGCTCCAGGTTACTAATGCTAGTGATTCTTTACCAAAATACTGTATCTATTCTGATAAATTCCTAACGATTTAGCTCTCAAAATACACAAAAAGTGGAACAAGAAGACTGAGGTTTTGTGATGCTGGGCTATATATATATGCTTGTGGAGGAACTAGTCTCTAGCGTCTCTTGCTTTTGAGCGTGCTCCATTGCTTGATTATATATGCTATTCCTTCTCTCAGAGTCGCTCTCCTTTGCTCTTTGTTATTCCACAGCTCATTGACTATGTACCTAGCACTTGGATTATACTCATTCGCCTCCATCAAGGCTGTCGTAACTGCTCTGTAGGCTTCTTCGCCTAACTCATCCCTCAGCTGTCTCAGCTCCTCATCTTCTTCGTTCAGGATTGTCTGCACCAAATTGTCAAGAGAAAAAACAATCAAGTTCTTCAGCAGATTCTAAAGCATCACAAGGCCATTTAGGTAAAGTCTGTCAAGATACTTCTAGGAATGGGCTTAAATTTAACTTCCAAGCTAATAGTTTACATTTATTTTCTTACATTTATACATATCATATTGCCTGATGGTTTACTTGAAAAAAGCATGCTTTCATGTGCTTTGAGATCTAATTGGGACGCACAGACTAAACATGTTATTTTCTTCGTCAAGTTATTGGAGATAGTATGTATAAATAGTCCTTCAAATTAGGAAACATTTCTTCATCCGCTTCAATTTCAGCAATACATACCTTGTAACTTCCACCACCTTCAATTGCAACGATCTTCAAAGGGTGCCAGTTAGGATTCCTTATGCGACTATCCCATCGCGAACATAGCTCAGCAGCTCTGAGCTCTGTATCATTGTCCAGAAAAATCCTTTTGGCTGCTGGCAAAAAGGCTTTGCTACTTAACTCTCCCATTCTCTTGACCCCGATGCTGGCCCGAGCAGATTGATCCTTCATTTCCTAGAAACAGAAAATCATCACATTTGGGTAAATATTAGTTGGAAACTGGTGAATAATGTTGTTATGGGATACTACACTGCATGCATTATACATTCTGTTCCAATCACCACATAAGACCCTTTTTATTTATCTTAAAGTGGAGCACATACTCAGCAAGTACATTGAGTGTATAGCAGCAGAAAACTGCAAAGTTAGCA
The DNA here is from genome assembly GCA_036873715.1 of Salvia sclarea. Classification (NCBI taxonomy): domain Eukaryota; kingdom Viridiplantae; phylum Streptophyta; class Magnoliopsida; order Lamiales; family Lamiaceae; genus Salvia; species Salvia sclarea. The sequence goes on from JAYJMF010000093.1 coordinate 16,011, forward strand.
TACACTTAAACATAACTTATGTCTATTGAACATCAAAATATGCCATTTTGAGCATCAAATATGAATGAAAATGTTGAGTGCTTACATTTATTAGTTCCTTCCGAGCTTCTTGCAATTCATCATTGCTTTTCCGTTCTTTGATAATAAGAGCTTGAGTCAGTTGATCAAGATCTTGAAGTTCTTCTTCCTTCTCTTCTAGTTCTTGCTCGATGGCACGAAACTTTTCTGCCACGTCCTTGTCACCATCATCTCCCATGTGCTTTACTACTTGCAGGTTCCCCGTGAGCTGTTGTATCTCCAACTCCAGTGCTTGCTTTGCGTCAAGTTTCCTTTCTAAGTCAATCATTTTTCTCTGAAGTTTTTCTTTCTCCCTCTAGGAGAAACAAAAAACCTTTTAAGTATTGACAAAAACCTTAAAGTCAGTTGCTAAATTTTTATAAGAAAAAAGCAGCACCTTATGCTCTTCTGCCAAAATTAACATCTTTTCATCTGCCCTCTTCATTTCCAAAATTGCCATCTCATTCTACATAAAAAAGAATAAAAAAAGAATGAAAAATTAGCAACACTTTTGCAACAAATGAAGTCACATCTAGAACATCTTGAGAAATGCTGTACTGATATACTTGAGCATTGTAATGTGCATGACCAACATACAAGTTTCAAGCTAGCACTGATACAACCGGCCTTACCATGATCATAGATTGACATGGATATTGATAGGGTGAGGTTCTGTAATATTCACTTGACTAAGTATATTCGTGTTAGTGCTTACTTGAGCTAAATCAACAGTAAATTTTGTTGTAGACTTGTGAGCCCCATTCTCCAATGAACGCGAGATGGAGTATGGTAGAAATACCTGTTGCTTCTCATGCTTTAGCCGTAAATTCTCATTTTCATTCTGAACTTCACGTTCCTTCAACTCTTGCTCCTCTTGCTCGAGCTTCTTCCTCTGAACTTCCAATTGCATGGTAATTCTATGATGGTCCTGGAGAACTTTCTGAAGTTGATTACTGTCACTTTGCTGCAGTTTTCTTCTTTCTAATAGATGTTGCGGAAGCAAGATTCAGATCAGCTTTATTTGAAAAGTAAAACTGAAGGACTGCAGAAACAAAGAAAGATAGCAAACTCAAACTGTATATACCTTCATTAAAAGCTCGGACCATCTCATCCTTTTCACTGATCAAACTGCTAAGGGAGATGGAAGTTTTTTTGTATTTGTTTTCCATTTCTTTCAGGTGCTCATTTTGCACATCTATTCTACTTGCCAACTGGGAGAGAAGTTTGCTATTTTTAGTCTCCTCCTCCTTTTGATATTGTGCTATTGTCTTCAGATCTCCATTCTTCTGTAGATGGTCACCGACAACATTTTCTGCGTGGTAATCACCATCTCGAGCCACCCAACCATATAGCTTTTCTGTTTTCTCTTCAGCTCCTAAATAGTCCCTCTTTCCTTGATGTTGTGCTTCATAAGCCTTCTCAAACCTTAAGGCATCACACAGTCCAAGCCACTCACGTCTAAACTCTACTATTGCATACCCAGAGTGACCCTTAAAGTTCCACAAAGGGATTACCCTCACCGGATTGAACCCCTCCGTTCTTAGCATATCCCTAAGTTTCGAGCCACTCTGTCCAACATAACGCCCGTTGTTCCACTGGACAGGAATATTTGCCATGATCCCTGTCCATGGCCATACATAGAGCTCGTTCGTGTCACAGCTCTCATGAAGAGCTGTATCACCTACTTCACTAGCTTGTGAACTCTTTCCACCATTTATTTCTTGCATATACTTCTTCAAGCCTAAATGCCTTCCCCTATCTTTTGCGTTCCTTTTACTCAACGACTGGCTTAACCCAGCTGCATGCTGCAACAGATCCTTGAAGCCAAATATCCGCTTCTTTTTCTGAGTGCAGTAGGGGCACTTGTATTCATCATCCGACAATCTGACATTGTGGCTCGATTCCTTCAATCGGAGATAGCATGAATCAGCATACTCTTCTAACTCTGACTCACTTATATCAGTATCCTCTTCTGATAAGTCAGACATCTTCAACAGCACCTGCAATGTGGTGATGTTTGTATGGGATAAGATTATATGCACAAATATGCGTGAAAATACATAATGACACCAACAATTTCAGCAAAGTTGAAATCACATTGTAGCACTGACATATTCTGGTTCATTCTTTTGAGATCAATAACATCATCATGGAGGAGCTATAATTCAAATCCAAACATCGAAAAACCTTAATCTCATCAAGTTATTGTTAATTTCTTAGCTGAACAAATCGTAAATCCTATTTCCAGCTTACTGCTAAATTCTCAGCTCTAAGAAACACGGATCGGCACCATATTATACCAGCAAGCAGGTAAAACACATAAATCGACAGCAATTTTTCTGGCAACCGATTTCCAACCTCCGTCATCTTCCTTACTAGGATTACAAGAGTAAAAACAAACAACAGTAACCAGGAAAACAAACAACATTAACAAAGAAAAATGAATTATAAACAAAAAAGCACCATCCCTGTGAAAATCCATCACTTCAAATTCTTCAAAGCATATATTTGAATATGAATATCCACGAATTTAAAAATCACAGCATCGCTAGAAAAGCAAAAAAAAAAAAAAAAAGGAAGGTCCCGTCTGTATAGCAAGAACAGAGCATCTCGTACACACCGTATTATAAAAGCATGCGGTAAAACACAGAAAACCAACTGCAAAAAATTCGTTCAATCAACCGATTTTCAACCTCGTTATCTCCCTTATTAGGACTACAGGAGGAAAAAACAAAAAAAACAATAACCAACAAAATATAAGAAAAATACTGGAGGAACATAGAAAAAAAAGCATCATCGCTGTCAAACCGTTGAAAATCTGTAGAATATATGATGGAAGACGAATATCCACAAACTCAAATCGCAGCATAGCTAAAAAACCAAAAGCACAGACTGTCGAAGGGAAGGTATCACGTTTGTGGAGCGAAAACAGAGCATATCATCTCTAGACACAGAAACACCAGAATTCGAAGAGGTTAACTGATTATACTTAAAAAATGCGTTTGAAAGGGAAAAATTTACACGTAGACGGTATAAGGAGACCGCCGTGAGAAGAAAAACGAGGCGAGGTTGCGAATGTTAGGGTTTAGGGGTTTATCTATGCGAGAGGAGGTTCGGAGTTGCGCAGGGAGAGAGAGAGAGAGCTGAGCTGAAAATGCATGGATGGCTGTAACAGTGACTGTCTGCACCTTTTCGTCGTCCGCAATTCGTTTCATTTCCGTTTTTTCCTTTTTTTAGTAATTTGTGATGGTTGCCGTGTGACAAATGGCAGCTCACCATTGGTTATCTGCTAATAAGCAAATATTATTTCTGACAAACTTAAGGGGTAGTTTCGGCGGTGATATACCAGATTTGCCCTTTTACTTTCATCAACATACCAATATCCACGCACAAAGATGCAGCTTAATAAAATAGAACAAATTCGGTTACAATCACAAGATTTTACGCTCATTCTCAAATGTAGTGCCAAAGATGATGGTCTATTGAAACAAGATCAATTGAATTAAAATTTATAGCTAAATATAATTAATATATAGTACATCAAATTAAATAATAAATTTTTTAATAGGTACACAACATTGTTTAATATGTACCATTGTAAAACAAATTGAATTAAGCACATCTTGTTAGGAAATTCGTTTCCTATTAATCTAATATGGTCAACATATTATTATGTAATTATTTTGGCTATTTATTGTTA
>JAYJMF010000095.1:0-20531 GCA_036873715.1 Salvia sclarea
ACCTTCTTGAACTGCTTGAACGTAGCAGTTCTTGGCTATGGCTTGGTCTCCCCAAACTTCTCCCACTGTTTTCCCCACTGGGAATTTCATTTTCATATAATAGGTGGACACAACCGCTTGGAATAGGTTAAGAGCGGGTCTACCCAAGATCACATTGTAGGCTGATGGTGCGTCAACGACCAAGAAAGGTACAGGTCTCGCAATGCGCGCTCCTGTCTCGCCCAGCATCAACATGAGGTCAACCACCCCCAAAGGTGTAAGCATATCACCCGCGAAACCATGTAGGGACGTGGTAACGGGTCATATGGGATATGACAGTCCCATCTTCGTATAACAGTATTTGAATATCACATTAACTGCACTCCCCGTATCTACGAAGATTCTTTTGACATCGAAATTCTCGATGTCGGCGGTGATGACTAGCGCATCGTCGTGGGGGCGTAACAGCGGCCTATCATCTTGAGGGCCAAAAAATATTTCCATTTATGTTGTACCTTCTTCAATCTTGAGGACACCTGCGCTGTCCCATGCTTTAGCTGTTCGAGCCGAGGCTTTCCTAGCTCTATGGGAGTCTCCGTCGGTAGGTCCCCCATAGATCATATTTATAGTGCGCTTTTGGTTAGCGCCTTGGTCATCTATGCGTAACGCTTTCTCAGGCTGCTTCTCCTCTTGCGCCTTTTCACCAGGTCTTTCTTGCCGAGACCTGTTAGTTTCTCTTCTGACATACTCCAGGAGGTGTCCCTCCCGGATCAATCTCTCAATAGCTACTTTGAGATTTCTGCAGTCATTAGTGTTATGCCCATAGTCATTATGGAACTTGCAAAATTTTTCCGAAACATGATTCCTCGGGGGATCCTTGGCTCCTGGCGGCAGTGTTACTCCTGGGTTTTTGACAACAATCTCTAGCAGGTCTGCCGGCTCTCTTGTCAGAGGTGTGTATCGACCATCACCTCTATCGCTCTTGGCTCTCGGCCTGTCATTTCTATCTCTGGGCTTTCGGTTGCCCCTAGGTGTTTCTCTTCTGTCTTCTGCTCCTCTTTCTCTTTTTCGTGAAGAGGCATTTTCTGATCTTCTAGAGGCCTTAGCGTCCTCTAAGTGTATGTACTTGTTGGTTCTAGCTAGCAGCTCTTCAAAATCCGCAGGCTATTTTTTGACTAGCGAGTCAAAAAATGGACCATTGCGTAGACCTTATAGGAAAGCGTGCACTTTAATGGATGAGGCTACAGCCGGCGTCTCTAACACGGTGGCGTTAAAGCGTATGAGGAAATCCCTCAATGTTTCCCCCTGCTCTTGCTTGATAGTCAAAAGGTATAGAGAGCTTCGCATGGATCTCCTTGCCGATGCGAACTGATGCATGAATGTTCTTCGCAAATCCTCAAAGTAATGGATCGAATTAGGCGGTAACTGCTGAAACCACTGCTGAGCAGGTCCCACAAGGGTCGTAAGAAAGACCCTACATTTCACTCCTTCAGAATATTGGTGCAACTGGGCAATATTCTCGAACCTCATTAAATGCTCCTCAGGGTCCGTCTTGCCACAGTACTCGCAACTGACCTGCCTGAAGCTCTTAGGCAAGGGGTCCAGCTGAATATCCCTTGAAAAAGGGCTTCTCGGGTTGACTGGGCATTGGTTTTTCTCCATCCAATGGCTTCTTTGAGGCTGGGTGTACTGGGTTTGGGATACCCTGTCCTGCTCCTCAGAAGTACTTTTTCTCTCAGAGAGCTGACACGTCTGCGACCTCCGCAGGTTTGCAATCTCTTTCAGGAGTTCAGCTCTCTCCTGCTCCTGTCTGCGCAACTGTTCTTGTTGCCTCAGGATTATGGTGGTTGCTTTTGAGGTTGGCTCGGATTCCTCCTTCCTCTCAGGTATGTACGATTCATCTTCTGAACCGTCATGATTACTTTCTTCCTCAATGGGTATCCCTTGGGTCCCCGAGGGTGCATCTCTCTGGTGGGATATGCCCACCGATGACTTCTGGCCTCTCTTCAGGGCCGTGTCTTTCTTTTTCGATCCTTGTTCCACCAAAGGGAACACCTGATGGCTCTCTTTCTGGGCATCCCCCTTCGGCTCTGAGGGATGACCCGCTTCCTTCAACCTCTGGTCTACCGCAAGGGCGACCAGATCTGCTATCTGTCTTACCCAGGTGTCAGGCAAGAAGGTGTCGGTCGTACTCCCTTTTTGGGTCTCAGTCACTACCCGGGAGTGTTCCTGCCTCTCATGCAGGGCAGAAAATTCAGGAGTTTCTCGGGGAACTCCTTCGTCAGAAGTGGTTCGGATGAATGTTTGCTTTCCTGCCATTTTTCCTGTAAATAGATAAGAGTAGAAATTCATTTTTCTGCTCAACAAGTGCTGAAATTAAATTTCCCCTCAACAATTACGAAATTTTCCGACTTCTGTGACTTATCAAAGGTAAATCTCAAGCACTGAGTATTCTTCTTTGCAAGTCTTATGTGTTACTTCTTTCGAGATCAGAACTTGGTCCCGAGGGGTATTCTGCATTATTGCAGGTATTCTTTTTAATAATCAGTCCTGATTTTCGAAAATGCGTATCATAGTTTATATTTTTCACCCTTATTTATTTTCATTCATTCATTTTCAACAAGCTTGGGACTACCAAGTCTTATCAGGTTCCCAAGACTGCCGGGATTTGTCAGGTGCTTGGGGCTACCAAGGCTTATCAAGGGCCTGGGACTACCAGGACTTATCAGGTGCTTGGGGCAACCAAGGCTTATCGAATGTCAGGGACTACCAGGGCTTGTCAGGTGCTTGGGGCTACCAAGGCTTATCAAGTGCCTGGAACGACCATGATAAAATTGTCAGGTGCTTGGGGCTACCAAGGCTTATCAAGTGCCTGGGACTACCAGGGCTCGTCAGGTGCTTGGGGCAACCAAGGCTTATCCCGTGCCTGGGACTACCAAGGCTTGTCATCTATAAATTGTGACTTTTAACAGGATTTCATTTTCTAGGAACAAAAATCGACGTCTTAGTCTCACTTCCCACATACGGCGCCAGTTGTTTGGTCTGGGTTAGGGACCAACAACAATATAATAAAAACTAAAAGACTCGCTCGCTAGCAAGGCCTTTTACCTCTCGTAACGATGATTCGTAGGCCTGGCACGTAGAAGTACTGAGTTGGAGAGTTCCGTGAGCGTCTTCCGAGAAGTAATCAGCAAAACAGAACCAGAGAGGGGAGTTCTCCGGGAAGAGACTCTGACGCTCAAGTCAGCAAACACTCCGGAAAGCGTAAGGTAGCAGAGAGCTTTAGCTAGAGGATTCTTGTAGCTGAGAGTATTTAGGAATACTCACCTTGTCACGTAGAATGCATGGGGTATTTATAATGGAGGGGTTATTAGGATATAGCTGTCAACGTATTTGTTGAGGAAGGGTACTTTAGTAAGTGCATACCCGACAGGGTGCACCGGCTTAGCGACGTACCAAGAATATTCACAGGGCTACTAGCCAATAACGTGAGGATACGTAAGGTGGTCCCGAAGTTAGTTAGGAAATGCACTGCAAAACGGTATTTGGCAGCCTTTTGGCACGCCCGTACTAATCTAGTCATCACTTCTGAACAGCGGTCCAAGTCACTCCTGACAGTCAGGTGTGAGACTCCTGATTCCTGCCACGTGTCGCTGGCAGGTGTGGCCATACTCACTTCTGTTACTTATATGTGATTGGCACATTTAATATCTTCACTTCTGACCTCTGCCACGTGTCACTTGCAGATGTGGCCATGCTCGCTTCTGCTCCTTGCCACGTGTCATCCACAGGTATTTGGCTGATATTAGACCCTATCAGTTACTAAATTTTAATTTTAAGATAGTTAATAAACTAAGGTGCATGTTTTTGATATTATCTGTCAGGGGTTACTTTCCTTGATTGTTATTAAACTATAGTATTTGTATTAAATTGGTTACTAAACTTTAATTTGTATCAAAATGGGTACTCATCTTATATTTTTGTATCTTTTAAAATTTTTTACTCAATTTTTATGATATTTTTATTGCACAAGACGATTAAAATCGCACATAAGCTTCATAATCAAATTAACTCATAAACCATTTGACATATCACTTTAAATTAATTATCCAAAGCTTTCCATCACCAAAAACTGGCAAACAATTGTTTTTTTTTTCAAAAAGAATACTTGTAAAACTCCTAAAAATGAATTGCAAGCTTCATAAAAATCAAAGTGTACTTATATTATTCAAGTAAAATATAAGAATCAAAAGATTAACTTAAAAAACTAGAGCCGAATATTAATTTAAAAGACTTCAAAAATTATTTCGGCGTGCAGAATCTCAATTTTGTTCTCACCATAAAAGATCCTCAAACTAGAATAGCATGCATAGTTAAAGAAAAGATATAGAATCGCAACCAAATTATTAAATGTATAATGACACTAAACAAGCATTGCCAAACTATGTTATGTGAAGCTGTCTGCCAAAAAAGCAGCTCTATCATTTGAAGCTTCTTGTAAAAATAAAAATAAAATGTATAGATTACACACAGTGGCGGACCGCACAGAGGGACAAGGGGGTACAGCTATACCCCCAGAAAAAAAAAATTATATATATTAGATATTATGAAATTATTAATAATAATTCATTGTACCCCCTCTATGTTGACTTCTACTTATATTTGACTATCTCTTAGTAATAAAATAATAAAGAAATAGTCTAATACCTATATTGACTATCTCTTGTAGTTTATAAATGATAAAATCGATTGTATAAAAAAATCATGTAAAAGTATTTTAATACAAAAGCTCGTAATTTTAATATATTTTAAAAAATATCATGTAAAAACTTAGGTTTTTAATATATTTTTTAGAATATGGCCCAAAAAATTCTGCCCGGGGGCTACCGCCCCCGAACCCCCATATATTTATGCCCCCGAACCAAAAGTCTAGCTACGCCCTTAATTATCGTACCCCCAATTATAAAATCCTAAGTCCGCCACTGATTACACACATATCTTTTTTATCCTAACACTAGAATTTTGATGGTTTACTCACATTTTGAACTTGCTTCGTAGAGTTTGCTTCATCTTGCTCAATTATTTGAGATACATGCAAGGACAAATTTCAATGTTGTCTTTAACATAAAACCATAAGACAAATATTTTATTGAGTTATGATAAAAATTGAGTAAAAACCTTAAAAGATACAAAAATACTCCCTCCGTCCACTTTAATTGGCACCCTACTTTTTGCACACATATTAAGGAAAACCTTATTAAGGATTTTAATGGTGTTGGGTTCATACCTTTTAAGACTAATTAAGACTAGAAAAGAGTGCATTTTGTACTTTTGAAAATAAAGTAATGTTTTTTGTACTTTATGACTTAATTAAGTGGACTAATTTATACCAAATATGGCATGTGCCAATTAGAATGGAACAACTCAATTTGGCAAGTGTGCCAATTGAAGTGGGACGAAGGAAGTGTAAGTTTAGTACTCATTTAAATACAAATTAAAGTTTAGTACAAATACCATATATATAGTTTAGTATTTATGAAATTAACCCTATCTGTGAGAATGTCACTGGAGCGTGAAACTGACATGTTGATTCGAATTCAAAAAAAGTAAAAAAATAAAAAAAATAAAAAAAAGTTGATTACGGCCAAAAAATAGAATTCGTATTTTAGTTATAACTTTATAATTTAGAAAACTAGAGAATATTTCCAGCCATCTTTTTCATTATTCGATCAACTATTGGCAACATCGAATATATTGAAATCGAACAGGATGATTCGATTGACATTACTAATCATTTACAAGGCCTCAGGCCTATGAAGGACGTAGGACGTGGGTCATAGATATATATATATGACCTTAGGGTAGTTTTTTGAAATTAAAAAGTTTAAAGTTGCCAACTTGTTAGACCCAGCCATGAGACAGAAATTAAATGAAAATGATCACAGGAGCTGGCTAGCAACATCTTAATTTCATAGAAGAAACACACAGAGATTTTGGATGAAAATTAAAGATGAGTTTGAGAATTTAGATCCCACAATATTGTTTGAGTGCAGCTGGAGATCTCTGGCCAGCTTCGGTGTAGTAGAAATCAAGAAATTGGTGATGATCATAGGGCTTGAAGAGTAAAGGATGCTCTTCATCTACCATCTCTTCTGGGGCCTTTATTGTGTACCCTCGTTTAGGAACCGAAAACAATCCGATTGAGTATCGAGCCTCGTCTCCGGCCATCATCACCTTGTGGTATGGCGCCTGCAGCCGCCCGTTTGTCCATGCCTGCGTCCCATGTTCGAACTACATTATTCCCTTTTGTCTTTTGAGCTCTCTATGCATTTTTTATATAATTTCATTTTCAAAAATCATTTTCTCTAAGTTTGTAGAAAGTTTTAATTTTCATTTCTTCAAAGAACTTGGAGAAAGAGTTAACAGAACTTACAGAAAAGGATTCTCCAATCATGACAACGAAAGAGTTAAGCGAGGGTTGAGAGGTAAACCAGTGGCCATCTTTAGTGAGAACTTGGAGTCCGTTGATCTCATTCTGGTACAAGATTGTTACGATGTTCTTGTCCGTATGGGATGACAACCCCAGCTCAGTCTCATGGCTTCGAGGCCTATCGTATTTCTGAAGCCGAATCAGATAATCCGTGGAATCGATGTGTTCATCCATGTACTTGTCTAGCCCAAGGCTCTCCACCACCATTGTCCTCACAATCTTGTCCAATTCCGACAATTTCTCCGAGAAGGATTCCATACTTTTGCTGTAACAAGGGTTATTAGGAGCAGAGCCATTAATATAGCAGGAACAGAGTTGGAACTTTTGTATACCTGAAGGAGGGATTGGCTTGGTCCCACATGAGGGCGGCAAAGGCCTCGACTTTTCCCGGGGAGAGGGCGTCGGGGATGCCAAGGCTTTCGTAGAGTGGGACCATCGCGTATTGTCCGACATAGCCGTGGTAGGGTTTGTCGGACCTGTTGCGTAGTTTGACGGGTAAAGGGAGATCGAAGAGTTGTTTGGTTTGGTGAATAACCGATTTCTGGAGTTGAGGAGGAATGTGATCGAAGCTGGCTTCGAAGCATCCGTATTCCTCTAAGGCTTTCCGGACTAGCGCTTTAGTTGATTCCCAGGTTTCACTTTGATTTTTGAGGTTGGAGAAGTCTATGATAGGGAGCTTCATCGTTTCGGAACCCAGTTTTAATTGTTTTCTATTTCAGAAGCTGCTTCACTTCTGGATTGGAGGTATTTATTGCAATCGCATTTCTCAATCAAAAATATATTGGATTTTTTGGACAATTTTTGTAAAACCGCAAGATCCTTACGTGAAAATGTAGCAAATGACACATCACTACTATAAAATCAACGAAAATGTACGTTGGATGTGTGTGGTTGATGGAGATATATTTTTCAATTTTAGATTATTAGATGATAGAGCTATGTCCGAAACTGATTGCAACAACAGGACATATGCTGGTTTTTAATTATTGTCACCAATTGTGCAAGATGATGCCCTAAATTAAATTATATATTATGTGTAAAGCTACATAATTGTGACAACTACCTCTGGAATATTTTCCATGTAAGTCTCCAAACAGATAATCCATCAGTCTTTCAGTAGTATCAGACAAACATGGATCACTATACTAATTGACATAAATTTTAAACTTATGTTTGTCTATAATATCCTTCATTGTCATATATATCCCTTTTTTTCATGGGAGCCTCCAGCCACATCAAAGCTAAACTCATGTTTATGTACAGCAATAGGTAGCCCATAAAATTATGTACGAAGTGTGAAACACAATTGGAAAATCAAGTATAACAAACTCAAAATTAAAGAAAGGTATGCAATGTTGGTATTTTAATTCACCTTTTAGTCTCGGACACACTCACACCACCTTTAAATCATCCCCAACTTAAAAGGGATTCGTTGTAAAAATTGAACAATAAAAGTTGCTAAACCATTTTGCTTCCATTGCTTGCAATAATATAAATCAGCTAATTATTTTCTAAATAATTCTCAATTATAAAACAAGTAAATGAAGCATAAAACAAATGAAATCTTTACTTCTATTAATGAATTTGATGGTTAATTGGTTCCTTTGAAATTTGACAATTAGGATCAGAACGGTCGGTTCCAAAATGACTACTTTTTCCCATAATTTTATATATATGTACTCCCTCTGTCCCAAAAAAATTGCATACTTTGACTTGTACAAGTCTTAATAAAATGTGTAAATTTTCGTGATAGTAGAGAAGCTAGGGGTCTTACTAGTAAAAAGGTATTGTTAACATGTGAAGTTATTGCCAAAAAAAAAAAAAGAATGTCTAATTTTGTGAGACATCCAAAAATAACAAAATGTATCTATTTTTCTGGGACCGAATGATTATTAATTCACTTGTGATCCAGTGTACCATATTTGATGTCCCACTTTCATTTTTCTTTGAATTTTTAAATATTTTTTCGTCGATTTTAATTTTATATGTTTTAATTTAATTATATAATTATTAGCAAGGGGTTGTTCCATTTAGTTAGGATGTATAATTAATTTTTATTATTTAATTTTACTTTTAGTTGTTCAAAATTCATTTTTAGGATTGATAAATTCAAAGTTAGGGTATACTAATATTTTTAAAATTTAATTTTTTAAAATAAAAATTTAATATTATTCATAATATTATAATAAAAAATTTACATAAAAAATATTTTTAAAATATATAAGGATATGATAGTTGATAGCACATAGAAAATCGTATGTGTGGCCAGACTTTGAACAAGCCTATCAAGTTCTCCAGAACATGACCCAACAATTCATAGGTCCCCAAATTATGATGGCCCAATTATTTTTTTTTAAAACTTTCTCTCTCTTTATTTAATTATTTCCAACGCATCGTTCCTTCATTCATTTTTTAATCTGCTTCCTCTTGCTGCATCTCTTCCTTTTTTCTTCTTTTTCTTTTTCATTTTTTCTCCCACTATTTGATTTTATATTTTGTAAGATATTATCATTTACAATTGTTATTTATAAATATTATTTTCGCAAAATTTAAAGACCTAATTTCACAATTAGCACAGGGTCACAATATTGATTGAGACAGGCCTGAGTATATTGGATCTCATCCCATATGAATTACATGTCATATCCAAAATTATGTGTCTTTCTTATAAAAAAGATGGATATATAGGATTCCAAAAGGAAAAATATAAGGCAAACTCCTGTGAGGCCATCTCATGAGTGGGGATCGCTACGAATACATTCAATTGATAGAGGTGGATTCGCCCTCACCTGAGAAGCCACCCTCACAGAAGTTTTTATAAAAAAAAAAAAGAAATGTTGAACCGTGGGTTCACAATTCCACATACTTGGAACTGAAACCAATCCTCCAAATTAAGGACACGATGTAGTTTGGATTGACCATAAGAATTAGAGCAAAACTTCTATGCGGCCGGCCACAACTTTGTGGCCGGATCCGCCCCTATTTGACTGGGTTTGACCTGGGTCAAACCCGTTGACCGGGTCATTTTTTTTTCTTAATTTTTTAAATTTTAATATTAATTTTCGAAACCAATGGTGGAGCCGTTTGTTGTTTGCCGCCCCCTATTATTGTTTGCCGCTCAAAGACAAAATTGTTGCCGGTCTCATTATCTATATATTAGTTTTTGGAGCCGAAGGCGGAGCCATTTGTTGTTTGCCGCCCTCTATTATTTGTTGCCGCTCCCTATTATTTGTTGCCGCGCCCCTAGATGGTACTCCAATGTATAAAAAATGATACTTAAAAAAATTAAAAAAAAAATAAAAATTAAAAAAATTAAAAAAAAAAATTTGACCGGGTCAAACCCGCCCAATTGACCCGGATCCGACCTGGCCACCACTTTGTGGCCGGCCGCAGGGGAGGGCTCCTCTAAGAATTATAATCAACATAATTATAAGGTATGTTGTATCTATAGGAATACTTAGGATCCCTGAAGGGACGGTATCGATGTCGCTCTACCTTGAATTTTCCCTTCCTTCTATGTTTGTAGTTTGTATATCCATTTTTATGAACAAAAAGAATTAAGGTGTATTTGGATTTACGATTCACGCTAGACCAATTTCTCTCATTACTTTGATTCAGGAATGCTTCGGCCACGATTGGGGTTTTCAAAATTAGAATCCAAAGAATTAATCATATATAAATCTTATGTTAGTAAAGGGGTATATAATTTTTCGCAAAAACTATACATGGTGCAGCTGCAAGTACGGACGGACTACCGCAATTCATATTAATTTTTAACTAGAAGTTAATTAGATAGTAATTGACAATCAAAATTAGTTTATATAGGATCACATCCCTGATCTACATTGATGGCTGCATGTGCAAGTAGATCGAATAAATATTTTAATATCTTCCATTATCTTAAAGATCCTTAAAGATCTTCTCTCATTATTCCATTTACCTAATTATCTTTAAATATTATATAGAATAATTGTTTGGTACGTGGTCGCATTACTAATTTAATTATTAACCTTAACTGCATAATCGATTATGAAGGTTGCTTATTTGTAAGACATTTCCAATTTGCAATCAATAGATTGGGGATTCAAATCACAATCAAGCGAAAATAAGTACCATTGAGCATTTTTACATGAGTTGGAAGACCAAACAACTCCTCGTAATATTGCATGATGCAATATTTGAGTGCAAATTAAATTGGTGTAAGTAACGATGAAACAAGCGAATTCTTCTTCGAGTGCACGAACAACACATTTGTTCTTGTCAACGACCAGGGGCGGATCTTGTTGCCCGACCAATTTTTTGTAATAGCATTATATTATATATTACTCCCTCCGTCCATGAAGAGTGTTCCACTTTTGCCATTTTGGATGTCTACAAAGAGTATTCTACTTTTCTTATTTGGTAAAAAAGTGGTGGGACCATTTTTCCACTCACACAATATCTTTCACTTTTTATTAAATCACATGGTGGGACCATTTCCCCACTCACACAATTCTTTTACTTTTCATTAAAACCCGTGCCGTACACAAAGTGGACCACTCTTTGTGGACGGAGGGAGAATATAGATAATGAGACAGGCAACAATTTTGTTTTTGAGCTCGCTCCGGGTTCGCCTTCGACTGCCCCTCGCTCGACTCATGGCTTAAAATAGGAACAACAAACGGCTCCGTCATTGGTTTCGAAATTAATATTAAAATTAAAAAAAATTAGAAAAATAAATAAAAATAAAAATAAAAAATTGATCCGGGTCAAACTAGGGCGGATCCGGCCACAATGTTGTGGCGGGCCGCATAGAAGTATTGTTGTATTATTTTTGATCATACAACAAAGTTAATTTGAAAAGTAACATTTTATATATTTTTGTAGGAGATGATTGCGTGTCAATACAAACAGGGAGCTCGGATGTGAAAATATATGATGTGGAATGTGGGCCTGGACATGGGTATAGCATTGGTGGGTTGGGCCCAAAAAAGGGAGAAGCCCATGTTTCAGATGTTTCTGTTTTCAACTCTTCTCTACACGACACCTTGACAGGTGTCAGGATCAAAACTTGGCCGGTACTCTCTCTCATATCTTAATTTTATTTATAACAATTAATATTATACAAACATTTGTATATACTTATTACATGCAAAGAATTGGACTTGTATGAACTTATCTTACATGATTAGGAATCAATCTAGATTATTGATTTTAATATGATTATTATTATTTTACGATACAATCACTCTTGTAATATATGTAGGGTGGTTAACGGAAAAAAAAAATCAATTTCAACGAGAGAACTAGAAAATTCATGAATTCGCCGTGAAAGTTTAGGAATCCGTTGCAGCGTATAGGATTTGAACCCAGTGAAAATTCATACTTTTTGATTCACAAACTTCACAGACTGATTCATGAACTTTCACTATGAATTCATGATTTTTTGTTCTTTGTTCCCTTATTAAGGTTGGTTCTCATTTAAACTCTTCCCTATATATACAATCATTATATATGAAAATAAGAAGTATATATATGATTCATATATAGTAGGTATGTTAGGAATAATCCAATAAGCATAATAAACATAACATTGTACTCGAGTTTCCTATCAAGATTAGCATGTATTTGTAAGTCTTTATTGAAATCGTTCTTTATGAAGAAGTAGATCGGGATTAAATCTATATCTTTGATCTCTCTATGTGATTTACAATTTTCATGTAAATAATAAGTATAGATACGTAAGAAAACATTATTATTATTATAAAATTAAAGAAGCATTACGTTATTACTTATCACATTATTCACACACACCACATCTTTTGGAAAGTATTAGTATTATTTAATCTTAAATCTAACAATTAAACATTTCTCCATATAACTAAAATCTAATTCTACACACGTCGCGAAACACTATCAAATTAGTTCTCCCAATCACCCCATCTCCCTCTTATTCAATGAGGAAGATTAAATGCAATCACGAGCATATAAATTAGAAATCAAATGCCTTTCTAAGTTCCAACCCAATTTTTAATCAATTGACATTTTTTTAACGGGGGAGTTTGAACCCTTGACCTCGCACTTATATCGTGACGGTAGCACCGCTTTGGTGTCCCCGGGGGGGCAATTAATTAACTTTTAACCTCCCAAATCATGGATAAAAATTTAAAGTATTTATTTATTAATTTTAATTTTAATGCAGGGTGGCTACGGCACGGTGCAAAACATTGTATTCTCGAACATAACAATGTCGAACGTTGGAACTCCGATTGTAATAGATCAGTATTATTGTGGGGGCCACAGGATCTGCAACGAGACAGATACGAAGAATGCGTTGGCTATTTCCCACGTTACGTTTAAAGACATTTCAGGAACATATTCGTATAAGCCCGTCTCACTTGCCTGCAGCCATATCAATCCATGCCGGAATTTGGCCGTCGCCACCGTCGACTTGGTGCGGACGCCGCCGAAGAAGGCGGCGGAGCCTATATGCATTTGTGCTTATGGGAGAGTGCTTACCAATACTACCCCTCCGTTAGATGATTGCTTGGAGCCTCAAGGAGTGCAGTTGCCGGCGGGGGTGGCCCCCACACCGTCCCCGGCCGTGCCGTTGCCATTTCCGTCACCTGCGATTGCACCAGCCCCGGCTGTTGGGTCGCCGGTGGTGTCCCCAACGGCTGACCCGCCCCGCTCGGTTCTAATGAAGCGAGTGGTGTCGATATAGTATTAGAGAGACTAAGTTTGGTTCGTTTATTATTGAGCCGGTTTATTTTTATAGCACATGTTTAGAGGTTATCATATAATCAAGGCTAAATTATTTAGCTTTGTGGATGTATTATATATATATATATATAGAGAGAGAAAGAGAATATATGCTACATATTTGATATGAACAGCTTATATGAGCATCAAACACATTCAAGCTATTTTAACATTGTTCTTTATTGTTTTAGACATTTTTTTTTTTTAATTTCTACTCCCTCCATGCACAAATCATTTGCCACATTTTCCTTTTTTGTCCGTCCACAAACCATTTGTTACTTTTCATTTGTAGTAACTTTTTATCCTACTTTTTCAACTTTCAATACATTAAACCAATTAAAGTCAACAAAATTATTAAAACTCGTGCAGGTCAAATTGTGGCAAATGTGGTTCGTTTGTCTGGCTATCCTTAGCCATTTCTCTCTGATTGTTGGGCCATGGTGAAACCTCATCACAATGTTTTAATTGTAACTTTTTTCCATAATATGTCCTCATCTTTTACAATTAGGGTTAATGGTGTTTTATGTCCCATCTTTTACAATTTTCCAAAATATGTCCCCAATATTCATTTTTCCATAATACGTCATCATCTTTCAACTTTTTCCACAATATGTCCTGCTTGTAATATTCCGCTGACGGAAAGATGACTCAGCTCGCCGGAATCATACGTGATCAAACACGAAGATGTGTGACTTCCACTTGCACCGGGGAGTCGCCGGAGTAAAGGCGGCGGGGGCGGATTTCGCCGATGGCAGGAAAAGTGTCGATTCCGGTGATATAGCATAAATAAATAACTATTTTAATTGTTCGGTTAATAAATTTTAAGAAAAATAAATTAATTAAATTCTATTAAAAACCGAATCGATCAATTATAAGTGAACCGAACTGAAACTTTTAAAATATCAAAATAACCCATAAAAATTGCAAAATAACCCCTACTATGTATATATACTATGTTGATATATCTTTTCTCTTTCGAGTAAAGGTTTTTTTTGGGACATTATATAAAAGAGCGATTAAATCGTAGATGCAGCCTCAAAATTAGACTATTTGAAAAAGAGAAAAATAATAGAAGCCACACCTTTATAAATAGAGAAATTAATAATAGCTTAGTTGCCAAAATTCCCTTAAACCCCCCATCCAAATGACTCCCCACCAAAATCGCCCCGTAGAAAAATGACTAGAATTTCATATTTATTTCTATACATATACACACACTTATCCATATCCCACTATTATCTAATATATTATCTTAATCGAGTTAATTACGTCCCAACATTATACGCATACAATTATAACATAAAAGAAGAAAAATCTTTTATCATATATCATTCGATGGGTTAAGATTTATTAGAAGTATCAAGATTTTGATCTAATCACTACCAACACAATTACAAATACCCCATTTGATATGCGTTTTGACCCAGATATGATTACAAATTTACAATTCACATTTTAACCCATATAGATGAATTTGACACAAATTTTGTATAAGTAATACAAGGATAGTGCTGGGAAATTGCTGTCGTATTAGCTTAATTATGGATCTCAACATCTCTACATTCGACAAAATTAAAAACAAGAAGTTGAATTAATCTCACAAAAACAGTTATCAGTCACGCTCAACAGCCCATTAATAAACTAACAAGAACTTATTTAGAAGCGAAGCCTCGTGAAGATCTTTACTAAAATAGTGATAATTAGTTAGATTAATCAACAACTTCCAAAACTCATCATTAATTATTTTAATTTTATTTTTTTTTCCAAAATTTTGTTGTGGCTGTGATTTACCTGTCATGATCTAGGCCCACTTAATCCTATTGGCCACGAAAATGGTTTGTGGCCAGGAATTAAATTAAGAAAATAAATACTTTTGCTTATTGGGGCCTGTTTCCTTTGCTTTTCGACAATCAAAGCTTATTGAAAAAGCTAAAAGCCCATTTAATCTCTTTTGATTTTTTCTTCATTTTGGGAAATTTTGTGAATGGATTAGTCACCAAAGTGGTTTCCCCTATTGGGAAAGTTATGAGCTATGGAGAAAAGCTGTTTTAATTAAGTTGATAATTAAGTTTGTTTGTCCTTGCTTGGCTACATGACATGTGGCAATCAATTGGAAAGATTAATAAGTGGTGCTTGTTAATGACACTTCCAATTCTTGGAAACCCTTTGTTGGGGCTTGATTTTTTCTATTGTTTTATGGCAAACTTTAATGACTATTCACCATCATTTAGATATTTTATTTTGCGATTATTAGAAATCCGTAGATGTTATTTTGAGAGGTTGATGTGGTTAGAGTTCTCATAACAATTCATTCATAAATTTGTCTACTTTACTTGGCTAACATTAAAAATACGTGATTAATATTAATAGATAAAACAAATTCTGGTTTTCAAAAATAAATGATGGCATTTTTGACATTGACAGAATATTATCAAATAATTGATTTCGTTTTTGAAATTAAATTGGGCTCAGTTTTCCGATATAGAATGATCGTTGGCAACTGAGAAGCAAATCGTTTACGTTTTATTTTTCTATAGAAATCTTACTAATTTTGTGATTTGTGTGCAAATTCAACTCAGTTTTTTGGTTAATTTGAAAAAAACAAATTCAATTTGTCGAGTACTATTAAAGTCAATGTCGGAAACATGGTTTGTTTATGAAAAAAGTAAAGAAATATTTTTTTCTTGAGAATAAGTAAACTTAAACATTAATCTAAAAAGTAATATCTGCACTATAATGAAAAGTCAATCTTCAATTAAAAATTGATTTAAGTGACAATTTTGAAAATAAAATAAAAATTTAGATCACAATTTTTGCAAAATGGTGATACTTTCTTCCTCGTGGAGAGAGACTCCTAATTTATGTTTTCTTAAATATATTTTTTCACTTTATTTATTTCAAAAATTATAACAATTCGAGTGATAAAAAGGTATTCAATATACATATCAAATTGAAAGATCATAAAAAAATCTTTAATTTGATATATAATATTATAAACTAATTTTAAATACAAAAGTTATAAGCATTATAAATTTAAAGTTGGTTTATGAAAGACTCAAAAATAACTTTGTTAGAAGTCCATGGTTATTTACAATTTATTTTCAAATGCCTTTTAACTTCATTTTTTTACATATATTTTTTTATTGGGAATGTATTTGGTTTTACTGCAGCAAATACATATACTTTCACGATTCTCACAAATATTCTGAGAATGAGAAATTCAAATATGTTATTTATGGACCGATCGATATTCGAATAGTTGAAGGTTTCATATAAGTTCATGAATATTAGTACTTACAACACATCATTAATAAATATTAGTACAAATGTTCTATAAACCCCATTACTAATTAAGGTCCCACAAGAAGTCCATATAACATACTTAAATTAGAGAAATCAACTAGTTGCAATTTACCTTAAAGTTTTGCCTTAAATTAGTGCCCATCATATATCTTCTTTAATTTTCTTTTCATTAGACGCCTTCCAAGGACAAAAGTATAGTATACGGACCAAGATTAATATCCTTAATCAACGTCCAAAAACTTTTCATTTTCCTCAAAATAGAGTTTCTTTCATGAAACATTTCTAGTAAATTTGTAATATATAAATCACCCCAAATACGTCACACTGCACACACCGAATACCCGTCTCACAATATATCGTATTCCCTCCGTCCCGTCGAAGTTGTTACATTTTTCTTTTTGGGTCATCCCAACGAAGTTGTTACGTTTCCTTTTTAAGACACCTTTATCACTCACACAACATTAAATAATATATATTCTTATCATCACTTTACATTAGTTTTCAACTCTCCTAAAATATTCCGTGTCCAAAAGAAACGTAACAACTCCGACGGGACTGTCGTAAACATACAAATGTCGCCAAGGAGGTCATAAATGTTTCCTTTGTTTTATATTTTGACGTAATGAGTATACATTAATTAAATAATTAATTAATTAGTGGAAACTTGTATCCAATGGTGGGTGGATTATTTAAAGGGGGAGCATGGCATGTTAGGAATCAATCATTCCAAACCCTTGATTAATTAATTTCTTAATAGGTTATGTGTAGACAAGAGATCATAATCTATAGCAATTGATTTTGTCCCTTCCTGTCTTCCCATTCCATAGACTCTTTTTTTTTCTTTTTTTTTTTTCTTTTTTTTTTGTGTGGATAAGAAGTGATTTCCCAATACCTAATTCTACATGCTATTCATCAAATCTTGTCTATTCTTTCTCACATAGATCTTTGAATCAACAGCTAAGATACTTTCCCTCTCATCCACAGATTTCATTTCACTTGGATATTATTGATGGAATTGGAACAAACAGAGGTCGAATAAAGTGTTGATAGTTTTGATTTTACGATTCAAACGCCTAAATTCAGATTTTTCAACTTGAATATGACATCTATATAATACAAGGAAATGGATCATATATATGTAAACATAATTTTTTTTAACGCAAGAACTAGGAATCAATTTAGATCATAGATTTTTCCATGATTTACGACTGTTGGGGAAAAAAAATCTAATATATACTCCCTCCATCATCTTTATCTTGGCACATACCTTTTTGGTACGGAAATTAAAAAATTTGTATTTTTGTGTGTAAAGTAGTGTAGCCACTTTTGCTGATCAATTTTTTAAGGGCAAATTACTTCATTTTTTGGCAAGTGCCGGCATTACTAAAATGATAACTTACTATAATGGAGTTTGGAACCATGACAGCATAGTTGGGAATATCAAATCCTTCATGTGGCTCTGGGTGAAGAGTTCGAAGACTCTAGCAAATCCGGACAATTCGTTCCGTGACTGGAGTATTAGGCCATGGTAGAGGGACCCTTTTTTCTGCGCCCTGCGCTCTTGCTCTTTTTTCTTGTTGTTGTAAGGTTGGCATGCCTTATGCCTCTTTTGCTTCTTAATATATTCCCTTTTTCCTGATCAAAAAAAAAAAAGACAAGCGTGTCAAGATAAAGATGATGGAGGGAGTAATTAAAAAGGTTTTATCTTATATATAAAAGCATTAAAAATCCTTAAACTTTTAAAGTATATATTACACTAATGCTCATTTTATGACAACTGTGGATCATTAAAAGATCAATTATACGCACTGACTCTAGCTAGTTCATACAATAGGGATTATTTCTACAAAAACCAATCTTCACCATTAATCAACCAAAATCTAAAGTGGGACGTGCTTTCATATACATTAGATAATATTTTTTCGATGAATTATTTTTATGTATAAAATAATATTTTCCCCAATTATTACGCTTTTTTGTATAAAAAAAATTTAGTACTGCTATATTTATATTTGTTCATAATTTTTAGAATGAGGAATGAGGTTTTTTATCTCCACCCATGCCCATTGATTATAAAAGTCCGAAAACTATATAATACTATATAATAAAAGTTCTTTTTCAAATACTAGCTAATGGCACGACCGCACGAGCATACGTGTTCTGAATTTAGTAATACATTTATATATAAATAACAGAAAAAACCACAATTCTAATAAAGTAAATAGTACGAAAAATCCTGCTTATATCAATACAAATAAATTAGATATAATTATACAAATTCATATATTAAATCACTAAACTATAATATTATAATAATACACATTTTGAAATAATAACAAATCTACTGTGTAGTGCAAGTTATGTAAAATTAGCGTGAACGAAAATCTTATTGCTCAAAAAAAGAAAAGAAAAGAAAAGAAAGACTAAACACCTTTTTGAACTTACATATAAAATATTCAAGCATACGTATCCGTACAATGAGCACTTGACGTTCATTATTAACAAAAATAAAATATTTAACTGGCTTCCACTTTCTATATATAGAAATAATCGTTTGTCTTTTTCGAAAATAATTAATGAATAAATTCTCATTTGTCTTAATCACTCTTTGTCGACTAGTTTGCATATCCACGTCACGAAAAGAAAATATTTAACTGGCTACCACTTTCCATTTATATATAGAAACTCATTTGTCTAAGCTCTCTTTGCCCACCACTTTGTCGAATTCATGTGAAATTAATTTGCTACTTGTTTGTCGTGGAGTCAAACCTTTTCCTTTCTTTAGTAGTTTACTAATTAAATCTAGTTTATTGATTCACTAATATTATTATATATGGTCAAATTACTCTATCTAAACAAAAGTTCTAAGTTGACTCTCAAACAACAAATGCATAGCATCTCACACTTTTACAAACGAGAATATCTACCTAATTAATAATTAGAATATGGGCGAACTCATTCAATATTACTAATCTTTATTTATAAATCTATTAAATATTCTTTTAATAAAATAAATTTCTTTTGAATAGCTGATAAGTAATAGGGTGAATAATGTTCATCGTGTTGGTTATAATTGTGTATATTATCTTTAACAAAAAAAATTGCAGTAAAATATCATGAATTGTATCATTTTGAAGGTTATACATTACGATTTTGGATTTTTGTCATGTCGCAACCTTCATATTGTGGGCCCCAAATATTTGACAGGTCAACGGCTGAGTATTTTTAGATGACATTAAACTTTAAGGTAAATATGAATGTGTGGACATTAAGAAAATGCTAGTATTAATATTAACTTTTCGAGACTATGAGTTCCGAAATAAAGTATTGCTGCTAGAAAGTGAAACCATAGTAGTTATTTGAAATAATTGCAAGTTCTTTTAGTTTAACTAGCAGAGAGGACGTGCGTCGTACGTCTTATATGTCAATTAATATGTTACTTTGTGTTATATATCAAATAAAATTGTAATCTGGCTAAATAACTTGCTCGTTGCTAATTAACATGTTAATTGACATGGTTAATTAACAATTTACACGGTTAATTAACAAAGTATACATAATATAGTTAAATAACTTGTAGATTAAAATTATAGAATTAAATTGTACATATATGTATATATATAATACATAATTAATAATTTACATTATTATCCTTAAAATAATATATGCAATAGGAATAAAATAGGCAATCCATCTTTTGTAAAACCCACATTTTGATTATTAGTATAGATAATTCTAAAATCACCATCATGTATAAACATTTGTATCATGAGACCTAATAGGCTAAATCTAGATATATATATATATAACTGATAATGATGTTGATCAAGATTTAACTTAACGCCTGAACTATTAAATGGTGATTTTATTCTTGTCAATTGATATGATCAAGATCAATAGCAAATAATAAATCCTATTTTTTCTAGAAATATATGCACTACTAAATAATAATAATAATAATAATAATAATAATAATAATAATAATAATAATAATAATAATAATAATAATAATAATAAT
>JAYJMF010000096.1:0-10369 GCA_036873715.1 Salvia sclarea
TATATATATAATTAATTAAGATATAATAAACATTTTTCTGCACATTAACATGTAGGGAGTTTTTAGGGTAATAGTGAACTTTTGAGGGCTAAATTTGGCGCCAACGATGTGGATCGAACATGAACCCTAGGCATACCATGTTGTTTCTGAGAAATTAATCAAGATTTTACAGCTCATAAAATCCATATATTTATTTGAGAAAAAAAAAATAGGTAAAAAAAGAACTTTATTTAGATTACACATGTCGTATGGATAATGGATTGGTTGATTGTTTAGATTTCAATTGCGGGTGAAATAAGAGATTTCTCGAAAACTGAATTAACAAATTTTACGTATGATCATTCGGGATAAAGTTTAATCGACAATACTATTAATAATCTGCATTTTTCATTTAATAAAAATTGTGGTGCAGCAGTAGGTACAAATTCATATATATTAATTTTTTTTAGTTAAATATTTAAGAAATTAGGATTAACAAGGAAATAGGAATGCAAAGTCGTTCTTTCTTTCTTTTTTTCTCTTGTGATGAACGACACGAAATTAAATTATCATTAAGACAAATTAGTATCCATTAATAGGAGTATTAAATGAACAATATTTATTATTGCTCTTAATGAGGAAGCAAGACAATATTTTTTGGAACAAAAAGCGATGAAATGAGTATGAAATATATGAAGATACTACTAATGATCATGACATACAAAGGGGAAATAAATCGAGAGTTACAAAGACAATAATTTATTTTAATCGATTCGCGAAATCCAACATTAGATGGTAAAAACATTCACGTATTCGCAAAAATCTTATAGTAATACATTGTCACAAAACTCGCAAAATTTATTTCTGTATAGAACTATCTTTGCTCAATAATTATTCTGAATGAAAAAAGTGTAACATCAAAGAAGAATTATACTGTATGTAATGTAATACTATTTCAAGGATCTATTTTTCAGTTACATAAATAAAAGCATATTAAAATAATATTGAGAAAGATCTTAATTTACGTCAACTATTTTCGATATATATTGTAGATTTATGGTCGTTCTCACAGACAAAGCAAGGATGTGAATTGTTAAGTCACAATCTCAGTTTGCAATTCTCAAGAATCACTATATCCTTTATTTAATTAAAAAAAAAAAAAAAAAACTTATAAATTTTGGTGCAAAAATCCAAGACTATTTCGCATGCTCCCAAATTTTGCTCTTTTCCCCAAACAAACAGCCTTTTCTTTAGACGAGGTAAACGAAGTTGGTTCACTCTTTGTTTATTACTTTCTCATTTTTTTTTTATTATTATGAAATTTTGGATCTTTCTTTATTTAATAGTATATATATAAAGACAAGGTGGACCGCATGAAGGATCTTGGAAAATAAGCAAAAAAATAAAATGGAAAATGAACAATATGGCAAAAAAGATTTTGCGAGACCCTGAAATTAAAAAAAAAAAACGTTTATGAAAGATATCGTGAAATCCTTATTATAAATAGGTACTCTCTGTAATATATGCTGTATATGTTAGTAATTTAATTTCATGTACATAATATGTTAACTTAATTATGACGAAAATTAAATACTACATTCATTAATTACATAAGATATTAAATTGAATAAGAAATTCTTTACTTAGAGAGCGCGTTACGTAATTAATTCATTAAAATAATATTAGGTGAGTCGGTCACATATTTGGACTCGCTACCGGCCAATTTATTTTATAATTAATGAATGTCGTCAAAATTCCAAAAAGTTCGACTATATTAATTTTTGATTATGTCTAAAGTTTCTCTATCATATGGAGAAGAAGCATCTAGAAAGGTGGGCTTGATTATAAAATTCTCCATTCCTTTATTTTACTCCATCCTTTCTTTTTAATTGACATCCTAAACTCGGGCACACTTATTAATAAATAAAATTATATCTAAATTAACCTCATTTAATAATTAATAATTTTTTGACCATCATTATATTGGTGTAGAAATACAATGTACAAGACAATTTTCAAGAAAATAAAACTACTTCAATTATAGAGTGCATACAATAATGTGAAGAATATGAAGAATTTCTAGAGTGTATACATTAATTACCTATATTAATTAACAAGGATATGGATGAAAAAAAAAAATCAGAACGACACTAATTTTAATTATAATATAAAACCTCAAAACGTCAATTATTAAAAATGGGAGGGAGTATTTAATTTCAAGTCTCACCGTAAAATTTTAGACATATATTTCTGGTACTACAAAATCTACATGGAGCTTATTATTTACTGGTTTTAGGTAATTCTAAGTGATCTTCATTTATTAATGGTATGAGATTTTGTGTTACATTCTTTTTTTATAAATAATTATTGTTCACGCGGATTGGTTCATGATGGCATGACTATTAATATTTTAATTTATAGAGTAGGGAATAAAGATTTCTATTTTCTGAAAATTCTTAATTTTTTATAGTTACTTTTGCGGGTGAGAAAAATGATGGCTTTCTTCTCCAGTTGATATTAATAATTATGAATGTTTGTTTATTAATCATCATCTCTAATAAACAATACTCATGCCGGCATGTGTTTTTCTTCTTTAACTCTTCTTCTACTTTTTCCAGATTTGTAATAATTCTTACACTACATATGTTTTTTCAACTGTTCATAACTATATTTTATTTGTACTATTCCAAATTTCAAACTTTTTATAATTATTCCTCTCGATCGCCATGCTTTTTCCCCCTCTCTCACTATTTCTTTACCCCCACCCTTTTCGTCGACGGTTGTGATTAAATCCTCTTATCCATAATAATTACTACCGGATAAGAATTCTCAAAAACACTAATTGTGATATATATGTTGGTTGAAGGTTTTTTTATAAATATGAAAATGATAAATCAATTCTTGGGACAAGTAAGAAACATGCTTGTAGGAGTCTTTCTTATGTATAAATCTGCTAATAAAACTGCTTACAACCTGACCAGTATCAATGTGTTTGGATCCTAATTTGTTGGTTTACGAGTATTGTTTTGGATACGTTTCTTGTATTTTTTTTCAAAGATAAAATAAAATTGTTGATTACTCCCTCAGTAACACTAATCTTGAGCCATTTTTTTGGGCACAAAATTTAAAGTGTGATAAAAAATAGTATTCTTTCCGACTATAAATCATTTACCACTTTTAACTTATGGTAACTTTTTAAAATTTTTTCAATCGAGTCAACAAAAGCATTAAAATTTGTGTGAGTGAAAATGTGGCAAATAGTTTATGAATGAAGGAGGATATAAAATGATGATATAAATGTGTCACGTAAAGAAAATACTCAAATTCCGTAGAACAACTCGAAAAGAAATACGTCTGACGCTCCGTGTGTCTAGATTAAGATAATTTTACATATGAATGTAAAGCTTTTTAATACTCCCCCGTCCCTTAACTGTTGGTGCACATTTCTTTTTTGGATGTCCCACCATATCGGTGCATTTTCTTTTTTGGACATTTTTTACCACACACAACTTTAAATATTATATATTTCTATCACTACTTTATACAACTTATACTACTTTTTCAACTCTTTTTAATTCCCGTACCGAAAAGAAGTGCACCAACAATTGAGGGCCACACAAGAGGAGGGAGTATTATATTGTGAAATTGTGAAAAAGTGGTAGGGGCCAATCAAGTCTCCCACAACACAATATTCTCTTTTATTGGGCTTGTGAGATACTATTATACTAAGAATTTCTCTACTCAACTCAAAACCACCTTTTTATGAATCACACTTGTTTTCTCCAGTAAAATCCGATCTCTTTGGTCAATCCGCAGAGGAATCCATTGATGACCCTCTTGAGGAAATCAGAAAAAGCTCGAATCTTTACATAAAAAATCGATCGGAAAATGTCTCCTCCGACGTACTTCCCTCTCCGGTGGGAGAGCACCGGCGACCAGTGGTGGTACGCCTCCCCGATCGACTGGGCGGCGGCGAACGGCCACTACGACCTCGTCCGCGAGCTCCTCCGCCTCGACGCCAACCACCTCATCAAGCTCACCTCCCTCCGCCGCATCCGCCGCCTCGAGACCGTCTGGGACGACGACGCCGCCGCCGGCTTCCACCACGTCGCCCGCTGCCGCTCCGCCGTCGCCAGAAAGCTCCTCGCCGAGTGCGACGTCAACAACAACAACAACAACGGCAAGAATTGTAAGAAATTATAGTATCAATTAATTACATTATCAAATAAAAATGTTAACTAGAAACCAATCTAAACCATTGATCATTTTGATCATGGATAGCTAGTCATTTTGTCTATTGAAATTTGCTATGCTTTTTTGGGCACAGTAGATGCTTTTAAACGTCTAATATAATGTTTTTATTAGTATTCTTGCTCTATGCTGGTTTCTAGGCCTATATTAATATATATATGTGATCATAATTATTAGATTTATCTAACAAGAACTCTCTGATCGGGGGCGGCTACGGCGGGTGGCTGCTCTACACGGCGGCCTCCGCGGGCGACGCGGCCTTCGTCGGGGAGCTTCTGGAGAGGGACCCGCTCCTCGTCTTCGGGGAGGGGGAGTACGGCGTGACCGACATCCTCTACGCGGCGGCGAGGAGTGGGGACTCGGGGGTGTTCAAACTGGTGCTGGATTTTGCGGCGGCGCCGAGGTTTGGGGGGGCCGCCGGGGAGGGGGAGGTGCCGGCGGGGTATAGGGTGGAGATCATGAACAGGGCGATCCACGCGGCGGCGAGGGGAGGGAACGTGGGGCTGGTGAAGGAGCTGCTGCGTGATTGCTCCGACGATGCGCTGGCGTATCGGGATGTGCAAGGTGCCACCCTCTTGCACGCCGCCGCCGCCCGCGGCCAGGTCCAGGTCGGTTAATTACGCAAATGCCCTCCTCCTTTCCTTTTTTAAGTGTTTTTTTATTCATTTCAAGATTGTTGTACTTAAAAATAATAGGGAAAACAGCAAATTAAATCATAAAATTTACCCCAATCTTTGTAATTAAATACACAAACTTTCAAATTTTTGCAATTACAACATGGATGTTTTTTTTCGGCGAATGAAAAAATCGAGTCAGTATCGAATTTATCGGACGAGGACCTGAAGGGCGAGATCGGAGAGGGGTTGCTCGTGGGGGATGTGGGTGCTGACTCGATTTTCTGTTCACCGGAAAAAACACTCATGTTCTAATTCCAAAAAAATGAAAGTTTGTGTATTTAATTGCAAAGATCCAAAAGTCATGTTGTAATTACAAATTGGGTTAAAGTTCATGATTTAATTTGCAATTTTTCCTTAAAAATACGGGTTATTTGCTCCAAATTGACACTAAGCTTATCTGGCATAATCGTAAAAATGAAGAAGCAATCATTTTGATAAGGAAGACGAATTTATGTCATACCATTGCACCTCAAACACTCGTGCTCCCTCCCTTTATTTTTTCTAGAATTTTGGCGCCATAATTTTGGTGGATCAAATTTTGTTTCGAGTAAAACGATGTAGTTTGAATTGTCGCACTATTTTCGATTTTGGAGCAAATTCAGTGTTGGGCAAAAATGAGAGTAGTTGGGGGTTGGTCATATTTTATTTTAAAGGTTTAATTACATATAAATATAAAAGAAATTGCTTAATTTTGAACTTTTAATCATATTATTATTTCGATGAAAAAATACATATTTTACAAATTTGTGAAATTTAACCTAATACAAACTTGATTGTTTGGAGTTTCATTAATAATAGAACCTATAGATTGTATTGTTAAGTTTTAATCATCAAAAATGGAGAAGAATGGCTTAAAAGTCCTTTTCCTGAATATTTATATCTATATACACTATAAACATATGGACGAACACCGACGAAAAAATTCATCGAACTCCGAACAATTAAATTACTGGCTAACGAATTATACAATTATCTTAAATTTCAAAATTTTATAAAGGTCATGAATTTTCTTTTCTACCACAATAATAACTTTGGTTAGAACTTAAAATTTGGGCAAAATTTGTGTACAATCGATTAAATCTATTTTAACTTGTGTGCATAATGAGAAAGTGAGTAAAGTTTATGACAAGTAGATCGAGTTAACAAAAATAGTGTAGTATTTATCATTCCATTCATTTTCTTACATCAAAATTCATTCTTGAAGAAGTGGGATTAATTAATGTTGTTGTTGTTGTGTTGGGGATTTAGGTTGTGAGAGAGCTGGGGTCATCATGGGGTCTAATCGACGCCACAGACAAGCAAGGCAACACGGCCTTGCACGTCGCTGCCCAGCGCGGCCACCTCGCCGCGGTGGAAGCCCTTATCGAGGCCTCCCCTTCCTCCATCGCCGCCACCAACCATGCCGGCGACACCTTCCTCCACTCCGTGGTCGCCGGGTTCCAGACGCCGGGGTTCCGGCGCCTGGACCGGCAGATGGAGCTGATGCGTCACCTCCTGTCTGGGCAGCTCTTCCCCGTGGAGGCGATCATCAACTCCACCAACTCGCAGGTAGCGTTTACTTTGAGTGATAAGTTAGATTAATAAAATAAAAGGATTAGTTTGGATTAGTTTTTATCAATTCATCTGATCATGCAAAGCAAACGCTACCTGCAGGGAAAGACCCCCCTGCACCTCGCCATCGCCTCCAACACCCACTCCGACCTCGTCGAGCTCCTCATGGCGGTCCCCTCCATCAACGTCAACGTCCGCGACGGGGAGGGGGCCACCCCCCTCGACATCCTGCGGCGCCGCCCCGCCTGCCCCTCCTCGGACCTGCTCGCGCGGAGGCTCGTCTCCGCGGGAGGCGTCCTGACCTCGCGGGACTACTCCGCGAGGCGGGCCATCGCCTCCCACATCAAGAGGCAGAGCATGGGGAGCAGCCCCGGGACGTCCTTCCGGATCAGCGACGGCGAGATCTTCCTCTACACCGCCACCCCCGAGGCCGCCCCGGGCACCGCCTCCTCCTGCTCCCCCGAGCCGGTCCCCGCCGCCGGGGCGGCCGCCACGGCGGCCGCCCCGGCGGCACCCACGGCCGCGCAGCGGCTCAGGCGCCTGCTGCACTGGCCGAAGGCGGGGAAGGAGAAGGCGAAGAAGCCGGCGGAGGAGGAGACGGTGGCGGCGGTGCCGCTGCGGCAGAGATTCTCGAATGCGAAGGCGTCGACGAGTAATAGTAATAGTAATAAGAGGAGTTTGTCGGTGAGGAGCAGGGAGGCGAGCCCGGGGGCGAAGAAGAAGATGGCGGCGGGGGTGATGCATGGAGTGATGAGGGCGGTGCCGGCGGCGGCGGGGAGCCGGAGATCGAGGTCGAGTTCGCTGTCGAAGCTGTCGTTTTCGTCGTTGAGCTCGAATGAGGAAGGGGGGAAGAGGGCGGCGGCGGCGGCGGCGGCGGCGGTGGGGAATAGGAGGTCGTCGGTGATGAATCAGTATCTATGCTTCGGTGGGCCCACGCAGGGGGTGGAGCCGGCGGCGGCGGCGGCGGCGGAGCCGTATGATTTGTATGAGCGATCGGTGCTTGCGGCGGCGTGAGGAGAAGTAGACAAGATGCTCAAACTCAAACTCAAACTCAAGTTAGTTTTGTACAAATGTTTAAGGTGGAGAAGGATATGGATGTACTATTTTTTAGTTTTTTTTTCTTTTTTTTTTTTGAGGTCTTAATTTTTCTTTTTAATGAGTTATGTGTTTTCGACCATGTTCTTGGATCATTAAATTCCATAGTTTTGATATAAATCTATCATTTAGTTTGATAAATTAATGGTGGACAGATTAAATTTTGAATTTGTTGGATCATCTTATCATTCAAGTACTTGTGTGTTTTATGAATCTATCTTATTACTATTTCAAGTAAGAGATTTAAATGTCTCATTAGTCAATTACGTTTATTCCAAGATCATGTTTGGTATGATGGAGTTGAATGTAGAGGAATTTAATGGCGGTGCGAATTGATTAAGTGAAATTGGGTAGAGTTTATACATTTTTCTAAACAATTTTGAATATTATTTTATATAAATTAAGTGTCTTATGATGAATGTAATCCCCCAACCTCTTATAACACTACCGGTAGAGGAATTTTTGAATTTAGAATTTTAAGTCAATTCACTTTCGGAGAAATTATGAACACATTTTCCAGTTTAGTTAATAACAAAAAGGTTTTAGAAAATACTGCAAAAATTCAATTTAGTTGATCGAAGTGTAATGTATGCTCAGTTTATTAATTTCAACAACTCAATATGACTACGTGAGTTTATTTTTATATGAAAATTTAAATTGCATTGGTTGTAAAGCGACGAGTTTGATTAACGGGAGTCTCGAGTACTGATCAAGTTGGGCCAGAATTTGGGCCGAAATTTATTTATTAATAAAAGCCCAAAATAAATTTTTATGAAACAAACTGTGGGGCTTTAAATTTTAGTCTTGGGCAATTGGCAAACTAACAGAAAGGCAACAAGGAGTTAGAAAAACAATTGAAATGAAAAGGTTAAGAGATAGAGAATGAGGAATTTCAAAGTGGTCAGATGGAGTATTTTGTGAAAAATACACTAAAAGAGGATAATATTATTATATGTATGAAGAAAATATAATCATTAAAAATCATCATATAATGCATGTGAAAAACACATCTCATTTGGAACAATTAATCATGATTGTCGATCAATCAAGATCTACATATTAGATTATAGGGGTAATTGCGCAAAAAATACACGAACTTTAACCAAATTCTGGTTTTGGACATGACGTTTAAAATCTTTTTGTAAATACACCACCTTTCATTTCGTTCTGATTTTTCACACGCGTAAAACTTCCGGTGAAATTGGAGCTGATGTGGAGGACGGAAATGCCTATATGGACATAACGGAAGATGAAATAAATGAAATATTAGAGCTCAATCAAGAGAGATAAGCTGCCCCAGAACACGCCCGCCATCTGTTTAGCTCTAATATTTTATTTATTTCAAGAGAAACGACGTCGTTTTAGTTAAATATAGATGACGTTGTTTATTTCGTCATCTGTTATGTCCATGTAGGCATTTTCGTCCTCCATTTTCAACTCCAATTTCACCGGAAGTTCTACACGTATGAAATATCAGAACGAAATGAAAGGTGGTGTATTTACAAAAAAAAAAATTAAACGTCATGTGCAAAACCAGAATTTGGTTAAATTTCGTGTATTTTGGCGCAATTACCCCTAAATTATATTTAGTTAATATTATAGAAAATATTTATATTTAATCTCCTTCCATGATAGTTATAATACATAAAATAAGAAAGTAGACATCACCGCTACATCACAATTACGTTGCCCAATTTGATTTGACATAGGTAAAACATCATGATAAACCAATCCATGCATGTCACAACTTAGAAAAAATAGGCACCAGCACCACATTAATTATAACATAAAAAAAATCATGCAGATCCAAATTTCCAAATCCAAAAATTTCTCGAGGCATCCTTTTCCAAAAAAATATTATAGTGGTTTGCGTTAACATCACAAAATAAGTCCAACCATATCGATACATATTAATGCGAATAATTTAAATGATTGTTGCCAATTTGAAATTCTTCATTTGTAAATTTAACGAAAATTTGTCTTGTAAAATGAAATTATAGTTTTCGGGAGTAAAGGTGATTATGTGTAGCTTGAGTTACCTTCTTACTTCTATAAGAATCTCACCTTATTAGTCTTGCTTTTGATGTCATTAATTGTTATATATATTTCCTTTTTTGCATTTTCTTTTTCTAGGAAATATAATTTTATTGAGAGACTTCATCTCACCGATTTTTCAACTCGAGATCAATTTATTATGTAAAATTTAAATTTAAAGTCATGGGGCATGTGTGTGTGTATGTCATATTATACATGTGAGGTGTGTCCTATAGTTTGATTTACTACAATATCACATTAATTTTCCTAGTCTATATGGATATGCATATTCAAGGCTATATTACAAATTATATGAAAAATAATTAAGGATTCCTATGTCGAGGTAGAGTCTTGAATGAAATATGTATTATATCAAGACCTTATAAAAGTAAATAAAATCTCCCTATCCTCAAGTATCCAAATTCAATAGATTTATGGCCCAACATATTTGGACTAGTCACTTTTCAAATTGGGCTCAACATTGGCACAAAGCCCACTTTAATTAATTAGATCGTATAATAAATAGTACTATTAAATACTATAATGATCGTTATATTTGTAATATGAGGAAATGTATAAAAATAACCATTTTAAGATAGTACAGATAAAATTTTTGGCCTGTTAATATAAAAAAAATATAAAAAATAGCCTCTTATTTCACGAATTTGCACATGCAAATTCATGAAATGGTGTTTTTACACTCTCACACTCCATTTCACGAGTTGCACATGCAAATTCGTGAATTGGTGTGTAAAATGCATCATTTCACGAATTCGCATCTG